>CM030358.1:238978164-239155664 GCA_017893485.1 Hemerocallis citrina
GGTTGCGTGCCCAGCCCGTTATTAGATTATGACTTTTTGGCGTATGGGTCATTCTGCTAGAAGTGGGGCAGGTCTAATAGTGACATCACTTGGTTTTTTTTTTAATGTAGTATTTGTTTTTTTTTTTTTTCCTCTTTTGGAAACATGCATTTAAAAAAATTTTTTTTTTTCTCTTTTGGAAACATACATTTTAGAGCATCTGTAGTATGTTTTCATCCAAATTTTAGGTATTTGACAAATAAAAATAGAAAAAATGGCTTCGCGTTGTAGTCATCAATTGTCAAAAATTGGGTATTCGTAAATTTTCAAATCTCAGACGAAAGACGAATTATCATATGAAGAAAAAAAACAAATTTTTTATAAATTATAGGAACGGACGGGAAATCTTTTCCCGCCCATCCAATTTTTTAAAAATCAAAAAATCCCATGGACGGAATTTCTTCCCTCGTCCAAGGAATCAGGTGGGTTGTTTTTCATTTTTTTTAATGTATGGACGAAAATCGAATTACCGTCTCTACCATTTTTTAAAAAAATTTCGATAGGACGAAAAATTAAATTTCGTCCAATACTTCTCAGATTTGCCAAATTCTCTCTGACAAAGTTTTTTCTTTCGTCCAATGCGACAGACGATAAATTCTTTTTCGTTTGCTACAAAATCCCAAATCGTCTGCCATATTTGGCCAACCACTGTTCACAAAAAACCCATTTTTTTGGTTTTTGGCCAACGACTACAGCGTCTTCATTCTCATTTTTTGGAAAATTTGAAAATTTGGAAGACGACTACATATGCTCTTATACGACTACATATGCTCTTATATATATATATATATATATATACACACACACACACACACACACACACACACACACACACACACACACACACACACACACACACACACACACACACTAAGCTTATCCGTGGGCACGCACAACTTCTGAATGATGCACCATATGAAAAACCAAATAAACAGTAAAATATACCATACAATTCTTGACAGTTTCAAAGAGTAGGGGATCCATTTACTTTCCAGCATTTCGAATACATGAATTTGAAACATCCATCATAGAATTTATGTAGCTCAAGTTTGAATAGTAAGACAACAATTAGTTGTAAATAAAATTTCATGTTTCAGTTAGCATATGTTGAAAAACAATTATAAATTGGGCGTAAAATCCAACTTCGTAGAACTTTGAGGGTGCAAAATGATGAAATTTAACTTTTGAGGAGATATTTACTACTTTCAATGTAACTTTAGAAGTTGAAATTTACCCAATTGAATATCCATTAAATATTCCATTGCATTTGAAATCAATCAGGGAACTAATGAAATTTTTTACATGAGCAATCAAAAGAAGCATAAAAAATTTGAAAAATCTGAAAATTTACAAACCTGAAATCTGAAAATCTAAATTTCTGGGTATCAAGCGAGAAAGAGATATCCATTTAAATCTCCCATAGCATTTGAAATCAATAAGGGAACTCAGTACAATTTTCTACATGAGCAACCAAAAGAAGCAAAAAATTTTTTGAAAATTCCGAAAATTTACAAACCTGAAATATGATAATCTAAATTTTTGAGTATATAAGGTCAACAATATCCCCCCTTTGGTGTGAACAAAACATATCTTAGAATTTAAGAATAATAAAAAGTTAAGTGTTTCCCCTTAATCCAATACTCCCCCTAAATTTATGCACATAAGAATTTAATAAATATGTTTTCATATTGCATCCAATATGTGAAAACCAAAACTTGTTTGAAAACATGCATTCCTAAGTTTGAGAAACAAACAATTTTTTGAAGATATAAATTTGACAAAAATATAACATTATAGTAAACAGTATTATATTTTAGAAAACCATAGGGAAATCTACTTACATGATACCGTTGATCGCGAAACTCTTTGATATACAGTGAGAGCTCTACATGGTATCATAGATTTGAGATTTCACTAATACATAATAGAGAATATAATAGAGGAGAGACATGAGTGGAAAATTCTAAGTTAACATATTTTCTCCACCTTTTTGGAACACACCAAAAGGTACAAAATATAGCTGTGGTAAAAGACGATTACAGACTTGAAGAGAAAATCCTGGAAAGAAGCTTACAGAATAGAGACCGGTCGACAAGTCGAAAACAACAACAAGCATTTTGACTATAATAAAAAACAGGAAAAAGGGACGGGCGACTGCGCAATCGACCGTACACCCTCACAGAGTGACAATCGACCTGACAACAAAAAATTTTAAGCTGAAATATCAATAACGTTTAATTCTCCATTCAAAAAGTGAAAACTTTTTCATCTAAGGGTTTTGTAAAAATATCAACTTGTTGGGAATCAGTTGAAACATAATCAAGAACAAATATCTCCATTTTAAAAATGATCTTTAATGAAGTGATATCGAATTTCTATATGCTTAGTGCAACTATGTTGATCAGAATTTTTAGTCATATGAACAGTGCTGATATTATCACATTTAATGGGAATATGATAAAAAAAAATACCTTGTAGTCTTCTAATGTGTGTTTCATCCATAATACCTGGGCACAACAAGACCCGGCAGCTATATATTCGGCTTCGGCGGTGGAAAAGTGACGGAATTTTACTTTTTAAATGCCCAAGAAATGGCATGTACTGCTGGTGCTTTTTCTATCTGTTAAACTGTCAGCATAGTCGGCATCTGAATAGCCTACAAGAGATAACTTTTTATTTTTCGGGTACCAAAAACCTACATTTGGTGTGCCTTTAAGATATCAAATGATACGCTTAACTGCAATCAAATGAGATTCCTTTAGACACGATTGAAAACGGGAACATAGACAGACACTAAACAGTATGTCAGGACGAGATTCAGTAATATAATGCAAGCTACCGAATCATACCACAATAGGTAGTAATATCAACATGTTTACCAGATTCGTCTTTAGATAGTTTAGTGGTAGTAGCCATGAGTGTTTTGTATGAGTTTGCACTATAAAGACCAAACTTTTTGACAAGTTCTTTTGCATATTTGGATTGGTTTATGAAGATGCCATCATTTCTTTGTTGTATTTGAAGTCCAAGAAAATAGGTTAATTCTCCCATCACACTCATTTCAAATTCATCTTGCATTTGCTTAGAAAATTTCTTGCAAAGATTTTCATTAGTAGACCCAAATATAATATCATTAACATAAATTTGAACAATTAAAATATCTTTAGAAACATGTTGATAAAAAGTGTAGTGCCTACTTTCCTTTAGAAAAACCTATGTGAATAAGAAACGAGCTTAGTCGCTCATACCAAGCACGAGAAGCTTACTTCAAACTATATAGCGATTTATCAAGACGGAATACATGGTTTGGGTGTATGGGTCAGTGAACCCAGGTGGTTGTTCAACATAAAATTCTTCATAAATAAAACCATTTTAAAAAAGCACTTTTGACATCATTTTGAAAAAGAGTAAAGTCCATGTAAGATGCAAAAGCATGTAAAATACAAATGGCTTCAAGTCGTGCAACAGGTACAAAAGTTTCATCAAAATCAACTCTTTCTTGTTGGTTATACTCTTGGACAACAAGACGGACCTTATTTCTAACTATAGTACCGGATTCGTCAAGCTTGTTCCTAAACACCCATTTTGTTCCAAGGACGGTTCTATCGTGGGGTCTAGGTACAAGCCTCCGTACATGATTCCTTTCGAATTGATTAAGTTCTTCTTGCATGACAATGATCCAGTCATTGTCTTGTAGGGCCTCTGTAATATTTCTCGGTTCAAATATGGACACGAATGTGGAAAAGCACATGAAATTTTTAGCTTGAGTTCGAGTAGTTACCCCCTTGAACATGTCACTTCGTATAAGGTCGGAGGGATGGCTAGACATGATTTTCCAAGCATGATGCTTTTCATTGGTGGGAGGTTGAGTTTGTGTTGTTGGAGGAGTGTGATCATCTTCAATGGCATCAATTTGTTGTGTGTGCATCTTGTCCATCAAGGATTTGTTGCTGCTTTGATTGATTGATGAGTTTTCATCTTGACGAGAGGAGTTGTTTTGAGAGTCTTCATTCGGCCTCTTTTCAGTATGTACCAGTTTCTTTTCAATGCAAATACTTGTCTCATCATCATCTACAATATGTAATATCTCTCTTGTGAGATGATTAGTTTCATCAAATATAACATAAATAGATTCTTGAATTGTGCGTCTTCTTTTATTAAATACACGATATGTCTTGCTACTTAGAGAATATCCTAAGAATATGCCTTCATCACTTTTACGATCAAAATTTTCCAAGTTATCTAAGGTATTTAAAATAAACACTTTGCATCAAATATACGAAAATAACTCAAGTTTGGAATTTTTCCATAATATAGTTCAAAAGGCATTTTCTCAAGATACTTCCTAATGATTACTTGGTTAATGGTGTAACATGTTGTATTGACAGCTTCTGCCCAAAAGGACTTTGGTAAATCATTTTCGCTAAGCATGGTGCGGGCTATTTCTTGAAGTGATTGATTTTTTCTTTCAACAACCTCATTTTGTTAGAGAGTGGAGGATAAGCGAACTCGTGTTTTATTCGTTTTTCATCACAAAACGACGTAAAGATTTCATTTTGAAATTCTCCGCCATGATCACTATGAATAGTAACAATGGTAAGGCTTTTCTCATTCTCTACTCTACAACAGAATTTTTAAAAAAATATGAAGTATCATCCTTTTGTGATAAAAAAACAACTCAAGTCAATCTGATGTAATCATCTACAATTACGAAGGCATACTGTGCACCTTCATTACTATGTGTTCGTGATGGTCCAAAAAGTTTCATATGTAAAAGTTCAAGAGGTCTAGAAGTTGATACCATTTTCTTGGGCTTGTGAAACTTTTAGTTTGCTTACCGAACTGACATGAATCACAGAGCTTATCTTTCTCAAACTTGATTTTGGGAATGTAGCGCCCTGAATTTACAATATAATATATCAAAATACATGGGACAATTCCCAGCATCAACTTTAATGTAATAGTAAACATATCAAAAACACAAATAATTTTTTCAACTTTTATTACATTATCTCTTTATAAAACACAGCGGAAAATTAAACACCTTGAATTACAATTCTTTCTTTTACAACACAATTTTCTACAATTTACATAAGCCACATTATCAATCTACCACATGCATCCAATCCCAAGCTATAGGTACCTACCTGTAAAACATGAGACTAAAGATAACCTTAACCCCCAAAACTACAGGGGTCAGCCATAACAGGTGTGAGTGATATCAAAAGAAATACAACATAAATAATAAATGAAGAATAAAATTATAAACAACACATACCAACAGTAGTAACAAATGGAAAATGAAATGACAATAAATAAAAAATGAAAACATCAAGTGACACTAGACTAAGTGTCAAGTGTAGGAAAAACAAGAAAACATCATGCATAAAATCAAGTCAAGAAAACACAAATGCAATATGATGACTCTTTAATGCATACTTGTCGGATTCTATGCATTCCATACTTCATAGGTCTGGTGCAAGCCCTTATCGTTCTCCACTTTATAGGGTTAGATCCCTCGTTATGCAACTAATCCTACTACGGTGACAGAAACAAGATCAAGAATACTTCACGAATAGGCATCACAACCCTCGATGCGAAAGCATCATGTAAGAATATTTCAAACCAGAGAATCACCTCACTGCCGTGTATTCCATGAATAGGTTTGCGAGACCCTCGACATGCAGATACACAAGGTACATCCCGTGAATAGGTCCGCCGACCCTCGACACGCGAATGCACCCTGCATGCTCCGTAAATAGGCCTGCAGACCCTCGATACGCGAACATATAAATGTCCTTTCGAGACAGAACAACAAACAAGTCCTGGAACGCATCCGTTGGACCAAACCCCTAGAGCATATTCTCACGTTTCCCCAGTTCTATCACATCTCCAATAGTGCATGTCCTTAAGTTGGTTATTTTTAAAAAAAATACAAATCCCCCTTCTCTAGAGTTAGTGTATCATGCCGGACTTAATTCCACAACAACAATCCCAAGACCCCACTAGTCTAAATCAACAAAATCTCATCTGCCGGTTCACAGGACTCCCACTAAACTCCTAGAGATTCACAAAACGAATATCAATACCAAAACTTCCAATAAAAACTCTTATGTTCATCAACAAAATGTTTATATCAATAAAAACTTCTCAAGTCAACAAAAGTCCAAATCCATTTAATGTATTCGTAAATTCCAGAACTGAAACAAAATATTAAATCTATTAAATAACTAAAAATCATATTTTTGAAGTCGTAGAATATCACAAAACATCACTTTCTTCAATAAACCACATATATCTCTCTTTATAAAGTCGTAGGAATATAATTTAAATTCTATTACAAACAAAGTATAGCTTTCTGTAAAATACTGTAATCTGTAGTAAAAACATCACTTAAAACAGTAAATCAATAATCCATAAGTTCGAAGAATTAACCGTTTAAAGAAACGAAGGAAAACTCAATAAAACAATCCAAAACAGCAGGTGCGGTCGACTGCCAAAACAGTGCAAACTAACGGCGGTCGACCGTCCCTTTTGAAATTCTCAAAAAAAATAGCATGTCGGTCGACCGCTAGCTGCTATGCAGCCAATCTTGAAAAAGTGTGCATGTTTCGACCGATACATTAATTAAACTTTATGAAATCGAAAATAAATTTCATGAGATGCTAAAATATGACTTGTGCAACATATAGGAGTTTATAAAA
The DNA here is from genome assembly GCA_017893485.1 of Hemerocallis citrina. Taxonomy (NCBI): domain Eukaryota; kingdom Viridiplantae; phylum Streptophyta; class Magnoliopsida; order Asparagales; family Asphodelaceae; genus Hemerocallis; species Hemerocallis citrina. Next base: position 238,984,908 of record CM030358.1, read on the forward strand.
CAAATCGAAATCACATCAAATTCATAAAATAGCAATTTCCATCAAAATTCTTCAAAAATAGCAATATATATATGTGTATGTTCATATGAGTGTTTAAAGCATCAGCTATGCATCAAAATAACATCGTATATAGGTAATATATTGTTCAAAACTATCTCAGTACCAAAACAACTCAAATCCAACTGAAAACTTGACAAAATCATAAAACCAAGTTTCGGCAATTCTTCAAAATAGAGACTATATATGCATGTATGTATATATATCTATATATAAGTGTTTAAGCATCAAGAAATCCATCAATTAAGAGTAGTAAAAGGTTTCATTTCATCTCAGCATCAACAACAATTCAATATCAAATCGAAAACTTCATGAAAACTCAACTTCGGCAGAAAGCATCAGACCCGAATCAGAAACCCCCCTTTTTTTACTATCAAACTTGATTCTTTTTTATTCAAAACTCTCCTACAACTTGTTATACACATACCCCACTGATCACAATAGTTCACCCATGAATATGTGTGAATACAACATGTATCTAATCAAGTTATACCTCATCAAAATTTTCAAAACATAGTGTATGTATATGTTCAACAATAAAGGTGAAGTTTTGTGTACTTTTGTATTAAACATCATACAAATTCAATATACTCAATCAAATCAGTAAGCACATGAAGAAAGCAACCTACTCATGATTTCTATTAGGTTCTTAACAAATCTCAAGCTATCTATATGTAATTTCAATGATCAATAGCATAGTTTTCATGAAAAGATTCAATTTTTAATTCATCCACACATCAAGAATTCACATTATCATCATACTATCCCTAACATGCTTTCTAATACACAAATCATCATACACAACATGCATAGAACAATAAGAAATCAAACATATGTCACTCACATTTTTGAAGAATCAACCGAAATAATAAAGAATAATAAAAGTCCTTCCTTTCGCAAGAAAACCAAGATCTTCGCTTTGAAACTCCAAGAAATCAATAATAAAGAAAACCCTTCGTGTAGTGCAGCGAAGAGACGGTTGCACTCTCTTTTAAATAGACCGGAAATTAGGTTTTAGGGTTTTTGAATAGGTTTGTAAAATATCTCTTTTAAATATATCTTTACATATATAAATCTTTATACTTGGAAATTAGATAACCCAATTCAATTTAAATTTAAAAACAAAAGTAACTACTCCAAACCTGGCTGGCACTGTTTGTAAAACCCAGAAAACGAATTTTGTAAATTTTGCCTCTAAGTGGCAACTTTGCAAAAAGACACTTTTTTTAAGAAATTTGCGAAATACACCAAATCTATTAAAACAAAAAGTAAACTTTTTACCTCTGAGTTGACTAGCAATCATGTTCAGCCCAAAAATCCGAAAATATGGAGTTTTTACTCCAAGTGGTAATTTTGCAAAAAAGCCAATCTTTTTGCAATATTTGCAAATCGGTCCAATAAATATCATAAAAATCCAGAAAATTCAAAAATAATACCTAATAATAAATAATGGATTTTCCAAAAATAATTTCTAACTTTGAACTTCCCAAGAAAATATTTGCACGTGTAAAAAGATAAATTTCAGAAAATATATTTATGAAATCACCAAAAATCATTTTAATTCATTTATTTATCTCAAAAATATTATTAAAAAAATCTAGGGTGTTACATAACTTCCTCCTTAGAATAGTTCTGTCCTCAGAACTACTACTAATAGGGACCAAACAGTATAAGCAAAAGAAAAATGAAATATCATAAATGGAAATACACTTTAAGGAATACAATCACGCAAGAGAATGTAATTTAACAAAAGAAATGCAATTTAACCAAGAGAATACAATCCTACCAAATAATAAAATCATACAAAAATACAATCATACAAAAAACTCAAGAAAAACCTTCTGCATGTGATCCTCCGGCTCCCAAGTAGCCTCCACTGCGCAACCTGATAACTTGCCTTCGGAAACCTGCTGCAACATCTTCTAAATCTCTGCATCTGATTTCTGACTTTCCACAATCTGCTCTCTCAAAGAATGTTGCACCCTCAACTGAGCCAAAGACGCTCCAAACCCTGCAGTACCACCTAGGTATCTGCATGATCAAACTCTGCTGCCAACTCTCACCGAGTAGTGATCAAACTCGACAACTGCACTTCCTACTAAGCCCCTCGGCTACCACATTCGCCTTATCTGGATGATACTTAATCTCAGGACGAATGTCTTCCAACACTTCCAACCACCTTCTCTGCCAAAGATTTAGATCTTTCTACTGATAAATGTAATTCAGGCTCTTGTGGTCGGTATACATGTTGACCTTTTCTACATAATGCCTCCACTGCTTCAAGGCAAAGATACCAGCTGCTAACTCCAGATCATGCGTCGGATAATTCTTCTCATGCGTACGCAACTGCCTTGAACCATATGTAATAACCTTCCCTTCCTGCATCAAAACACACCCCAAACCTCTGAGAAATGCATCACTGGAGATATCATAATCCTTCCTAGCTTGTGGCAAAGCTAAGATAGGCACAGTCGTCAACCTCTCCTTTAGCTTAAAGAGACTCGCCTCACACTTATCAGTCCAAGTGAATGCCAAATTCTTCCTAGTTAACACTGTCAAAGGAACTGCAATCTGTGTATAGCCCTGAATGAATCTCCTGTAGTACCTAGCCAAACCCAAGAAACTACTAACTTCCTTCACTATCGTTGGTCTGGGCCAATCCTTCACTGCTTCAACCTTCTGAGGATCAGTGGCCACTCCCTCCTTAGAAAGGATATGACTAAGAAAAGCTACCTCAAACCTCCAAAACTCATACTTCGACAGCTTGGCATACAAGTTATGCTCCTGTAACTTCTGTAATACCTCTGCCAAGTGCATAGAATGCTCTTCCTCTGACTTCGAATACACCAGAATATCATCGTTGAAAACCACCACGAAGGAGTCAATAAATGGCCGCAAAATCCAATTCATCATATCCATGAATACTACCGGCGAGTTCTGAAAGCTGTTTTACTCACATCTTCCTCCTTGACTCGAACCCAATGATACCCTGATCGCAGATCAATCTTCGAAACACAGCTGCTCCTCGAAGCCTATCAGACAAATCATCAATCTGCGGAAGTAGATACTCGTTCCGAATAGTCACCCTATTCACTTCCCGATAGTCAATGCATATTCTAATTGACCCATCCTTCTTCTTCTCCTGGAAGTCACTGCGGGACCTCCTGGTGCTTTCATTAACACCTCTTTCTTCTTGCATTCAATTGTGATATCATATATTTGTTGGATCCTGTATGCAAGGAAAATAACACTAGAGGGGGGGGGGGGGGTGAATAGTGTTGTATAAAAATTAATCACTAAATTGAACTTTTCACACTGTTAAGTCGACTGAAAAAAGTAGGCAGTCGATTGAAGCGTCAGATAAGAAGAGTAATTTAATTGAAGAGTTACAAGTCTGTTAAGTTGACTTAGAGAGTAAAGCAGTCGACTGACCAGACTCAATTTACACAAGAAACTCAGAGAAATTAAAAATACAAGTTTAGAGAATACAACCACAGAGAGTCAACACAGCAAACACCACGATGTATCCTAGTTCGGTCCTCCCGACCTACATCTAGTCCCCAAGCAACCCACTTGAGATTTTTTACTTTTCTTGAAAAAATACAAGAATACTCTACGGCCTTTGACAACAACTATGTCAAATCTGTAGACCTTTCTCACCACTAGAGAGAGCAAAACCCACTCTACAACCTAGAGTGAAACCGACTCTAAACCAAGAGTCCTACTCTCCAACCGAGAGGACCACTCTCACAACTCGAGAGTGAAACAACAACAAAAAGAGATTTACAACAACCTAAAGCCTTGTATGTGAAAGTGCTTTTGTATATTGGCTATAGGTCAACTTCTGACTTCAGTCTAGAACGAATTCAATGATATACAAGACTAAAAATCAGAGAACCAAGTCTTAAAGAAATTATATGCTTTTTAAACTTGTTCCTTTTCTTCTCAAAAGCAAAAGACTTGAATCAAAAGTTAAGGAACCTTTTCCAATTGAAATCTATACTCTATTTATAGAGTTAGATTCACTGGACGTTGAGAAACAGTTCCATAAACTGCCATAAAACGGTAGTAAGAGTTTGAATTTGAAAAATGAATTTGAAATTCAGAAAACTGTCAAAAACTGCTTGAACGGTCGACTGGGTTGCCATATGAGTCGACAAGAGCTTGTATGAGTTCAGTCAGTTTCGTACTATAACAGTCAACTGGTACCTAGAATAAATCGACTGGTACTCAATCAGCTGAACTTATATAAGCTTTGTTTTGACATTTTGAGTTTGTAAAACATTTTCTTTATGTAGGGAATGTGTGAGTGTGTGTGTGACAAGACTTTTACAAGATTCTAAGACGCACAAATAATACAAACAATATTACAAGACATTTTTTCAATGTGGCTAATCACTTGAAGCACTTGAAAGTCTTGAATTGAAAGCTCTTGAAAGTCTTGAACTTGAACTTGAGTCTTTGTGGCTTGAGCAAATACTTTTGAAAGCTTCATCACATTGTATTGGCTTTGAATGCTTCATCATGGTATTGACCTTGAACAATTTTGATACGCACTGCAAAAGATATGTAATATAGAACAATTGTGTACTGTGTTGCAGTCATCAAAATCAAGAATCTACAATATTGCCATCCAATCAATGCCCATGATTACATCCACACTCATGACTTGCAATTTAATGAGATCAATGCCAATCAATCTCCCACCAGTCTTGATATCATAGCCCTCGTAATATCGATCAGCAATCAATTCCTCCCCTGATGGTGTTACCACCGAAAAGACACTTCCTGGAAACACCTTAGGTTCCACACCTAAAGCTTTAGCAAAATTGGGCGACACAAATGTATGCGAAGGACCAGTAACAAATAAAACATTTGCTTTTATTCCACTAACCGAAATAAATATTGTTACATGAAGAATGATACTCAAATCTCCAATTTATTCTCAAATAAAGTTTTACTTAATACATAAATGAATGAATTCAAAATTCTTGCACACCCTAGATCACATTCGCTGAGTTACCCGCATCCTCCTCAGTTAATGCGAATACTCGTCCCTGTCTCTGAAATTTGCCTCCGCATGCACCATCCTTCTTCAAATGCGGAAAGTTTGGTCGAACATGCCCTTCACGACCGCACTGATAACAAACCCGCACCTTAAGTGGCTTAGTGCACGCTACCTGATAGTGGCCTGCTTCTCCACAATTGGAAACAGGTCACGCCTTATACTGTGGGTGCCTTTTGCTCTGGCCTACTGAACCTACCCTGCTTCACTGGGGACTTCTTCCCACTTGGACTAGTTGCTGGCCTCTTGTTCACGTTCCAGGTCTTCAGCTTCTTCTGGAACTGATCCATATCTTCTTCTGTCACTGTTGCTCTCCTGACCAGCTTATCAAACCTCCTGATGCCCAACAGTATCATTCGTGACTTCAAATTCGGCCTTCATGCCCTGCTCGAATTTCTTGGCCTTCTTTGCTTCATCAACGATCAGCTCCAGTGCATACCTTGACAACTGGGTGAACTTAGTCTCATATTTGCGCACTGTCATGCTACCTTGCTGCAGATTCAAGAATTCCGTTGCCTTTTCTCCTGAATATCCAGAGGAAAGAAACGATCCCTGAATTCTCCTAGAAAAGCCTTCCAAGTCACCTGCTGATCCCCAAAAGTCATTTTTACTGACTGCCATCAGACGCCAACATCCTTCACTAAATGTATTGCAGCCAATTTCACCTTATTGACTGCTGAGGTTTTCAAGCTTCGAAGACCATCACCATCTGTCTGTTCCAATCATCAGCCTCATTTGTATCAGACTGCCCCTCAAAAACAGGTGGCTTCATCCGCTTGAAGGACTCAACTTGCTTAATCGGATCAGCATTAATGAACACTGGTCTGGCCCCTTCATTCTGATTCTGATTATGTGCCATGTTAGTTGCCATGAATGCATTCAACGTCTGATACAACCTGGCAATCTCAGTCTCGAGATCAAGTCCAGCCCCACGGGAAACTCTCAGCCCCATCACCATTTTCACCATTCCTGGTCCTGGGTCCTGCCATTATACTGAATACTGCAAAATGAGGGTAAAGTTAGAGCATCACAACACAATCCATAATCACATCAATACCCCATGGCAAAACCTCATTCATACCCCAAATCATTTCATCTTATTCTAATTCTATGTGATACTCACACTTTAATGTCCACCCCTAGGTACTCACCCTCGAATATCCATACCTAGGTTTTTTTATACTATGTTTATTGTTGTATATCTCAGCTATCTAAATAAATAGATAAACTAGACACAAATTAAAACCTCGCAAGTGTACGAATCGTTTATAGAAGCGTAGTGAAAAGCAAGGTCGATCCCACAGAGATTGTAGTACTTAACTCACTAATCAATAAAACAAACAAAAAAATGCAAATCATAAAGTTTGTTCTAAAAGTTTATTTGAAAGGAAATGAAGAGATTAAAAACTAGATCAAGTAGTATATCAAAAATATCAATTAAATGAGTTGGGCTTGATTTCCACCTATAGTTAAGAATGCTAGATTACCTTCTACACTATTCTCATCACTCATGTTGTTCCTTTAAGGGCATGGTATCTACTTCTTAAAGTTAATGTTTTCCTAGGCCAAGAATTAGGCATGGTATCTGCTCTAATTTATTTCTTTCCTTAAGTATTTAGCATGGTATCTACTAAGTTGCACTTGAAGAAAACGTAGGAACAATGGAAACGAACAAACACTCAAGGCTCTAGAAGTTGGAATCAAATCTAGATCCCTCAAGTTGATTAAACCAAGAACCCCTAAAGATTCCTGTGTTACAAGTATGAGCACAAGATACGGATCGTCTCTATACTCATATAACAGAGTCAATTTTATAATAGGCTAACTTTATAATATCAGGTTCTTCGGATCAGTTGACTATTTTTAAGAACTTCCTAACAATTGTTGATTCATATTATAAGTTTGATCACGATAACTGGGTTCAATCAATAAGTGATAGAAATAGTGTTCAGAAGATTATAACATTACATGACTATGGTTTCAATCTGCCCAATAATGAAATTAGTTGCACATATTCATAATAAAACTATTGACAAATTTGTTCAAGGATTGCATTACAAAAATTAGAGAGAGAAGAAAAAGAATAAAAAATTTATTGCAAACTGCTCTGTCTCAAAAACTGGATCCGAATGCTTCCTTGAAGACTAGTCAAATTGAAGCACCTGTTGCACGCCAGTCGAAGCCTCTGTGCGTCCTGTCAATCGAAGCCCAGTCAGCAATCAGTGGTCTCGATGCCTGCGCCCACTGTCAATCGAAGCCTGTCGTCCTCGATGAACAATTCCTCGGTGCGTGCGCCAGCCACTCTGAATCCCACGTGAAGCCGCTGAAGGTCTCGATGCATGCGCTGGCTCTCTTTTTGTTTCTTTAGTCCGAAAACAGAGAGACAGAGAGAGAAGAGTCAGTCTCTTTTTCTTTGTTTCTCTCTCTCTATTTCTCTCTCTTTCTCTTACTTTGTATTCTTTTTGCTGGCCTCCCTTTTCATCTTCTGGCTTCTCTATTTATAGGAGTAGGTCTAGTACGGCAATAGGATTTGGATGTATCAGTAGATTAGGATATATCTGCAAAGATACAAATCCGAATTTAATATTTAAATTTAAATTTAATTAGATAAACTTAAAATAACAGTTTTTTATCTTTTTGCCTTATCCAAATCCATGTAAATTTATTTTTTTCCTTTTATACCCTTATAACAATTAGAATTGTATTTTGCTCCTATTTTATTATTTGTAACACATAAAATTTAACAAATCCTTAAAAATAATAAAACAATAGTTTTTTCTTTGTTTTGTTGATTTTTATCAAAAATAATCACTTTTTGCATTACAAATCTTATTTCTTCATAAATAAATAATCAATTGAAATCTTAGAGAAACAAGACGACTTATAGACAATATAATTGAAAACAAGCACTTTTAATGGGTTATTGAATACAAATATTTGTATAAAAATTAGACACATCAAATACCCCCAAACTTAAGATTTTGCTTGTCCTCAAGCAAAAAGTAAAATTATGAATAAGGGAAAAATACTCAAGAATAACTCTACTCATCATACTAAGAGATCTCATCATGTAAGCATCAAAATTGCAATTAAAAATATAAACAATTGAAAATAAAGTAAAATCAAGCATACCCACTTTCTCCAGTGCAATTATTTATCCATAGCTCCAAACCCAATCATATTTGTCATGCAACTAAAGTAATTATAGTATGTAATTACCCAATCTGTGATTATCTCTTCTCACTAATGCAAACCGAGTAGCAAACTAGAGGGTTTTTTTCTTTCTTTTTTTTTTCTTTTTTTTTGAATTAGTCTATTCTCTATGTTGTCACTTGCCTTTTTACGCGAATGCAAGAAATTTGTGATGAATTCACCCGGTTACTCAACAAGTCACAAACTTGAAGTGCTTTGCTTACTCATATTTCAAGTTTCCGTTTGACGTAAAAGTAAACATTGGTGATGAATACCCCTAGTTACTAAGCAACTCAAAACATTGGAGTAGATTGACTTTATTCATAATATTTTTTTCGTTATTACTCTATTTACTTAAACTCAGTTTAGGACTAGATCAAAGGGGATAATCACAAGAAACAGTATCACATTTGTCTTTTATGTATAATTGCATGACTCATACAATTTGTAAGGAATTATGAAACTCAACAATCCTAAAGTAAATAAGTATACTTACTCATACTTTATAAGAAATTGTTTATCCCAAAAAAATATTTCAATGCTTATCTAAATGAAGAACTCAAAAGTGTAATGGTGAGATTAATTTAAATCCTTTTTTAAAAATTTTGTTTTTTCTTTTCTAAAAATAAATCATAAATTTGTAAACCTTCCCCCCCCCTAAAACTTGAATACCACATTGTCCTCAATGGGAAAGGGGGAAAAAAAAAACATAAAGTTCAGAATTTCTCTCCTGATTCGTCCTTAAATTTCTGCACGCGCAGCGTTCGGTATTTTGGCGATATCTGGAGCTGTAGATGTCCAAATGGGCTGAATTTTTTTTTGCTAGAAAGCTAAGAAGATAGGCTACAACTTCTCTTTGAATCACTTTTCCAGATTTTGACTCCAAGTTGCTCAAAACAGCCATCAATGCATGTGTTCAAAACAGCTCCGCCCCGGCGACTTCAAATTTTCTGCAATCCTACAAGATAAAATCCAAAACTTTAAAATAAAATAAACTAAAAGATAAATCAAATCTAAATGCAATAAGAGAAAACATGGATTGCCTCCCAAGAAGCGCTAAGTTTTAAGTCTTCAGCCAGACATGATGAGTTCATGCAATGTATTGAATAGTTTGAAGCTTCACATCTTCCTCTCGCGGCTCACATCTCGTTTCAATATAAGGTTTCACCCTATGCTCGTTCACCTTGAATGTTTGATTTTTCTCTTTGTGATGAACCTCCAATGCCCCATGTGGAAAGACCTTTGTAACAATGTACGAGCCATACCATCGTGACATAAGCTTGCCTGGGAAGAGTCGTAATCTCGAGTTGTATATCAATACCTTCTGTCCTTCATAAAACTCCTTCCTTGCTAGCTGTTTATCATGGTATATCTTGGTCCGTTCCTTATATAGCTTTGCATTTTCATATGCATCGTGCCTCGATTCTTCAAGCTCATTCAGCTACAATCTTCTTTTGTCACCTGCTTGTTTCATATCAAAATTGAACTTTTTAATGGCCCAGTAAGCTTTGTGTTCCAACTCCACTGGAAGATGACATGCTTTTCCAAAGACCAGGCGGTATGGTGACATGCCAATGGGTGTCTTGTATGCAGTTCTGTAGTCCCATAATGCATCATTCAAGCGTAGAGACCAATCCTTTCTGCTTGTATTTACTGTCTTTTCCAGAATACTCTTGATTTCTCTGTTGCTAATCTCCACTTGCCCACTAGTTTGAGGATGGTATGGAGTGCCCACTCTATGTGTAATCCCATATTTCTTCATCAACGAAGCAAATGGAAAATTATTGAAGTGGCTACCACCATCACTGATTATCGCTCTTGGTGTACCGAATCTGGTGAAGATGTTATCCTGTAAAAACTTGACAACAACTTTGTGATCATTAGTTTTTGAGGGGACAACCTCAACCCATTTAGACACATAATTCACACCCACAAGAATATATAAATAACCAAATGAGTTAGGAAAAGGACCCATAAAATCGATTCCCCAAACATCAAAAAGCTCGATTACTTGGATGTTTTGCAGTGGCATTTGATTTCTGGAAGTGATGTTGCCTGTCCTTTGGCATTTATCACAAGTCCTGCAAAAAGAAAAAGCATCTTTGAATACATTAGGCCAATAAAAACCAGATTGTAATACCTTAAGTGTTGTTCTTTTTGTTCCAAAGTGTCCTCCACATGCATATTGGTGGCAATGTTGTAGAATACTCATTTGCTCTTCTTCTGCCACACATCTTCTTATAATTTGATCAGGGCAGAATTTGAACAAGTAAGGATCATCCCAATGATAGTGCTTACACGTGGCCACCAACCTCTTTCTTTCTTGACTTGTCATACCTGGAGGAAAAACATGAGCAGTGAGATAATTGGCAATATCTGCAAACCATGGAAATTTTATGTTTATTTCAAATAAGTGTTCATCTGGGAAGTTCTCATTCAGTGGGGGCACAATTCTCTCTTCATCCTGCAGTAATCTGGACAAGTGATTGGCAACAACATTGTCACTTCCCTTCTTGTCTCTAATTTCAAGATCGAATTCTTGAAGCAACAGTACCCATCTGATCAACCTAGGCTTAGCATCCTTTTTTGCAAACAAATATCTCAAAGCAGCATGGTCAGTGAAAACAATGACTTTAGATCCAATCAAATATGATCTAAACTTCTCTACAGCAAAAATGATAGCTAACATTTCTTTTTCAGTAGTAGAATAATTAAGCTGTGCATCATTTAAAGTTCGAAAAGCATAGTAAATAGCATGGGGTACCTTATTTATTCTCTGACCTAATACAGCTCCCAAAGCATAATCACTTGCATCACACATAAGCTCGAAAGGATGGTTCCAATCTGGTGCCATGATGATGGGTGCAGAAATGAGAAGATTTTTCAATGTAATGAAAGCATTTGTGCACTCTTTTGTCCATGCAAACTCAACATCTTTAGCTAACAATCCATAAAGGGGTCTAGAGATTTTGGAAAAGTCTTTTATAAATCTTCTATAGAACCCTGCATGTCCAAGAAAACTCCTTACACCCTTGACTGTAGTAGGAGGGGGTAGCTTTGATATGATGTCAATTTTTGCCTTATCCACCTCGATGCCTTTTTTGGACACCACATGACCTAAGACAATACCTTGTACCATAAAATGACACTTTTCCCAATTCAGCACTAAATTGCATTCTTCACATCTTTTAAGCACGAGCTGCAAATGGTTAAGACATTCATCAAACAAGATCTAAAAACACTGAAATCATCCATAAATACCTCGATGAACCTTTCCACCATGTCTGAAAATATACTCATCATGCATCTCTGAAATGTAGCTGGTGCGTTGCACAATCCAAAAGGCATCCTCCTGTATGCAAAAGTACCAAAAGGGCATGTAAAAGTGGTTTTTTCTTAATCTTCAGGAGAAATAGCAATTTGATTATAGCCACTATAACCATCTAAAAAACAATAATGACTATATCCTGCTAATCTTTCTAACATTTGATTAAAAAAAGGAAGAGGGAAGTGATCTTTCCTGGTTTCGTTATTCATCTTCCTGTAGTCAATGCATACCCTCCATCCCGTGGTCATCCTCGTAGGGATAAGCTCATTCTCTTCATTCTTCACCACTGTGACTCCACTTTTCTTAGGCACTACATGTATAGGACTCACCCATTTGCTGTCTGAGATAGGGTAGATGATGCCAACATCTAGTAGCTTCAGGACCTCTGTTCTTACCACTTCCTTCATGTGTGGATTAAGCCTTCTCTGTGATTCCCTGCTAGGCTTTGTATTGTCTTCAAGAAGTATTTTATGCATGCATTTGGATGGACTTATTCCCTTGATATCTACAATGGTCCATCCTATTGCACCCTTGTGTTCTCGCAATACCCTTAGCAGCTTCTCTTCTTCCTGCACACTCAAGTTTGCAGCGACTATCACAGGTAACGTGTGGTTTTCATCCAAATATGCATACTTTAAGTGTTCAGGTAGCGGCTTTAGCTCCACATCTGGTGTCCTGGTAACAGAAGAAACAAAAGTGTTACTAGACACAAGATTCTCAAATGCAGGTGCATACTTACCTGAATATGATTTTGGAATTTCAAGGTAGTGTACTGTCTCTGCAATCCTCCAATCATCATATTCCTGTTCAACATGAGATAGTGTTAGAGACTGTGTAATTGTGGCCTGTAGTGAATCGATGCTATGTACCTGAAATGTTTGGTCGACAATCTCCTGTACTACATCAATATTATAACATTTATGATCATCATGTGGTAATTTTAGTGCATCAAACATTTTAAATTCAACCTTTTCTTCATTTATTTTCATACTTATAGTACCCTTTTTAACACAAATTTTTATATCAGCCGTACTCATAAAGGGCCTATCTAAAATGATCGGTAAAGAAGATGGCATTGAAGAGTCCTCCATATCCAAAACAATAAAATCTGCAGGCAAAATGAAATCATTTACCTGAACTAAAACATCTTCCAAAATACCTCTAGGTCTCCTGATGCTGCGATCAGCTAACTGCAAGGTGATGGATGTTGGTTTGAGTTCCCCCAATCCTAGCTTTTCGTAAACAGAGTATGGAAGAAGATTGATGCTTGCCCCCAAGTCTAGCAGTGCCTTTTCAAAGAAGTGCTCACCAACCCTGCAAGGAATGGTAAAACTACCTGGGTCCTTCAATTTAGGAGGTAATTTCCTTAACAATACGGCGCTCACTTCCTCTGTCAAAGCCACATCCTCCCTAACCTGAAATGTTCTCTTGTGAGTACAGCATTCTTTCAAAAATTTGGCAAAAGAAGGAATTTGTTTAATAGCATCAAGTAGGGGAATATTAATTTCTACCTTTGTGAGAGTTTCAAAGATATCAAGTAAATGTTGTTCTTTCTTTTGCTTGACTAACCTTTGAGGGAATGGTGGCAATACTGCCCCTTCTTTTTCACTTACCTTGTTGGAACCCAAAGATTTTGATGGTTGTGTGTCTGATTCGTCTGCGTGTGTTCCAACCTTGCTGTCAATTACCTTACCACTTCTTAGTGTTGTCACAGATTTGAGCTGTTCTTGTCCTCTAGGGTTTGGTATGGTTTGTGATGGGAGTTCCCCTGCATTTCTTTCACTTAACTCTTTAGCAATTTGACCAATTTGTGTCTCCAATTTTTGAATGGCCTGCCCTTGTTGGTTGCTTGTTTGATGTTGCTGTTGGAGCAATTGAAGAACGGTGGATTCGAAATCCAACATCTTCTGTTCTTCGACTGGCCGATCAAACCCATTCCCCATCTGGAAGTTTCGTGCATGCCCTTGTGCCATTTGAGTGCCTTGATTGTTTTGATTATTGTTCCATGAGAAATTTGGATGGTTTCTTCACCCTGGGTTGTACGTATTCGAGAAGGGGTTGTTCTTTGGTGGAAACACTCCTTGTCCTACATAGTTTGCATGCTCCTGATCTATTGGACATGTATCAGTTGTATGATCATAATGAGAACAAATTGCACAAATTTCTTTTGTTTGGTTTTTTACGCCACCCATCGTCGAAATTGCATTAACAAGCATATCAATTTTTTTGTTCATGTTTACCATTTCTAATTGCATGTTATTATTACTAGAAATTTCGTAAACTCCCTGTTTTTTCGAAAGGCCCCTTCCTCTTGTTGAGAATTGTTGTGAGTTCTCCCTTTTTAGTTGTTTGGTTTTCTGGGATGGAAAGAATTCTTTCAAGAACTTTGTTGCCAATTGCTCCCATGATTGAATTGATCCTGGTTCCAAAGAATTATACCACAATTTAGCATTAAGTTTTAATGAAAATGGAAACAAAATTAACCTGATTTGTTCGGGGGTAAGCCCTTGGATGCTTTGCGTTCTGCAAAGATCAAAGAAATCTTGCAAATGGAGGTGCGGATCCACGTCTATTCTGCCACTGAAGTGGGGAACCATGCTGAGTAATTGAGGTGATAGATGCATATTCCCTGTGACATTAGGTTGATAAGCTATGCAAGAAGGTTGCTCAATATTCTTAGGAGTGAATTTGTCCTGCATTGGTACTCGATTTGGTATTTCCTCACCCATTTTTTCTTTGGAATAATTCACTGTACAGTCGACTGATCCTTGGGGACAGTTGACTGATCTGAATCTGTCTGTGCAGAGTGTCACTTAAAAGAAAAAAAAAGAAAAGAAAAAAAAAGAAAAAGATTTTTATTGATTTGTAAGTTAAAATACTAAACATTCCCCGGCAGCGGCGCCAAAAACTTGTTGTATATCTCAGCTATCTAAATAAATAGATAAACTAGACACAAATTAAAACCTCGCAAGTGTACGAATCGTTTATAGAAGCGTAGTGAAAAGTAAGGGTCGATCCCACAGAGATTGTAGTACTTAACTCACTAATCAATAAAACAAAGAAAAAAAATGCAAATCATAAAGTTTGTTCTAAAATTTTATTTGAAAGGAAATGAAGAGATTAAAAACTAGATCAAGTGGTATATCAAAAATATCAATTAAATGAGTTGGGCTTGATTTCCACCTATAGTTAAGAATGCTAGATTACCTTCTACACCATTCTCATCACTCATGTTGTTCCTTTAAGGGCATGGTATCTACTCCTTAAAGTTAATGTTTCCCTAGGCTAAGAATTAGGCATGGTATCTACCCTAATTCGTTTCTTTCCTTAAGTATTTAGCATGGTATCTACTAAGTTGCACTTGAAGAAAGCGTAGGAACAATGGAAACGAATAAACACTCAAGGCTCTAGAAGTTGGTATCAAATCTAGATCCCTCAAGTTGATTAAACCAAGAACCCCTAAAGATTCCTGTGTTACAAGTATGAGCACAAGATGCGGATCGTCTCTATACTCATATAACAGAGTCAATTTAATAATAGGCTAACTTTATAATATCAGGTTCTTCGGATCAGTCGACTGTTTTTAAGAACTTCCTAACAATTGTTGATTCATATTATAAGTTTGATCACGATAACTGGGTTCAATCAATAAGTGATAGAAATAGTGTTCAGAAGATTATAACATTACATGACTATGGTTTCAATCTGCCCAACAATGAAATTAGTTGCACATATTCATAATAAAACTATTGATAAATTTGTTCAAGGATTGCATTACAAAAATTAGAGATAGAAGAAAAAGAATAAAAAATTTATTGCAAACCCCTCTGTCTCAAAAACTGGATCCGAATGCTTCCTTGAAGACTAGTCAAATCGAAGCACTTGTTGCACGCCAGTTGAAGCCTCTGTGCGTCCTGTCAATTGAAGCCCAGTCAGCAATCAGCGGTCTCGATGCCTGCGCCCACTGTCAATCGAAGCCTGTCGTCCTCGATGAACAGTTCCTCGGTGCGTGCGCCAGCCACTCTGAATCCCACGTGAAGCCGCTGAAGGTCTCGATGCATGCGCTGGCTCTCTTTTTGTTTCTTTAGTCCGAAAACAGAGAGACAGAGAGAGAAGAGTCAGTCTCTTTTTCTTTGTTTCTCTCTCTCTGTTTCTCTCTCTTTCTCTTACTTTGTATTCTTTTTGCTGGCCTCCCTTTTCGTCTTCTGGCTTCTCTATTTATAGGAGTAGGTCTAGTACGGCAATAGGATTTGGATGTATCAGTAGATTAGGATATATCTGCAAAGATACAAATCAGAATTTAATATTTAAATTTAAATTTAATTAGATAAACTTAAAATAACAGATTTTTATCTTTTTGCCTTATCCAAATCCATGTAAATTTATTTTTTTCCTTTTATACCCTTATAACAATTAGAATTGTATTTTGCTCCTATTTTATTATTTGTAACACATAGAATTTAACAAATCCTTAAAAATAATAAAACAATAGTTTTTTCTTTGTTTTGTTGATTTTTATCAAAAATAATCACTTTTTGCATTACAAATCTTATTTCTTCATAAATAAATAATCAATTGAAATTTTAGAGAAACAAGACGACTTATAGACAATATAATTGAAAACAAGCACTTTTAATGGGTTATTGAATACAAATATTTGTATAAAAATTAGACACATCATTTATCATTACTATTGAAGTATGCTCTAATACCAATCACTGTAGCATCCCGAATTTTCAATATAATATCTCAGAAATACGTGGCATAATTTCCAGCATCAACCTCAATGTAATACTAAACATAGCCAAAACACAAATAATTTTTCCAACTTTTATTACATCATCTCTTTACAAAACACAGCGGAAAATTAAACACCTTGAATTACAGGGGTTAGTCATAACAGTGTGAGTGACATCAAAAGAAATACAACATAAATAAAACATGAAGAATAAAGTTATAAACAACACATACCAACAGTAGTAACAGATGAAAAATGAAATGACAATAAATAAAACATGAAAACATCAAGCGAAACTAGACTAAGTGTCAAATGTAGGAAAAACAAGAAAATATCATGCATAAAACCAAGTCAAGAAAACACAAATGCAATATAATGGCTCTCTAATGTATACTTGTCGGATTCTATGCATTCCATACCACATAGGTCCGGTGCAAGCCCTTATCGTTATCCACTTTATAGGGTTAGATCCCTCGTTATGCAACTAATCTTACTACGGTGATGGAAACAAGATCTAGAGTACTTTGCGAATAGGCATCACAACCCTCGACGCGCAAGCATCATGTAAGAATAGCTCAAAAAACCAAAGAATCACCTCTCTGTCGTGTATCACATGAATAGGTTTGAGAGACCCTCGACACGCAGATACACAAGGTACATCCTGTGAATAGGCCCGCCGACCCTCGACACGCGAATGCACCTTGCATGCTCCGTCAATAGGCCTGCAGACCCTCGATACGCGAACATACAAATGTTCTCTCGAGACAGAACAACAAACAAGTCCTGGAACGCATCCGTTGGACCAAACCCCTAGAGCATATTCTCACGTTTCCCCAGTTTTATCACATCTCCAATAGTGTTTGTCCTTAAGTTTGTTATTATTAAAAAAATACTAAACCCCCTTCTCTAGAGTTAGTGTATCCTGCCGAACTTAATTCCACAACAACAATCCCAAGACTCCACTAGTCTAAATCCACAAAATTTCATCTGCCGGTTCGCAGGACTTCCACTCAACTCCTAGAGATTCACAAAATGAATATCAATACCAAAACTTCCAATAAAAACTCTTATGTTCATCAACAAAATGTTTATATCAATAAAAACTTCTTAAGTCAACAAAAATCCAAATCCATTTAATGTACTCGTAAATTCCAGAACTGAAACAAAATATTAAATCTATTAAATAACTAAAAATCATATTTTTGAAGTTGTAGAATATCACAAAACATCACTTTCTTCAAAAAACACATATATCTCTCTTTATAAAATCATAGGAATGTAATTTAAATTATATTATAAGAAAAATATAACTTTTTGTAAAATACTGTAATCTGTAGTAAAAACATCATTTAAAACAGTAGATCAATAATCCGTAAGTTCGAAGAATTAACCGTTTAAAGAAACGAAAAAAAACTCAATAAAACAATCCAAAACAGCAGGTGCAGTCGACTGCCAAAACAGTGCAAACTAACAGCGGGCGACCGTCCCTTTTGAAATTCTCAAAAAAAATAGCATGTCGGTCGACCGCTAGCTGCTATGCAGCAAATCTTGAAAAAGTGTGCATGTTTCGACCGATACATTAGTTAAACTTTATGAAATCGAAAATAAATTTCCTGAGATGCTAAAATATGACTTTTGCAACATATAGGAGTTTATAAAAAAAATCGAAATCACATCAAATTCATAAAATAGCAATTTCCATCAAAATTCTTCAAAAACAGCAATGTATATATGTGTATGTTCATATGAGTGTTTCAAGCATCAGTTATGCATCAAAATAACATCGTATATAGGTAATATATTGTTCAAAACTATCTCAGTACCAAAACAACTCAAATCCAACTGAAAACTTCACAAAATCATAAAACCAAGTTTCGGCAATTCTTCAAAATAGAGACTATATATGCATGTATGTATATATATCTATATATAAGTGTTTAAGCATCAAGAAATCCATCAATTAAGAGTAGTAAAAGGTTTCATTTCATCTCAGCATCAACAACAACTCAATATCAAATTGAAAACTTCATGAAAACTAAAAAACTCAACTTCGACAGAAAGCATCAGACCCGAATCAGAAACCCCCCTTTTTTTACTTTCAAACTTGATTCTTTTTTATTCAAAACTCTCCTACAAATTGTTATACACATACCCCACTGATCACAATAGTTCACCCATGAATACGTGTGAATACAACATGAATCTAATCAAGTTATACCTCATCAAAATTTTCAAAACAGAGTGTATGTATATGTTCAACAGTAAAGGTGAAGTTTTGTGTACTTTTGTATTAAACATCATACGAATTCAATATACTCAATCAAATCAGTAAGCACATGAAGAAAGCAACCTACTCATGATTTCTATTAGGTTCTTAACAAATCTCAAGACATCTATATGTAATTTCAATCATCAGTAGCATAGTTTTTATGAAAAGATTCAATTTTTAATTCATCCACACATCAAAGAATTCACATTATCATCATACAATCCCTAACATGTTTTCTAATACACAAATAATCACACACAACATGCATAGAACAATAAGAAATCAAACATATGTCACTCACATTTTTGAAGAATCAACCGAAATAAAAAGAATAATAAAAGTCCTTCCTTTTGCAAGAAAACCAAGATCTTCACTTTGAAACTCCAAGAAATCAATAATAAAGAAAACCCTTCATGTAGTGCAGCAAAGAGACGGCTGCACTATCTTTTAAATAGGACGGAAATTAGGTTTTAGGGTTTTTGAATAGGTTTGTAAAATATCTCGTTTAAATATATCTTTATATATATAAATCATTATACTTGGAAATTAGATAAACCAATTCAATTTAAATTAAAAACAAAAGTAACTACTCCAGACTTGGCCGACACTGTTTGTAAAACCCAGAAAACGAATTTTGTAAATTTTGCCTCTAAGTGGCAACTTTGCAAAAAGACTCTTCTTTTAAGAAATTTGCAAAATACACCAATTCTATTAAAACAAAAAGTAAATTTTTTAACCTCTGAGTTGACTAGCAATCATGCTCAGCCCAAAAATCTGAAAATATGGAGTTTTTACTCCAAGTGGTAATTCTGCACAAAAGCCCCTTTTTTTGCAATGTTTGCAGATAGGTCAAATAAATATCAGAAAATTCCAGAAAATTCCCAAATAATACCTAATAATAAATAATTGGTTTCCCCAAAATAATTTCTAACTTTGAACTTTCCAAGAAAATATTTGCCTGTGTAAAAAGGTAAATTTTAGAAAATATATTTATGAAATTACCAAAAATCATTTTAATTCATTTATTAGTCTCAAAAACATTATTTAATAAATCTAGGGTGTTACAGGGAATTCCACGTACAAGTTCCTTGTTGACAAGTTTGTTGAGATTATCCATATCTTTGTGTCCAAGTCGTCGATGCCATAGTCAATCATCTTCGTTTCTAACAACAAAGCATCTCTTATTTTCCTGTGCTAATTCATTAGAATTGATGACATACATATTATTGCATCTGTTAGCAAGAAGTAAACATGATTTATTATTATTTAATATAGTGCATGCATTTTTGTCAAAAGTAACTGTATAACGTTTATCACATAACTGAATGACACTAAGTAAATTTTGTTTCAAGCCTCTTACCAAAAGTACATCATTAATGGAGCATTATGAACCAAAGTTTATTTTTCTTTTACCGATGGTTTTACCAGTGCTATTATCTCCAAAGATGAAGTTCTCCCCTCTTTTCCTTGATAGTGATGCAAAGTATTTATCGTCACCTGTCATATGGTCTGAGCATCCACTATCAAGGTACCATCGATCTTTAGATTTGATACATTAATGCACCTACATTAAAACTAGTATGTGTAATTTTAGGTGCCCAAGTTGGTACTGAACCTGCAGTTACATTCTTTTTCACCCAAACAAAATTAATATTCATTTTTAATGAACATTTATAAGATATATGTTCTAATTTATAGCAATAATGATGTGTAATGCAATTATGCCTTGGATCATGCACATGTGCATAGTTATGTGTTGGTTTGTAACTATTTTGGTGGTTATGCATATGTGTATGACAAGATTTCTTAAAATTTTGACGTTGTATTGGCTCATTGTAACTAAGTACTCGATTATCATGATATGACCTTCAATTTTTTGTTATAAGATAACTGGGCCCTTCATATTTTTTAACGATTTTTTTGAGATCAATTATTCTATTACAAAGTTTTTTTGTAGTTTTATCATCGTCTTTGGTATTCCAACAAAGAGTTTCTAGAGTAGCATCAAGTATCCTATTATATTTAAGTGCTTCATTACCAGCTTCCACTATCTCACCAAATTTTCTTTTGCAATCATTTAGATCATCGGTAAGTGTAGCAATATAAGCAGATTTCTCAAGAATTTCCCATAGGTTTTCATTATGTATTGCCAGGGATTTTTGAATCAGTTGTTTTAAACATTTCATTTCTTCTATCAACACATCATGATCCTTCCTAAATGACTCAATTTTTTCAATAATCAAGGAATTTTTATTTTTCAACTTTTTGTTTTTAGCAGTGCAAGAGTCATGTGCATTAGACATTTGCTTATATTGTCTCAACTCACGACTTAATTCTTTACATAATCTCTTAAATCATTATACATGTCAACTAGATCATCACATGTGGATTTTTTGATTACTTCTTCTTGGAGTGATGATTGCACCACACCATCCCCAAGAGCCATGAATCCAAAGTCGTTGTGTTTTTGCTCTTCATCGCTGGAGTCTGAATCTAACCATGTTGCCTTTAATGCCTTCTTTCTGATTCGTGAGTTGGAGTGATGATAATCATTGTCCCTATCTTGCGAAAGGGTACAGTTTGCCCAGATGAGTCATGGCTTCCTGCATTTATAACATGTGTCCTCCTTGTCTTTGCCTCTTCCTCCTGAGACCTGCCATACTTTTTACGTTTGAGATACTTACAGAATTGTTTAGTCAGCAGTGCGATATCTTCATCTGATTCTTCATGATCTGACTTTGATTTGATGGTTGTGAAGTTTTAGCTTTTAAGGCAATGATCTTCTCCTCGGTTTTGGGTATAATCTCAATATTCTGCCAGTAACTCTTGGTTCGCCCATCTCCATTTGATACGTCTTCAATTTTCCTTGAAATGTGTAGTAGTCGAAATATTTCTCTTCAATTATCTCCCTCATTGTAGCAGCCCTGATATCTCATTCAGGAATGAGATAGCTTATGAGCATTCCGACCTTTCGGTCATCATATAACCCCTTACCTAAGCTCTCAAGTTCATGTGCGTTAATATCAAAGCGAGCTAGCATCTGATATACGGTCTCTCCTGAAAACAAATGAAAAACATCAAACTTATAAAAATATAAATTAACCTTTTTCTTTACCTCAGATACAATTCCTTCATGTCGTTTTATCATGTTGTTCCAGATTTTATACGTCGTTTTGCAATTTTGCCTACATCGCATCAGCTCTTCATTATTCAGACCTACATAAAGTGGTGTTATTGCCTTGGAATTTGCAGTTTTCAATGCTAGTTTAGTTTTTGTGAAAGCCCTCTTTCCATCATTAACAGGGATATCTACCTAGATTATGCAAACATTCCATACTTCTTCTCCAAACATCTGCAAAAAATGAGATATACGATTTTTCCAAACATCATAGCATTTTCCAACACAATAAGGTGAACGTGTTAGACTTGTTCCATTGGAGATGAATTGCTCTAAAGTGTACAAGTTTTCGGGAGGAGGGATTTCGGCCATTGGACCTTTTGCTCAAGCTTTTAAGCAATTAATGAGCACCTCGCTCTGATATCAATGTAAATCACCTTAGGGTGGTGAATAGGGTGATTGTGCAAAAATTAAAAACTTAAGTAAAATGCATAAAGTAAGGAGATAGAGTTAGAGAAAGCAAACAGAGCAAGTATGCAAGACACAATAATATAACATGGATCGACCCCCAGGTTTACGTCCACACCATCTACTTGTAGCATTTCTTTGCCACAAGCGTTCCACTATACTTTAAAATCCTTGTACAATGATTCTTGAAATTCAGGTCGAGTGACCTATTCCACCCGCGGGGCGTCTACAAGCAAGTCCCGCAAAACTCACCGAAGTGGAGGAAAAAAAAAAAACTCTCAAGATCTATAACGATCTTGACTGAAGAAAACAATAAAAGCTCTCACTTGGATTGTTGATTGAATGATTAGTTCAGAAGAATTATGATTGCAGGGGATGAAGGATACTCAGGGAATTCGCCTCTATTTATAGAGCGAGGAAATGTATCTTTCCAAAAATGAAAAGATATTTCCAAAAATTGTCAAAATTGAACGAGTGTGGTCAACCGCTTTATCAAGTACTCGACCGTTCATCTTTTAACCTGAAAGTCGAGCGATGAACGGTCAACTGACTCATCTTTTCACTATGATGAGCGGTCGACTGTTGCGATGTTCGACCGACATATTGTACGGTCGACCGCTATTGTAACACCCCGCAAAATAAAATGATTTATTTTGCATTATTAAATAATATTAAATCAGTAAAGTTGACTAATTTGACTATTTTCTTGAAATTGTATTTTTGCACGTGCAAAGTTAAGAAATTTTGAATTCTTAAAATTTTATGGTTAATGATTTTTTTTCATCATTTATTTATGATATTTTAATTTTCATATTTATGTGAATTTATTTGATTATTTTGCGAATTTGTCGATTAAACACGTGCAAATATTTTTTGGGTGCAAATCTCCACTTTTAGATTTCTGAATAAATTCTCATATTTATAATTAAGTATATCCTAAATTTTGGGATTTTTCTGAATAAAAAAACTATTTTTATAAATACTTCGAAAGAGAGGGACTTTTATGTAAAAAACCGTCTGGATCTCGAACAAATAATGAAAATTCGTTTTTACTGATTTTTGGACTGTCCATGGTCATCATTGAAAATAAAATCTATTTAAATTTTATTTAGAGTTGATTTGGTAAGGATTTAAACAAATATGATATTTTTGCAAATATGAAATTTAGGTTGGATCTTGTGCAAATATTTTTCTTGGAAAGTAAAAGTTAGAAATTTTAATTGGAAAATCTAATATGTATTAATAGATATTATTTCTGATTTTTTTGAATTTTTATGAATATTTTATGACATATTTTCAAATATTACAAAGAGAGGTTTTTGTGCAAAATTACCACTTTGAGTACAAATCCGAATTTGTTTAATTTATGGACTATGCTTGATGGTTGGATAACTGAGTAGTAAAGGGATTTAATTTTATTTTAATTTATTTAACTTATTTAACTACTTTATTAAAGAAAGGTTTATATATGTAAAATAAGAATTTGTTAAGGGATGTTTCCATGAACTTGTAAAACCCTTAAAACTCCAGATTTCGGCCTATATTATGGCCAATACAGTCGTCCCTCTCCTCTGCAAAAATAAATATATTTGACTATTAATTTCTTGGAGTTCCAAAGCGATGATCATGGACTTTTTGCAAAAGAAGAGTTTTTTCTTATTCTTTATTAATTCGGTTAATTTCTTCAATGAGGTGAGTGACATATATTTGTTTTGTATTGTTCTATGCATGTTGTATGTGATGGTATGTGTGTTAGAAAGCATGATTAGGAATTGTATGATGATAATATGATTTCTTGATGTATGATGTATAAAAATTGAATCTTTCATGAAACTATGTTATAGATGATTAAAACTCTATATAGATTACTTGTGATTGTTAAAGAGCCTAATAGAAATCATGGATAGGTTGCTTTCCCCCATATTCTTGCCGTTTTGAACATATATTATTGAGTTGTATGATGTTTAATGCAAAAGTGAACAAAACCTAATCTTTACTGTGTATGTATACAAATATAATCTGTTGGGGGTATTTGATGAACAAAACTTGATTATACACTTGTTGTGTGTGCATGAATTAACTAATGTGAGCAGTGGGGTATGTGTTTAATTGATTGTAGGGTTTTTGGAATTAAAAAGAAAAAGTTTTGAATGTTGTAAAGAGGGGCATGTTTCGGGTCTGATTAGGTTCGGCCGAAATTGATCTTTTGTGACTTTTATGAAGTTTTCGATTGGATTTTGATTGTTTTGATACTGATATTGATTTGAAACCCTGTACTACTTATAATCAGTGATTTCTTGATGTTCTATCTAGCATACACACACACACACACACACACACACACACACACACACACACATGAACATATCTTACTGTTTTGAAGAACTGCCGAAACTAATTTTTGATGTTTTATGTAATTTGCGGTTGAGATCTGAGTGTTTTGAGTACTGAGTTTGATCAGATCAATATACCACCTATATAAGATGTTCCCTTGTAGTTTCACTGATGCTTAAACACACATATATACACTTATATATTTATATGTATTCCGTTTTGAAGAATTTGGTAAAATTTGCTCGTTTATGATCTTGATATGGTTTTGATATGTTTTATAAACTCCAGTATGTTATACAAGTTGTATTTGATCATCTCAGGAAGTTAGTTTTGCAAATTTATGATTTTACAAAGTTTTAACGAAGTATCAGTAAAAAGGTGCACGAAATCTGAAGCTACTGTATGGGCTGTTTTTGACATGAAGGTCGACTGCAAGGTCGACCGACATCATTGTTTTTGGCTGTTTTGTAAGTTTTTCGTCGTTTTTCTTGAACGATTATTTCTTCGAACTTATGGATTATTGATCTACTGCTTTAGATGATGTTTTTATTATAGATTACAGTATTTTACAGAGAGTTACGTCTTGATTATAATAGATCTTCAAATTATGTACTATTGCCTTATAAAGCGAAATAAGTGTGGTTTTTGAAGAAATTGATGTTTTGTGACTTTCTACGACTTCAAAATGTGATTTTCAGTTTTTTAATAGATTTAATATTTTATTCAGTTCTGGAATTTACGAGTACATTAAATGGATTTGGATTTTGTTGACTTGAGAAGTTTTTATAGATATAAACGTTTTGTTGATGAACATTAGAGTTTTTATTGGAAGTTTTGGTGTTGGTATTCGTTTTATGAATCTCTAGGAGTTGAGTGGGAGTCTTGTGAACCAGCAGATGAGATTTTGTGGATTTATACCAGTGGGGTCATGGAGTTGTTGTTGTGGAATTAAGTCCGACAGGATACACTAACTCTAGAGAAGGGAGATTTGTGTTTTTTATAATAATAACCAACTTAAGGACATGCACTATTGGAGATGTGATATAACTTGGAAAACGTGAGAATATGCTCTAGGGGTTTGGTCTAATGGATGCGTTCCAGGACTTGTGTGTTGTTCTGTCTCGAGAGGATATTTGTATGTTAGCGTATCGTGGGTCTGCAGGCCTATTCACGGAGCATCCAGGGTGCATTCTCATGTCGAGGATCGGCGGGCCTATTCACAAGATGTACCTTGTGTATCTGCATGTCGAGGGTCTCGCAAACCTCTTCATGGGATACACAGCAGGGATGTGATTCTCTGGTTTTTGAACTATTCTTACATGATGCTTGCGCGTCGAGGGTTGTGATGCCTATTCGCAGAGTATTCTGGATCTTGTTTCTATCACCGTAATAGGATTAGTTGCATAGCGAGAGTTTTAACCCTATAAAGTGGAGAACGATAAGGGCTTGCATCGAACCTATGTAGTATGGAATGCATAGAATCCGACAAGTATGCATCAGAGTGTCATCATACTAAATTTGTGTTTTCTTGACTTGGTTTTATGCATGGTTCTTATCTGTTTTCTACACTTGACACTTAGTCTAGTTTCACTCGATGTTTTCATGTTTTATTTATTGTTATTTCATATTCTTTTCGTTACTACTGTTGATATATGTTGTTCATGACTTTATATTTTATTCATGTTGTGTTTCTTTTGATGTCACTCACACCGTTATGGCTGACCCCAGTAGTTTTGGGGGTTAGGGTTATCTCTAGCCTCATGTTTTACAGGTAGGTACCGTTAACTTGGGATTTGGATGCATGTGGTAGAATGATAATAAGGCTTATGTAAATTGTAAAAGAATGTGTTGTAAAAGAAATAAAATGTAATTCAAGGTGTTTAAATTTTTCGTTGTGCTTTGTAAACAATTGATGTAATAAAAAGTTTTAATTTCCCTGTATTTGGTTGCTATATTTATGATTACATTGAAGTTGATTCTGAAAATTGTGCCACGTATTTCTAATTTTATTTATTGGAAATTCGGGGCGCTACAGCTATGGTGCAGTTTCAACATTTATTTGACGAATCTACTTTATATTCTTTCCAAATACTAATCAATCAATCAACGACTCTTTTCATAGTATTTTCTCACAAAAAATAGAAATAAATAATTAATTATTGCCTTTCTTGAGGATTCGAAGCACATATTTCTTGTGTTGCAATCTTCTTTGATCTTTGCAATCTTTTCGATTCTTTCCGAATTTGCAAATCTTTTTGTATCTTTATTATGATTTTCCACTTCTTGTTCTAAGTTGAAGGAAGCTCAATAGCCTGATAGTAGGCACTGTCAAGGCTGCATCGGCGGCATCGCTGGACACTCAAACAAGTTAGCGCGCATCATGGAGGGACCCCATCTTCGGGCCCAAGCCCTACAATCGTGCAATACAACGTGCTACACGGTCCCCACCTCCCACAGCAAACAACCATCAGCTTGGCCTCGCGGGCCCCAAATCGAACCACCGACCTCAAACACTTGAGCCCCAGATCCATGGCGTTCGCAACAACAGGCGCGGGAGAATGCTCTGACGCGACATAGTCGCTCCGCAACAGTTGAGGCAAGCAGCCCGAAAGTTGAGACAAGTGAGCGCACATCATGGAGGTACCCCATCTCGGGCCCAAGCTCCACATTCGTGCAAAACAATACATCGCCGCCCTCCCCACCAACACACTTTAAAACACAAAATTCCCCCAAACCCAACCTAATCCTCCTCGACACCCTATCTTCGGGCCGTACGGTAGTGCTCCCCTCGACACCCCATCTTCAGGCAGTTAACATCAGAACCAGTTGATAAAATCAAACCAGTTACAACAAGTTAATCAAATCGGTAACAAACATAATTTGTTATCATTAACACAGAATAAAGTGTTGGGGGATGTGTCCTAACATAGGATAAAGTGGAGAAGAACTGTTATCTTCTGCAGGTAATGGCAAAAAAAATGGACGACGTGTAAGGTGGTGAGACTTCACGAGGGACAGAAAGGAAACATGTTCTCATGAAATTCCTCTCTTCCTCTACCACAACCACATCCACAGTGACAGAAATGCGAGTGCATCGGGCTTGACGAAGATGGGGAAGGAAGAGGAGATGACGGTGGCTTGACGATGTTGAAGGAGCGTCGCCCAGATATGAGAGGATCGGGCTTGACGAAGATGGGGAAGGAGGGGGAGCATCGCCCTGATCTGAGAGATCATATCTGGGTCTTCGACCCCCAGGGTCAAAGGTGGACGAGGGACATCGCGGTGTGGCATGGAGTGGAAGATTTGAAGGGCGAAGTGGAAGAGGACGCCGAAGAGAAGGCCAACACTGATCGACCCACCATCTCCTCGCAGCGGCTAGCGGCGGGAAGAAGAGGGACTGGAGGAGGAAAGATGGGCTGGAGGGATGGCGGGAGGGAAGGAACGGGGCGGCAGCGGCGAACCCTAGCTGCCAC
This sequence comes from Hemerocallis citrina, assembly GCA_017893485.1. Classification (NCBI taxonomy): domain Eukaryota; kingdom Viridiplantae; phylum Streptophyta; class Magnoliopsida; order Asparagales; family Asphodelaceae; genus Hemerocallis; species Hemerocallis citrina. The sequence continues at coordinate 239,012,950 of CM030358.1, forward strand.
CGCTCCTACAGTCTCAGATCTAGAGTTTTTGTTTAGGGTTTTTTTGGGGGAAAGTTTCTTTCTCTTGAACTTATAGAGAGAGAAACTAATTTATCACCCGATGATTTTGGAAAGAGAATACCTCTGATCATCGACACAAGATACGCCTGCGTGTAACATTGAATTTCAAAGTCGGTCGGTTCCTCTCCCAAACTATTGTTGAACTCTTTAAAGAGTCACGAACGTCAAATTGATTCACCGAAGAATACACCTTTGTCGTTCTCTTCAACCTACCTCCTAAGGTAATCTCTAACCAACGCGACTTTATTGAACATGACCTTTCCGATCACGACCACACCACCCCATCGATTGGAAGACCAGATATGATGGCTATATCTTATAGCGTGACCGTCATCTCACCAACGGGTAGGTGGAACGTGCGTCTCCGGGCTCGATCGCTCCACAAGAGCGGTAAGTAAGGAATGGTTGCATTTAACTTTGGCCAACATGGACATTCCATAGAACCCACAATTTACCAAGTAGTTGTGTATACATGGGTGCATCGGCAATATCGTGTGCATTGAGAAACTCATATTCTTGGTCTCTCCCTGCCATACCGCCTGAGACCTATGATCTTCTTACAAATAGAGTAGGGTTGGGTCTAATGGACCTGAAATTCCTTCTTGTGCAGCCGAAGATGATGCACCCACGACATGTGAAGAAAATAGTTGGGTAGCATCCATTTATCTGTGAACATAAAAAAATCATGTGTCAACAACAATATTAATAAACGATATGTCAAGATAACAAAATTAATAAGCCATGTTTCTTCAACAAAATAATAAATGATGTGTGAAGATAACAACAATTTCTCATTACTCGTATCGAACTACTACTCATAACAATCCCCACCACAACATCTCCACGCACTACATATTTATCTATATAAACAAATCTCATATTCATTCATACATACACAATTATTAATATAATTATTTAAAATATAGCAATTCTAGTATAAACCAAAATTTTCATAGTTGTCCAATATACAACATTGTCAATTATAGTATATACAAACTACACGAATCCATTCATACTACTACTTAGATCAGTCTCCTCAACCTCTCATATACTACACTAACAAAATAACTCTCAAACATCAAAGTGAATATTTTGAAAGAAAATTAGGATTTTCGAATACATACCACAATTTCGGATTTTAGAAGAGATGTAGAAGAAATCAACATCAAATATAAAAGTGAACGGAGATAGGAGGGAATCACAATTAAGATTTATGGATGGGTATTTTATGAATTTCTTTGGGACATAAAAGAGCACTTTTCATCGTCGAGAATTGGGATCTAGGGTTTTTGGGTTTCGGGGGAGAGACAAAAAATCTAAAGTGGAAGGAAAATGAGAAGAAGGGACCACTATTTATATTTTATGAGTATTATAACTGATGTCGTTATCTCTAATAACGTTACCATTAATGCGAATGTTGTTCTTAGGGATAACAGTATCATTTATAAGTTGTTTCGGCACTTGAAATTTTTTTCAAGTCATAAGGTTCGAACTTGTATAAGAAATATACGGTTGCCATTACTCCAAACAGCAGCATGCTAAAAGAAATTAAAACTGATGCCGCTTTTTGGAACAACAGTATGAAATTAATCTATGTCCTTTTTTTTAAGAACGTGTTATGTTGACGTGCTCAAAATTGATCAGTTGGGTAAATATTTTCAAAAGTGGATTAGTTTGGCCAGTATTTCAAAAAGTGGGTCAGTACGGAAAAAATTTCCATCAGGCTCCGCAGTGTAGGATAGACCTGGTTGTTGCTAATTACAGTGACGAACATAGCGTGGGGTCAAAATACCAATGGAAACATTTCAATTTGAGATATAACAGAAAAGTCAAGATTACAATCATAACTTTTTACATAATTCAATCAATGTACAATGTAACCTCTCGCCATTCAATATTCTGAAAGCCTCTACTAATTTACACGTAAATTGCACATCTTAATAAATATAATTTTTAAAAATAAAAATTCAAACGTAGTCTGGGTTTGAATCTAAGATTTTCTTTATAATAATTATGCACGTGTATTGCATGCGTTGATATATTTATAAATGACACTAAGGCTTTCTCCCATTATAAGATTAGAGATTAGAGATTAGATATTAGGGGGCGTTTGGTACAAGGATTTTTTTTGGTTTCCTGGAATCTTAACTTGGGAATTTAGTTTCCCATATTTGGTATGCTAATTTTAAATTTCAAATTCCCAGGAAACAAAGATTCCTAGAAATTTTTTTTGCCACAATTCCTACAAACTTTTTTCCATGGGGGGAGGTGGGATTCAGATTTTCAAGTACTTGGAAAAATATTGGTTCCTTGAAAAGACAAGTATGCCCCGCTGCTCCTCGCCTTTCCTCCCTCCTCGTCGACAGCACCGCGAAGGACCTGGTCATCGATGCCAACTTCGACTGCTCGTCCTCGAGATTCTCACTCCAAGCCATGGATTCCAGCCACGTGGCGCTCGTCACTCTCCTTCTCCGATCCGAGGGCTTTGAGCACTACTGCTGCGACCGCAACATCTCGATGGGTATGAACCTCGGCAACATGGCCAAGATGCTCAAGTGCGCCGGCAACGAAGACATCATCACTATCAAGGCCGATGACGGCAGCGATACTGTCACCTTCATGTTCGAAAGCCCCAGTAAGCAAACTTCTTTCAGCCCTTCAAAAAAGTTTCCATTCTTTTTTAGTATTGGTGGAGATTTGAGGTTTTCGCAGGCTAGGTGTTTGATTAATTGTCTTTTAGTAATTTGGTCTAATCTGGTTACAATGGTTAATGGACATATCAACATTAGATTATTCTTTGAACCCTTTGAAGAAAAATAATTGAATTTTTTTTTGTTTTTTTGTTTAAGGTATGCACATTAGGTGTTTGAATAAATGTCTTGTGATCATTTGGGGGGGGGGTGTGGATTTGATATGTTTTGGTGTTGGGTGGTTGCTTACGTTGGTTGGAATTGGTGATGAGCAGATCATGATAAGATTGCTGATTTTGAGATGAAACGTATGGACATTGATAGTGAGCATCTTGGGATACCGGATGCGGAGTACCATGCTATTGTGAGGATGCCTTCTGCGGAGTTTGCGAGGATTTTCAAGGATCTCAGCAGCATTGGAGATACTGGTAATATTCAGTGTGGTCGATAAATTTCATAGAATTCTTTTGTACTATAACTATTGTAGATAACACCTTTGGTCCTCCATGTTAATAAATAATGTTCATGAAATCTGACTATTTCATCATTGTTACCTTCTTGATTTATATGCATTTGTTTTGTTGGTTTAGGATTCGCAGAGTTTGTTTTGTTATTTAAGGATGAGAGGGGTATTTTGGATAATAAGATTAATATTCGCAGAAAAATATGTAGTTCAACCAAACATAGAAAATTAAGGTTCCAACTAACATTCCTAGAGATAATTTACACGTGTCATGAACATTTAATATATTTTAAAAAAATTCAAGTAAAAAATCTGACATAGTGAGGACTCGAACCTGAGACCTCCTTCATATTAGTTATACACGTACAATACACGCGTTGATAGATTTACAAATGACACTAAGGTCTTCTCCTATTATAATATTAGAGATTAGAGATAGTTAAAAGGTACTTTTAGAATAAAAATATTAAGTTGAAATTAATGTACCTAGAGATTTTCAAAACTTCCGGCTCTCCTCTCCATCTTTCCATCTCCAGATCCGGCCACCCTTCGCATCCTTTTCCCATCCTTCGTTCATTAATTTTGTTCAGCTCTTATAGCGCTTCAGACCCAGATCCCCATTTTTCCTCTCCTCCCCTTCCTTGGCGATCCTGTCTCTCCCTCTCGGAGTTTCGCTTCGAGCTCCTCGATGCCTCCAGAGTTTGCGACGGGTCCTGGTCCCCGTTTAGCGAAGCGTTGGAGCCTCCTTGCTCTCTTTCCTTACTCAACTGTTCGTGGTTATCCCGTCGTGCGTTCGTGGCTCTCCCGTTTTTGCGCCTCCCTCCGGTGGCGTCCTTTCTCCGCCCGCTCGCCGGTTAACCCCTTCACGGTGAGTTTCCCTCCAGTGCCGCTCCACCTCCCGCAGCTATCCAGGCCTTCCATTTAACCGTTCACTGTGAGTTTGACTGCTTTAGTTGTTAGCTTTATTTTCTGGTAGAGTTCTTTTTGGGTGTGTCGTTGGGGCTTTACTTGTGCATCGCTGTGGCTACTGAGTGCTGTGTCGGTTTCCCTAAGCTGAGGTACTTTCGGGTTGACCGATTGTCTTTTCTTGCAATTGTGCTTCCCTTCCCCCTGGGGCTCGGTACCGTCAGTGGTTATTTCAGCTCCGAGCTGTTTCCTGACCAAGAGCTTGATCAAGTTCGGTTGTTCTGTTAATCCTCTCAGATTCAATTTTATCTCCCTTCTTTTTTCTCTCTATTTAGAGGGTGCTATTTTCCCTCTTTAAGCTGTGCTGGTTTGTTGTTTGCTGGTGCTGTTTTGGTGAGTTTGGATCTATATTGTAATTGGTACCATTGTCCGGTGCCTTTCCTCTGTTGGTGTATTGCTTTGAGGCAATCTTGGGCTGGCTTCAACCATGAATCGCATCAAGCCCGAAGCTAGCTCTAACAGTTTAGTAACGGTTCAGGAATTGAAGTGTGGCTTGTCTTCTCCTCTTTTGGCTAATACCTATCATTCTCGGTGCTCTCCCATCTTCTCTATTTCCCCTTCTCCTTGTTGGTCCGATCCTCATCTGGTTTCCTTTGGGTGCCTCCTTCCTGGACATTTTAAACGTGAGTGTGTGAATAAAATGAAGTGCATTTTTTATGATAAGTTTGGTCACTCTCGCAGTTGATGCTTCTCCCTTCAAAAACTCCTTGGATTTCCCAGAGGCCATCCCTTACCTGCCAAACTTCTTTCCTTTCTTAACTACCCCTCTTAAAGCGCAAGCTTCATGCTTGCTTGGCTAGAAAGTTCAATATTGAAACTGGAAAGGATTTCGACTCCTCTGCTGTTGTTCCTTTGCCAGCTATGAACTTCACTATTTCTTCCTCTCCTTATTGTGATTCTCTTGCTACTCTTCAACCTCCTAATATTGCTAACCTTTTTAAGGATTGTAAGGTTTATACGAAACTTGCCTCCTTTCCTCGTTTGGGTTCTTACAAGGCTCGTCCCCGTTTTATTTCAGTGGCACCTTCGTTGAGTTGGAGTCTGGATAAATTTAAATCCTTTATCTCTTGTCATTTTTGGTCTCGTAGTGCGAGGTGGCACGCTGTACACTGCCGCATTTCAGACCCTCAAGTGCCTTCTAACAAGGCTATTGTTAATTTTAAGGCTCCTTCTTTATCTTATAATTCTCCTTGTTCTTTGAAGATTTCATCTCCCAAACGTTCTACGTTCTCTTTTCATTTTCCAGGATACTTATTCTCATTGTATAACATTTAGGGGTGCAATCTTGGCTCAGTCAGCTCCTGATGGAGGTAATGCATATCCTGCACTCTTTTCTCCTTAAGTCTTCTCCGATTCTTGATGACTCTTCTTTCCCTCGTTGTTCCTATCTTACTAACTCCATCCCAATATCCTCATCGGTTGCTCCCAGTTTTCTTTTTACCCATTCTTGCCTCACCAAAGTCGAAGCTAGATCATCTGACCATGCGGCAATTTCGTCCCCATTGGTGAAGGTTGTCCCTCCCCCCATGAAGCGGAAATACAATAAGAAAGACTTTAATAATTTACAGATTCGAGTGAGTGCTCGTATTTTTGCGAGGAAAGCAGCTTCTGTGTCAACTCATCAGCTTGTGCACAGTTGAGTTTTGGCTTCTCTTTTCCATCCTTGGTGTAGGCAGTCAGATTTGTCACTTTTGTGCCGCTAGAGTTCTCTTGGACTGCTAGTGGAGTTTGATGTCTTCGTGTGGGGAGGTTTGGCCTCCTGTTTCATGGCTCAGTCTCTTGGTCCTGATCCACATTAGGGTGCGGCAGGGTTGTTTGGCTCCTTCTGATGCATTGTTATCCTGACTGATTGCTCCGTCCCCCTTTTCGATGTAGTGCTACTGTTGTTTCGCAGATCTCTGGTTTGCGTGCTATTCAGCCGTTTTTATTACTTTTTTGTAATCTTCTTTCAGTTTTACAACTTGTAAAATCATTGTAATTTTGTCTGTAACTTAACTGTTTTTATTGATTTATATATTTTTTGATGGCTGGAGCCGCTTGGTTCTATCCGATATATCAAAAAAAGAAATTAATGTACCTATGTCATTAAGATGTATTACTTTTTAAAAAAATACATTTCATATCAAATTCTCATTAAGATGTATTACTTTTTAAAAAAATACATTTCATATCAAATTCTCATTAAGATGTATTACTTTTTAAAAAAATACATTTCATATCAAATTACATTATTTTTGGCTAATATATATTTTTATAAGCATCCTACTTTAGCTGATGTATTCTGTCCAGAATTAACTTAAGTTCTGCAATTTAACCGTAGAAGTGATTCTTTTGGGTAAAAGTCGTTCAAAGTGTATAGATGGAATGGCGTTCAAAGTGTACAGATTAGTCAAAAGACTTGAAATAAAAGTCAAGTGAGGGCTTTCCATAAAATTTTGCTTGTCTTTTCCGTAGCTGATTTTTACCAAACTGATCCACTTTTTGAAAGTATTTACCAAACTGGCCCACTTCCAAAACTAATTACCAAAATGATCTCATTATCTCAGATAGCGAGTTTAGTGAAAACAATATCGCAAAACAACAACAACAACCAACTACTCAAAACAAACCCTAGATCTATGCTAACTGGAGGGGGCGGCGACTTTGGCTTGCCGTCCCCTCCCAGCCGCCGCTTCTCCGCCGCAAACCCCCTTCGTTTTTGACTCTGGCGGCCAGCCGTCCAGTTCCCAATGTTCTTCCGACCATTTGCGCAGTTGAGATCCTCCAACAGATGGCGGTCCCAGTGGAGCTCTCCGATCGCGATTCGCTGATTAAATCTGCGGCGACCTCGTTTAACAGCAAGGTCGTCTCTCAGTACTCGTCTCTCCTTGCCCCGATTGCCGTTGATGCTGTTCTTTCCGTTGTGGACCCCGCTCACCCCGATCTTTTCGAACTCCGCGATGTCAAGATCGTCAAGAAGCTCGGCGGGACTGTTGATGATACAGAGCTGGTTAAAGATTCGGACACTGGCAGCTCTTCTGGAAGTGGATCAGATGTTAAAGCTGCTACTCCTACAAAATCAGTTAAGTGACATGAACAACTTGGGATTGGAATGAGCCGAGAAAATACTGTGCACACAGTTGATGCAAATGAAACAGTTAGTGGGATGGATCATGAAGAACGCAGTGCCCGTACAGAGTCTGTTCCTATTGAAGCAGATGGCTGTCAAGTGGGCAAGAATGCATCTGTAATGAATATTGCGATCGATTTCTATACACCTTAACCTATGCACGTGAAATCCTAGGGGAGAATGCAACATCAAAGAGGCAAGTTTCCCCAGATAAGCTTTATATGGCAGCTCTATTGAGAGGTCGCTTTGCTGATACAATTCTTAAAGCTCATGAGAAAACTATCAATCAGGTCGGTTGCAGAGTGGGAAGCATAGTCCACAACATTTACTTCTGTCTCAATTAGCAGGAAAATTAATGAGTTGCTAGATTTGTCCGCGGGTCACTCTGCTGGGGGACCTACAAGAGGGGAGAATGCAAAGATTGCAGTGATCCAGTTCCAGATCTCGCCCCCCAAGACTGATATCAAGCAGAGTATCGTGGTTTCGGATTATACCCAAATGGATAGGATATTGAGTCAAAGTTCTCCTACCAACTACTTAGGGGAGTGTGCGAGAGTGTTGTGGGTGGAGGAGGAATTGATTTGAGTTGGGCATTTGTGAGAAGAGATCGGAGAAGAGTTGTCTCACTTGTTTGTGTTGGTTGTACATTTGGCCCCGACGGCCACAATTTACGTGACTGCATCACAACTACCCCCTCGCCCTCTCTCAACTCCCCCGCCCCCATCGTCCTCTCTCAGATCTTTACACGATTGTGGAGTTTGGGCCCAAAGATGGGGTCCCTCCGTGATGTGCGCTCACTTGTCTCAACTTGTGTATGCAAAGAAGAGAGAGTAATCAGGTTAATGTTTGTGTGGAGAGAGTGGAGGAGGTGCCTGGGATCGGTGTTGCACGGTTACGGGGCTAAGGCCCGAAGACGGGGTCCCCCTATAGGTGCGCACCTTTATAGCACTAGGTGGGGCTTGGGCCCGCAGACGGGGTCCCCCCGTAAGGTATCCTGTAGAAATTGTTAAGCTGGAGATGTATCTGTTTTTGATCAGTAGTGGGGTAGTCGCACCCTGAATTCGACACCCGTTAATCAACGGCCACAGGTTTCGGAACAGTGCCGCCACTACATCCTCATTAATAAACCTGCAATCTACAACGTCCACCACCCGTAGGGGCGAGAGGGAAAAGTGATGCTTCTGTTAGTTGTGATTGTTTCGGGTTTTACGTGAGAGAGAGTGTGAGAGAGTGAGAGAGTAAAGATATTGCTTCTCTCTATTCTGTGTTGGTGTCTGTTAGTGTTTAGGAGAAATCACTAGAGAGAGTAGATGCGTGTGAGAGGTGAAGGTAACCTCTTCACGGCTCTCTCCTTGTCGGTGTTCGGGGTTAGGGTGACCGAGTGTTTAGTTTGGTGAGAAATTGCTGATGAGAGATATAGCGCGACAGAGGTGAGTACTTTCTCCACAGCTCTCCTTTTGGGTGCGACTCCGATTGGGCCATGTGTGAAGTTGCTTTGGTGAGGTGGAAGGATGGGAGCGGCAAATTTTCAAATCCCGCTTGATTTGCTTCAGGTGGGTGTGCGCGTGCCGTAGAGGTGGGTGCTCGAAGCTTGCTTGACGGACATACAATTAGTTGGTCCTCGTAGTTTAGAGTGAGAGCTGATTATATGTACTGGTCATGTCGCTTCATATTTTTTTTTTGTCTGTAGGTTGTAACTTGCCCCAGTATGTTGGGGTTGTTTTGTTAATTTCTTATTAATGAAACAGGGTGGCCTTATTCCACCTTTTCCCTCAAAAAAAAAAACATCGCAAAACAACATCGCAATTTGAGATAGTGAGTGTATGTTGAAGTGTTCCTTCACCACTTGAAAAACTTGAAGAAAAATACAAAGTTTAGACTCGCCATCTCTGATAGCGAGTGTATTTGTACCAAACTCACTAACTGAAATAGTGAGTGTATGCTAAGACGTTTCTTCATTACTTGAAAAAAAACTTCAAAAAATTACCAAGTTTAGACTCTCTATTTCCGATAGCGAGTGTGTTTGTACCAAACTCACTAACTGAGATAGCGAGTATATGCTAAGGTGTTTCTCCACAACTAGAAGAAAAATTTGAAGAAAATTACCAAGTTTAGACTTGCTAACTGAGATAGCAAGTGTATGCTGAGTTGTTTCTCAAAAAATACAAAGTTTAGACTCGCTATTCAGCAACCACACTCGCTAACTGAGATAGCGAGTGTCGATTTTTTAAAGATAAGACTCGCTATTCGCTATCTCTCTTTACTTCTATCTTTCTATTCTCTATCTCAAATCCGAAACAACCCCAAAACCCTAGCCTCCTAAATTCGTTATTTCACCATCAAAATCTGTCCAAAATCTATTGATATTCACTTCATCTCTCACAACCCTCACTTCTCCCACTATCAAAACCCTAAACCCATCATCCAAGATCCCGAATTTTGTTGATTTCGGGAAAGGTAAAGAGAACTGCAGCGAAAGCGGGTGTATTCATCTCCTCCTCATTCTCTACCTCCTAAAACACACATCTATCGTACGATAAGTCTTCATACTTTTGCAATTTGATTTTAAGTTAATTTTGATTATGTGTTAAATTGAATATAATGTTGAGAGCTCATGATCGGTGGGATGATTAGTTAATAGATAAATTTGAAATTTATTTATGTATATTAACTTTGGAATTTATTTCTATATATTTAGTTAAAAGTGAAATGCTACTTTGAGAAATAATTTAGTTTTGATATAAATAGGATTATCAACATATAATTTAACTTTGAACTAGCATATTGAAAGCTTTTGACATGGATATGATTATTAGAAATTTGTCCATATTTTTGTTGAATTCTTCATTTATATGTGTGTATTTTATTGGTGTTAAATTATTTATTTTTAGAGTATGCAATTATACTATACCGAAATACATATAAAAGTGTAGGATTATCATCGCTATTAGATAAGCCCGAACGCGGAATATTCATAAAGAAGGAATGAGTAGTAAACCCCCAAGTTGTAACGCCCCGAATCCCAAATACACTGAATTCGAGATGTTCTACAGGATCTTTTCACTTCCTTTAGTGCAATTTTACAAGGAAATTTAAACTTTTCTCTTTACATCAGAGTTTACATCAATATTACACTTTACATTGCACAGCGGAAGTAAAATTTTACAACAATGAAAATAAATATACAACAACATTGAGTAATCTTTAAGCATTTGTTCCTCTTTAATCTTTATCAAGCCATTTACCTGCATATAAGACTGTGGGTACGTCAGTTTATTCAACCGACGATCATTATACATGGCCATCCTCTCTATGCCGGAAATAGTATAACTTATTTTCCATATTTAGCAAACACAAAATTGTCACATATCAAACTAAAGGGACTACCCTATTGGTGTCGTGTTGTGATTGTGCACTTAGTCCTTAATTCAGTTATTTATGTTACATGACACTAATGCGCACTTGTTCGGATTCTATGCATCCCATACTACATAGGTCCGAGGGCAAGCCCTTAATCGTTCTTCATCTTTGTAGGGTTCAATCCCTCGTTATGACTTAATCTACTACTGTAATTACGGTAGGTATCTTAGATGATCTATGAGTACAAGCTCGTGTACAGAAAATTTTGGAGGGGAATCCCACGCACTGACACGACGCATCGAGCAGGCAACCTATGGACAATTCAGCCTCACTTCATGGCACACGATCCTCTTGCAGTCACCAAATATCCCACAAGCATCGCCACCGGGACGATAATTCTGGAGTAGTGCCCACGCCAAGTCTTGACGCATCAAGCAGGCAGCCTGTGGATCACTCTCACACCGCCAATCCGATGGCCCTCATACTCGTGTTTTTCTCCTACTTTCATCACGTCTCCACTATGTACTAATCCTTAGTTTTTATCAAAATCATGAACAAAAATCAAAGCTCTAGAGTTAGCCTCTCAACTAAACCGGACTTATTCATTCATTCAAACACGACTAACCTTGGTCTTTCATTTCAATTTTTTTCATTTCATTTCTTTCCAAATGCCGGGGGAGACTTAGCTACTCTTTTGTTTCAATTTTCAATTCATAATTTCCAAAATGAGCATTCCCAACTCATAAATTTCCATATTGAGTCATCATACTCAAAAGTAATTCTCTTTTCAAATCATGATTTCTAATTTGTTCAAATAGTCCATAACTATACATGAAATTCATATACTTTATCAATTATCACTTTTCACTTTGAAATTCACATTACTAACGAATATTCACATTTCACATTTTTCGCACTATTCACATATGAGAATAATTCATAACCATCACAAAATAAAATTTCTTTCTCGACTATATTAATCTTCTAATCCTTCATTTCAAATTTTTTTTGTAAGATATAATTTCACAAAAATAAACATATAGAACCATAGTTCTATTTATGCATTTTAGTCTCAAATCATAGTTTATTTCATGCAAATAATTCCCAAATCATTTTTATAAAGTCCCATATAATTTTAGAAGAATAACCATATTTTTCTCATAATTTTTTGACAATTAAAAACCCCAAAAATTTTGTTTTTCAACCTTGCCGAGGGCAAGATTCGAACCCAGCACCCCAGAGACACAGCCGAAAGCACAGACCACTAGGCCAGTTTGTGCCAGTGGTATAAAAGAGGGGCGGAGGATAGTTAATGCTTTTGGTTCAGAACTGATCGGATTTAAAATAAACACCCATAAAAGATGGCATTCTCAAGAGTCGAACCAGTGACCTTAGAGAACCCGACCGCACGCTCTGACCACTTGAGCTACGTGCTCAGGTTGTCTAAGTGCAACTCAAATTCTTTTTGAACCGATTCTCACTGTTGTTTCGATGTTCAACTAGCTTTCGTTTCATTTTGCTTTCATAAAAATTACTGTATAACTCCAGATTAATTCTTCCTCACATAATTCACATACCAGTATGAGCAAAATAATTTTTGCAACAATTAAAACATATTTTCATACAACTAATCCAAATTTCACATTATAATACTACATTTCTTCTCTTTTCGACATTTCTTCGCATTTTGCATTCTAATCTCTTTATCAATAAATTTCACCTTAATTCTCTGTCTTTAATCGTTTACCTAACAGACAACACATATTTTAAATTATTCATGCCCATATTAACACAAAAGATCTATTTAACACATGAAATGGTATTATCAATCTACTAACTTTTGTTTGTAATTCTTGATGATAATAAATGTGTTTTTATCAATCAATCCATGATTCTAATCAATTCACATACAACTTAAATAATAGAACCACATATAAAATTGCATATCCACATTCAATCATTCAATGGGTTATTAAAGTGTACTCTTCTTAATTTCTTTCATGCTTCATTCATTCATATCTAACATGCATTTCTAAGTTAGAAATATGGAGAATCTACCCACCTCAAATGGAGAGACAACACAATTAGCAACTCCCTAAACAAAAGTCCTTGCAACCGAATGCTTCTCCTCCTAGATGCGCGCACACGAACCTCCAAGCACACCCCAAAACCGATCACTACTAAGCCAACCGAGAGCACTCCTTGATGCCAGCCCTTTCTTCTCCTTGGTGTTGCAAGAACAATCCCACACACTCTCAATCTTTTAACTCACACAATCACTAAGGTATTTGAACTATTGGTTTGGAAGAGAATAATTTGGCACAAGAACAAGTAGCCATGGGGTGGGGGGGGGGGGTATTTATACTAAAAATCAAAGAGAATGGAGGGCTAGGATCAATAGGTTGGTTGTAAGATGGAGGGTCAAGATGAAAGTAGGAGTTGCAATAACTATCCACAACCAAGCAACCACCACACCATGATCACCATTACAAATTTTGGTTTCCCTCCAAAAGATCACAACCGGCCATGGGAAGAGCATTTTGCACGTGTACGTGTAGTGCACGTGCATGCAACTAGGTCCAAAATTGTACATTTTATTTTATATAAAAATAAACTCTAGTTTGTATTCTACATTACAAGTTGCATTTAAAAATAAATTGACTCATGGGCTTTAGTTTATGGGCCAAAATAATTATTTTAAAATAAAATAAATGAATTACATTTTGGGCTTTTAAAAGAAAAGGCTTTTTAAAAGAAAGGGCTTTTCATCCATTTAAAAGAAGGCTTTCGTATAAAATAATTTGAAAGCACAAATTTAAATATTTATACCCATCACAATGAAAATAATTATAAGATTTAATTCAACCAAAATATTGCACGTGCACACTACGTGCAAAATAAAATAATTTTTCATTAATGAAAAATCAGGGCATTACAACACTCCCTCCTTAGAATAGTTCCGTCCCCGGAACTACAGTCAAGAGCGAGAAACAAAAATACAACACTCACAACAAGAACAAAAAGATACAAAGATACAATCAAGCAAAAAGCTCAGGATAGTCCTTCAACATCCTCTCCTCGGACTCCTAAGTAGCCTCTTCAACCAAATGGTTTCTCCAGACTACCTTGACCATCGGTATCGTCTTATTCCTCAAGACTTTCTCTCGACGATCAACAATCTCGACAGGAGACTCGATGTAATTCAGATCCAACTGCAAACCTTCCGGCACTTCAGGCAAATGATGACTCGGATCTGGAATATAACCTCTCAGCATAAACACATGGAAGACATTGTGCACCTGAGATAACTCTTCCGGTAATTCAAGCCGGTAAGCAGTCTTCCCGATCCTTTTCAATATCTTGTACGGGCCTATAAACCTCGGGGCTAACTTCCCGCCTTTGCCAAATCGAACCACACCTTTACTGGGTGATACTTTCAGAAAGACGAAGTCACCAACCTCAAATTCAAGGTCCCTTCTCCGGTTGTCTGCATAGCTTTTCTGCCTGCTCTGAGCTTCTACCAACCTTTTTCAGATCAGAACAATCTTCTCAGAGGTTTGCTGCACATGATCAGGACCAAACAACTGACGCTCCCCAACTTCAAACCAACAAACAGGTGTTCTGCACTTCCTGCCGTACAAAGCTTCGTACGGCACCATCCCGATGCTAGCCTAAAAACTGTTGTTGTAGGCAAACTCTACCAAAGGTAAATGCCTTTCCCAACTGCCTCCAAAGTCTAGTATACAACACCGAAGCATATCCTCAAGAATACGGTTGACTCTCTCGGTCTGCCCATCGGTTTGCGGATGAAAGGCAGTGTTGAAATCTGTCTTGGTCCCCAAAGCTGTCTGAAGACTCCTCCAGAAATGCGAAGTAAACCACGCATCTCGATCAGACACAATAGTTGACGGAACACCATGAAGCCGGACGATCTCGCCAACATACAACTCAGCCAACTTGTCCATTGAAGCAGTGAGTTTCATCGCCAAAAAGTGAGCGGACTTGGTTAGTCGATCGACTATAACCCAAATAGCATCATTGCCTTTAGGACTCTTAGGAAATCCCGTAATGAAATCCATACTGATGTTATCCCACTTCCATTCCGGAATAGGTAACGGTTGTAATAGACCTCCGGGTCTCTGATTTTCGGCTTTGACTTGCTGACAAACCTCACACTTCGCCACAAATTCAGCCACATCCCGCTTCAAACCTGACCACCAGAAATGCTGTTTGATGTCTTTGTACATCTTAGTACTCCCAGGATGTACCGACAAAAGAGTAGCATGTGCCTCCGGCAGAATACTCTCTTTCAGGTCCGCCTGATTTGGAACGCACAGTCTATCTCCGAACCACAGCACTCCATCCCTGATTTGAAAACCGGGCAACCTGCCAGCACCAACCTGCTCCTTCATCTCCAAAACATCAGCATCAACCTCCTGACTTGCAATGATCCTTCCATTCAGTGTAGGCTGAAGCCTCAACTGAGCCAAAGATGCTCCCAATCCTTGCAAGACAACCCCAATACCTGCTCGATCCAATTCCTCAATCAGATGCTTCTGAGTTGTAATCAAATTGGCTAAACTGCTCTTGTGACTAAGTGCATCAGCAACAACATTAGCCTTCCCAGGATGATACTTGATCTCAGGTCGCATGTCCTCGAGCACTTCCAACCATCTTCGCTGCCTCAAATTCAGATCCCTCTGCTGATATATGTACTTCAAACTCTTGTGGTCCGTGTACATGTTTAACTTCTCACCGTACACGTAGTGCCTCCACTGCTTCAGGCCAAAGATAATCGCAGCCAACTCCAGATCATGAGTCGGGTAATTCTTCTCGTGCGGTCGTAGTTGCCTAGACCCATAAGCGATTACTCTTCCTTCTTGCATTAAGACACAACCAAGCCCACGATGTGAAGCATCGCTATAAACATCATACTCAACACCTGCTCTAGGCAAAGCCAAAATAGGTGCAGTAGTCAGCTTCTCTTTCAGTTCCTGAAAGCTTGCCTCACATTGCTCAGTCCACTTGAAGTTCACATTCTTCTTGGTCAGTCCAGTAAGCGGCACGGCTATCTGAGTATAACCTTGAATGAATCTCCTGTAGTATCCAGTCATTCCAAGAAAACTTCTGACTTCCTTCACTGTAGTAGGCCTAGCCCAATCTCTCACTGCCTCTATCTTCTGAGGGTCAGTTGTCACTCCCTCCTTAGAAAGGATGTGACCTAGGAATGCGACTTCAGATTTCCAGAAATCACACTTGGATAACTTGGCATACAACTTTGGCTCTTCCAGCTTCTTTAAAACTGCTGCCAGATGCTCGGTGTGCTCCTCCTCTGACTTGGAGTACACGAGGATATCGTCGATGAACACCACGACGAAAGAATCAATGAACGGCCTCAGAAATCTATTCATCAAATCCATGAAGATTGCGGGTGCCTTCGTCACTCCAAATGGCATAAATAAGAATTCGTAATGCCCATGTCGAGTTCTAAATGCAGTTTTGTGCACATCTTCAGCTTTCACTCGAACTTGGTGATATCCTGATCGAAGATCTATTTTGGAGAAAATAGCTGCTCCTTGTAGATGATCGAACAAGTCATCAATTCGAGGAATATGATACTTATTCTGAACAGTGACCTTATTCAGCTCCCGGTAATCGATACACATTCTCATCGATCCATCCTTCTTTACCAAAAGCACTGGTGCTCCCCAAGGTGACGCACTAGGTTGAATAAAACCTTTCTCCAACAGTTCCTCAATCTGCCGTTTCACCTCATCCTGTTCCACCGGAGCCATCTTATATGGTGCCTTAGAAATGGGTGCACTTTCCGGTTGAAGGGTGATGCTGAACTCTACATCACGATGTAGGGGTAACCCAGGAAAATATTTCAAGAACACAGTCGGATAGTCCCGAACCACAGGAATCCCTTGCATTTCCACAGGAGTCTCTTCCTTGCGGATAGTTGCCACCAGCTTAGAACACTTCTTCTTCCCTTGGAAAGTGACTTCAGGTCCACCTGGAGCCTTCACTGTTACCGTCTTGGTCTTACACTCGATGCTTGCACTGTACACCGACATCCAATCAATGCCAATGATAACATCGACTCCCAAGATAGTCAGCTCGATTAGATCAATCCCAAAGATTCGATCTCCAATCACAATCTCACAATCAGCATAATACCGATCAGTGGTTAAAGTTTCCACTGATGGAGTAGCTACCGCTAAGATCTTGCCTGGAAAAATCTTCGGTTCAACTCCCAACACTTTAGCAAATTTAGGAGACACAAAAGTATGAGAGGATCTAGTATCGAAAAACACAACAGCTTTCATTCCATTAAGATAAAGTTCTCCTGTTACATAATACACACTCATTACGTAACAGTTCACTTAATAAACAGGAAAAAGAAATGACATAAACCACTAAACATCTGCCCTCGTACCAGTGATGACATGATCAACCTCATCAGCATCAGCTTCCGTCAAGGCAAATACTCGTCCTGGTTGGTACGGTCTCTTCCCAGTCTGCTGCGTTGGTACATTGCGATCACCATTCCGTGGTTTGAGACATTGAGATCGGTAATGTCCTGTCTCACCACAGTTGTAGCAAGTTACCGCAGGAGGTCTCACCACATTGTTCCCAGGTCCTCCAGCCACACTAATAGCGTTCGCCCCTGTCGGTTTGAACCTTTGTGCAGATGGTTGTCCCTTGAAACTCCCAGAATGTGCGGGCCTCTTTCCAGACTGCCAGTTGTTCCTTCGGTTCTGAACAACATGAAACTGCTCCATATCTGCTTCCGTCACTGCTGCTCTCTTGACCAACTTGTCGAATCTCTTGATACCAAGAGGTATCATCCGAACCTCAAGCTTGGCCTCAATCCATGCTCGAACTTACGAGCCTTCTTAGCCTCATCCATCACTAGTTCCATAGCATACCTAGAGAGCTGAGTAAATTTGGTCTCGTACTCTCTCACTGACATGCTACCTTGCTGTAGCGATAGAAACTCCATAGCCTTCTTCTCTTGAACATCAGAGGGAAAATAGTGACTACGGAATTCTTCCAGAAATTCCTCCGAGCCAAGCACTATGCCTCCCATGGTCCTCTTCATCGACTGCCACCAAACAGCTGCATCTTTCTCAAATTGCAGAGTCGCCAACTTCACCTTACTGCCTTCAGGGGTCTCCAGCACTTCAAAGATTGTCTCCACCTGACGAATTCAGTTGTCAGCCGCATCAGGGTCTGACTTTCCTTCAAATACAGGCAGTTTCATTCACTTGAACGATTCCACTAGTTTAATCGCTTCGGGCACCGGATTCGCAGGTCCCCTTCCTTGGTTCTGATTCATAGCCACGGCGTTGAGCGTCTGATAGACCCTCGCAAGTTCAGTTTCCAGATCCAGACCTTCCCCGTTTCTAGCTCATCTTCTAGTCATATTCTGATGCAAAAAATCCATTAAATTCGAAGTATAAGACATGAATTTTAAATCAACTTGCGTTTCATTGAATTCCAAACTTTATATATTCGAATTGAAAAACATTTCTTGACATCAGAATGAAAGATAGTAGAAGCTACAACAGTCTAACTCCTACGGTTCCTCTTCGCTTCTCGAAATTCTCCCTGTAGTTCATCAACTTCATCCTTTAGCACGTCTGTCAGATTCTTCCTCTTCTCGAATTCCCATATACGATGATTGAGAACAGAAAAGTCGTCCTTACGCTTTGCCAGCTGAGCCTCCAATAATCCGGCTCTCTCTCGCAGGGTTTCTACCTGCCTCTGAAGAGATATCACCAGACTATTTGGAACTGGTTCTTCTTCTTCGTCAGAAGAAGAGTCATCAAATGAATCTGGAGGTGGGGTAATCTCTCGGGATTCAGGCCATTCTTCTTCGTCAGAATCTGCTTGCCCTGGGTAGTACTCGTCCTCGGAATCTGCCTGTCTAGGATGGTACTCTTCCTCAATGATATGCCAGCGTCGTCTCCAGCAGGGTCGAAGTGGTCAGCCATCTTAGAAAATAGGGAGGAAGAAGCATAAGTCATAGAGCAACACAAATGTAAGTCACTTACATTTAAATCTCTAGACTCAAACACACACTCTAATGTCCACTTCTAGGGTGTCGTTCCTTATAAATTTGTACAAGTGTGGAAGCGTGGCTCTGATACCACTCTGTAACGCCCCGAATCCCAAATACACTGAATTTGAGATGTTCTACAGGATCTTTTCACTTCCTTTAGTACAATTTTACAAGGAAATTTAAACTTTTCTCTTTACATCAGAGTTTACATCAATATTACACTTTACATTGCACAGCGGAAGTAAAATTTTACAACAATGAAAATAAATATACAACAACATTGAGTAATCTTTAAGCATTTGTTCCTCTTTAATCTTTATCAAGCCATTTACCTGCATATAAGACTGTGGGTACGTCAGTTTATTCAACCGAAAATCATTATACACGGCCATCCTCTCTATGCCAAAAATAGTATAACTTATTTTCCATATTTAGCAAACACCAACTTGTCACATATCAAACTAAAGGGACTACCCTATTGGTGTCGTGTTGTGATTGTGCACTTAGTCCTTAATTCAGTTATTTATGTTACATGACACTAATACGCACTTGTTCGGATTCTATGCATCCCATACTACATAGGTCCGAGGGCAAGCCCTTAATCGTTCTTCATCTTTGTAGGGTTCAATCCCTCGTTATGACTTAATCTACTACTGTAATTACGGTAGGTATCTTAGATGATCTATGAGTACAAGCTCGTGTACAGAAAATTTTGGAGGGGAATCCCACGCACTGACACGACGCATCGAGCAGGCAACCTATGGAAAATTCAGCCTCACTTCATGGCACACGATCCTCTTGCAGTCACCAAACATCCCACAAGCGTCGCCACCGGGACGATAATTCTGGAGTAGTGCCCACGCCATATCTTGACGCATCAAGCAGGCAGCCTGTGGATCACTCTCACACCGCCAATCCGATGGCCCTCATACTCGTGTTTTTCTCCTACTTTCATCACGTCTCCACTATGTACTAATCCTTAGTTTTTATCAAAATCATGAACAAAAATCAAAGCTCTAGAGTTAGCCTCTCAACTAAACCGGACTTATTCATTCATTCAAACACGACTAACCTTGGTCTTTCATTTCAATTTTTTTCATTTCATTTCTTTCCAAATGCCGGGGGAGACTTAGCTACTCTTTTGTTTCAATTTTCAATTCATAATTTCCAAAATGAGCATTCTCAACTCATAAATTTCCATATTGAGTCATCATACTCAAAAGTAATTCTCTTTTCAAATCATGATTTCCAAAAAGAAAAACCTTTTTTCGCAACGCCAAATGTCGTTGCTAAAACTCATTTGTCGTTGTGAAAAATATTTTTGGCAACGACATTTGTCGTTGCAAGGTCGTTGCGCGTCCGGGCGTCGCGAAAGATTTTGACTACGACTTTCTGTCGTTGCCAAACATAGATTTTTCGCAACGACATTGTCGTTGCAATATATTTTGTCGTTGCCATACCTAATTTCACCCGTGCTAAGGTATAAAATCAATCGCAACAACTTTTGTCGTTGCCAAACATACTTCATATATTTGGCAACGACTCATGTCCTTGCTAAAGATGTTTTTTTGCAATGAATTGTTGTCGTTGCCTTACATTCTTTCTATTTTGGCAGCGACTACTGTCGTTGACAAAGCTCGACTGTTTTGCAATTATTTTTATTATTGCTTTGCATTACTTATATTTTGGTAACAACTATAGTCGTTGCTAAAGCTACCAATTGTCGTTGCGAAAGTTTAATTCTTTTCGAGACAAATTATATATTTTCGTTGCATCAGTCCTGTCCTAAAACTAGCATACACTTCAAAAATATTAAAAACCAACATCATTCCAAAAACTATAATATTAAACTTGTCCAACATATTACATTTATGTCATATAAGAAGCAATGCCCAAAATATTACAACCATCAACTTCTCAAAAAGATATCGAAGTATCTCATAATCATTTCCATTGTGCATAATAAGCTTAACCATGTTTTCTAATAGATCAAAATAGCATGTGCATATACATTTAGCTTCCTCCAAGTACTTGCAAAAAAAACTTGTCTAATATCAACATCCTGCATCAATTTTAAAGGAAATGAATAAATAAAACAAGTATAAGATCAAAATATTAGAAAACCATTTAAAACATAGCCACAAACCATGAACTTACTGTCAGCATTGAAAACTAAAACAACCCAAAATATAGCCATTGTCAACAGTATCAAGCCACCAATATATACCCATTGTCAACACTATCAAGCCACCACCAAAATATACCCATTGTCAACACTATCAAGCCACCAAAATTTACATGCTATCAACGCATGAAGCCAACAAAAATCTGATATTACCTAAAAAAGCACAAGGACATAATTTCAAGTGCGTTAATCATTTACTATATTAGAGTTTACTTTCATTACTTCTAAAGTCTTTCATTTCTTAATTATGACTAATACTGAAAGATTTGTGTAATACTCGCCTATTGTTCACTTATCTCTTTCTTGCTTTTGGAATGAATTAAAGAAAGGATCTCGAAGGCTCATTCATGGACTAAAATAAAATAATATAGTATGAATATATATATATATATATATATATATATATATATATATATAGCATAATTTTAATGAAACAAATCAGGGTAATCAATCCGTAAGAATTAATTAATCTCTCAATCCTGCGTAAAAAAGAAAGAGTTAATCTCTCATTTAGCTTGATCTAAGCTGATATACATGGAGTCAATCCATAAGATGACTTAAGAACCTATTAAAGAAGCTGGTTTCAATCCATAAGATGACTGAATTGGCCTTAATATGCATGTCTTTCAAGTGAGAAATTCTTATAGTTATATAATAAAGAGCAAGCAAACCTTAACAGTGAACTGCAAGTGCTGATTCAAAGTAAGAAAATCTGATACTCTAATAGAGTATTTCAAACCTTTCATCTGATACTCTAATAGAGTATCAGTCTATGCAAAATAGAGTATCAGTTTATGCCATCAAAAATTGTGTTTCTAGCTCAAATTAAAACTACTTAAGATTAAGGAAATCATGCTTAGAATATCACTACTTAAGACTATCAATTGAAATCAATGCATTTCCAGTCTCTAAGAGAGTACAACATATATGTAGCTCAATAAAATATCCAGCATCTCAAAAGAAAGTATACATAGGCACATATGATGTATCTTTCAGCTAATTTTTGAGAATGTGAAGTAATATTGCCAAGTGAAAGAATCGCAGATTTAGTGGATTTAAAAGGGCATCCTCGCTAATTGATGAGCAAACCTGGTACTTTAGGTTTCGTGATTAACCTTGGCTTCCTTTAGTGCAATAGTAAACAAATCCTTGAGATGGACATTTGATGCTGCAATTCTCTGAGCCATGATGTCGAAGTCTGCTCATTACAAGTATCCAACTTCTTTCAAGTATCCAATACAATCCAAAACCATTATCATTGTGTACACAATTATTCAGAACAAAATGATACCATACCTGGTAGCCTATCAGCTTGGAGTGTACGTCTTATAAGTAGTGGAGGTTAAGGGTAGAGACGAAGTGATTCAACAATGATCAGCCGTATATAGCTGGACCAGAGTATAAAACACTATTTAGATAACCACGATTGAAACAAATGCAAGTGGATGTCTGAAAACTTCTTTACACAAGGATAAGCAAACAATTATACCAATAATGAAGTTAAACACAACTTTGCAGGGAACTACAGAACTTTTCAAATTACACATATACACAAGCATCTTCATCCAATATCGCTGGGTTCAGTTTTGAGGGGGAAATGCTTTACTTAAATGCTATATTTTATTTAACATTTGCGTGAATCACGTAATTAAACTTTCAGACAATTGCACCGAAGGGTTAAGCAAAGACAGTTTCTAAAGAAATCAACAACAACATAATATAAATGTGACAATCCTTCTAGAACTAGCTCCTTAGTTTAAAAGAACATTGTGGTATTTGATTATATCGAGGTATCATACCATGTGGCACTAGTATCATAACTTATGTCAATTGTTAATAAGTCCCACACCATAAAATTAACTTTAAAATTGTCAGGGCAATTTGTGATTTTTCCCTTGCTCATATATGCATGCTTCAAACACCTTGAAACTTTTAACTTCACAGAGTTGAAATAACTGTAAGGGACTTTACTAAGATAATTTAAAATATTCAATGCTGAGAGCTCTACAAACTTTTATCGACAAATTGGGACTTACGGATCAAACACAAGGCCTCCAGCTTCTTGAACAATCACACAGCCCCAGCTGCCACATCCCTGGGATCAAAAGCAGCAGATTAAAAAAAATGAGGATCAATGTAACCACTCACATTAGTAATCAATCATGAGGTTATTGCTAGCAAAACTTACCATGGTCCTCCAAACATATGCTTGCATCAAGACCTGAAGCCAACATATTTAATTTGTAGTGTCCGGAATGTAAATTTTCAGCTTGGAATTATGTCCTTTGATTTTCATCTTAATCACATGACTTTTGTATTTTCCCCTCTTCCCTTTTGCTTTTTTAACTTACTTGTGGCTAATGACAAATAAAGCGTAATATTAACATATTTAGATTTATATACGATGCATAAGAAATGTGTTCATGTATAAAATACTGTAAAAGCACGAGAGATTGTAAAAGCACTGTCTGAATTACCCTTCCGTGAGATGCTTCTTCTCGAACATATGACCAAAGCCGAAGTCACAAAGTCATCTGAACTCCAAATTCCAAACCAAATGTCAGGAAATCCAAAAGAAGGGAAGTTCATTAGATGAAATTGCAAGAACCACAGAAAGTTTAATAACCCAGGCATTGAAATGAATTACCATCTTAATAGTTTCCATGAATGTCACACTAAATTCCTTTAATCTATTAGCATGACTATTTAGTTTCCTTCTCCATGCCTGACGTGGTGGCGCACCACCATCAAAATCTAACTGCAAGCACATATCCATTATTTAAATTATCCGATGTACCAAGTAACAGAACAACATTCAGCCAAACCTTAAATGTAATATCTAGATTGAAGAGCTTCAGGTATTTCATATTTCAGTACAAACACAAAACAAAGCACTTATCCCAAATCCTACATGTTGTCCACATGAATCTTTTCCCTCCAACAAATTTTGATAAGAATTTGAAATCTAAATGTAGATCAAAAGATGTTGACAATCATATGGACAACAGCAACTAAACAAAAAAAATTGAAAGAAACGGCTGACACAATGTTAAAAACCACCAGGACTACATACAGTAGGAATTGAAGGCACATCTTCATTATTTATCCACTAAAGTAGCATCTTGCAAGTTAGCTAATGCAACTATAAGAATCCAAAATAGCATGGAAACTAAATCTAAAGCCAAAAATAAAAATAAAAATAAAAATAAAAAACCAATTTCAAACGAGAACAAAGATGTTCAAGGCGAAAGAGATATTTTTTACCATTTTATCATGTATTTCCAGTGCTTACAAACCATAAGCCTATCATTATTGTCTAGCTCTGCGTATTAAATGGTGTTTGGCTATGGAGCATGTCTCCACGAACTATTTCAACATCTAATTAACATCAAGGTCCACTTAACAAATAACAATTTTCCACCGAGGGAGAATACACGGGTAAATGATAAAGCATTGCACTCAATTCTGAAGCAAAAGCAAACAGTCTCCATCTAGAATCATTACTTCTACATAATTTAGATACACAGGTGAAAAACTAATAACTAGAAAATTTCGATGAACACCAGTCCTAATCCTCTAGATCAATAGTCAAGTCTCCAACTTTCTTCAATCCACAAACATAACCAACATCCAAAACCAAATTCATGGCATTTAAATAACACCCAGTAACATCAACCTCCCAAAAAAATTTATTTTTTAAAAACAAACTATAAAATAAAATAAAAAACCTTACCAATTGTAGAGCAGATTTACCAACGTACTCATCAGCAGGCCAAGAGTGCCTCCGACTATGAAAAAGATGCCCACTCAACATGATCCGAACCCTAATTCCACCCCCAAAAAACAATCCAAAAAACAAAAACAACAAAGAACCAAACTTTTATCGCTTCAACTATCAACAAACCCACTTCAATCCCTAAATCAAACAACACCCATCAAAATTAGTGAGTCTCCGACTCCAAATTCCACAGTCAAACCACATCAGGTCAAATCGACTCATAAGAGTTGAAACTGAAGATTTCAGTTTTATTTGGGTAAAAGAGGAGGAGAAAGTAGAGACTCTAGATTCGATAGATCGATTGAGTATTGGGATTCATAGGGGTTAGTCTAGAGAAGAGAGATGGGGAAGTGAATGACCGCCATTTGGGTCGGAAAAGAAAACAGGAACGAAAGAAAGAGGGGTATCGGAAAATTTTTGGGGAATTAGCTATTAAGTTAAATTATTTTATTTATTTTTATTTTTTTATATTTTTGACAACAATACTGTCGTTGCAGTAGATATAAGGAAATATACGCAATGACATTTATCGTTTCCAATTTACACAATCCAGCGGGGGGATTGGCAAAGGCCCGCGCAAGGCATTTTGGAGGAGGAAAATTTTATTTTATTTTTAGCAACGACTTTCGCGTTGCCGTAACTAATTTTCACAACGACTAAAAAGTCGTTGCCAAAACCTTGTTGCGAAAAAGGGTTTTTCTTGTAGTCTCATAAATTTCCATATTGAGTCATCATACTCAAAAGTAATTCTCTTTTCAAATCATGATTTCTAATTTGTTCAAATAGTCCATAACTATACATGAAATTCATATACTTTATCAATTATCACTTTTCACTTTGAAATTCACATTACTAACGAATATTCACATTTCACATTTTTCGCACTATTCACATATGAGAATAATTCATAACCATCACAAAATAAAATTTCTTTCTCGACTATATTAATCTTCTAATCCTTCATTTCAAATTTTTTTTGTAAGATATAATTTCACAAAAATACACATATAGAACCATAGTTCTATTTATGCATTTTAGTCTCAAATCATAGTTTATTTCATTCAAATAATTCCCAAATCATTTTTATAAAGTCCCATATAATTTTAGAAGAATAACCATATTTTTCTCATAATTTTTTGACAATTAAAAACCCCAAAAAATTGTTTTTCAACCTTGCCGAGGGCAAGATTCGAACCCAGCACCCCAGAAACATAGCCGAAAGCACAGACCACTAGGCCAGTTTGTGCTAGCGGTATAAAAGAGGAGCGGAGGGTAGTTAATGCTTTCGGTTCAGAACTGATCGGATTTAAAATAAACACCCATAAAAGATGACATTCTCAAGAGTCGAACCAGTGACCTTAGAGAACCCAACCGCACGCTCTGACCACTTGAGCTACGTGCTCAGGTTGTCTAAGTGCAACTCAAATTCTTTTTGAACCGATTCTCACTGTTGTTTAAACGTTTCGATGTTCAACTAGACTTTGTTTCATTTTGCTTTCATAAAAATTACTGTATAACTCCAGATTAATTCTTCCTCACATAATTCACATACCAGTATGAGCAAAATAATTTTTGCAACAATTAAAACATATTTTCATACAACTAATTCAAATTCTACATTATAATACTACATTTCTTCTCTTTTCGACATTTCTTCGCATTTAGCATTCTAATCTCTTTATCAATAAATTTCACCTTAATTCTCTGTCTTTAATCGTTTACCTAACATACAACACATATTTTAAATTATTCATGCCCATATTAACACAAAAGATCTATTTAACACATGAAATGGTATTATCAATCTACTAACTTTTGTTTGTAATTCTTGATGTTAATAAATGTGTTTTTATCAATCAATCCATGATTCTAATCAATTCACATACAACTTAAATAATAGAACCACATATAAAATTGCATATCCACATTCAATCATTCAATGGGTTATTAAAGTGTACTCTTCTTAATTTCTTTCATGCTTCATTCATTCATATCTAACATGCATTTCTAAGTTAGAAATATGGAGAATCTACCCACCTCAAATGGAGAGACAACACAATTAGCAACTCCCTAAACAAAAGTCCCTGCAACCGAATGCTTCTCCTCCTAGATGCGCGCACAAGAACCTCCAAGCACACCCCAAAACCGATCACTACTAAGCCAACCGAGAGCACTCCTTGATGCCGGCCCCCTCTTCTCCTTGGTGTTGCAAGAACAATCCCACACACTTTCAATTTTTTAACTCACACAATCACCAAGGTATTTGAACTATAGGTTTGGAAGAGAATAATTTGGCACAAGAATAAGTAGCCATGGGGGGGGGGGGGGGTATGTATACTAAAAATCAAAGAGAATGGAGGGTTAGGATCAATTGGTTGGTTGTAAGATGGAGGGTCAAGATGAAAGTAGGAGTTGCAATAACTACCCACAACCAAGCAACCACCACACCATGATCACCATTACAAATTTTGGTTTCCCTCCAAAAGATCACAACCGGCTATGGGAAGAGCATTTTGCACGTGTACGTGTAGTGTACGTGCATGCAACTAGGTCCAAAATTGTACATTTTATTTAATATAAAAATAAACTCTAGTTTGTATTCTACATTACAATTTGCATTTAAAAATAAATTGACTCATGGGCTTTAGTTTATGGGCCAAAATAATTATTTTAAAATAAAATAAATGAATTACATTTTGGGCTTTTAAAAGAAAAGGCTTTTTAAAAGAAAGGGCTTTTCATCCATTTAAAAGAAGGCTTTTGTATAAAATAATTTGAAAGCACAAATTTAAATATTTATACCCATCACAATGAAAATAATTATAAGATTTAATTCAACCAAAATATTGCACGTGCACACTACGTGCAAAATAAAATAATTTTTCATTAATGAAAAATCAGGGCATTACACAAGTAACCGAGGCCGCAGGGGGTCACGAACTTGTTATGGATGACCCCTAAGTAGTGGTCGCGGGGGTGGACAAATACACACAAATGTAAGATAATTGTCTTTATTCGATTAATTGAATTTTGCTTTAATAAAATAGTACTTGTGAAATTGATGTTTATTGTTATTTGTTGTGTAGATTGAGTCAGGTTCGTCTTCTTCGCCAAATCAGACGGGTCCATCTTCTTTGCCCAATCAGCCGGGCCCTGTCTTCTATGCGAAATGAGCCGGGTCCTTCTTCATCATATTATGTTCCACCGGTGGGTCTCGGTGTAGCTCCCTGAATTTCTAATTAATAAATTTAGAAATAAGTGGCACAATTCTCAGCATCAACTTCAAATGCAATTATAAACATTGTACAAAACATAGGGAAAATTTAATTTTTATTGCATTATCTCTTTACAACAAAGCGGAAATAAACACTTTAATTACAATCTTTTTACAATGCAATAAATTCCAACTTTCAATTAAACCCAAGGCTTTTCTTGATTCAACTCTATCCATAACTGAAAACCTGCCAAATCTGAATGAAAAGTGGGCACGTCAGTTAAATGCAAATGACGTCAACTATAGTAATACTGGTACTTCTAGATCTTACAATCACAAACTTGATGCATATTATTATAGTAATAATGAATGATGCATAAACAAGAATAAATAGAACAACATATTAATCAGTAATAACAGTTGAAACATGAAACACCAATGAATGAACATAAAAACAAAAAGTGAAGCTAGGCTAAGTGTCAATTGTATGAGATGAAAACTGAAAACAAGCATGCATAAGACAAGTCCAGAAAACACAAATGCATATGATGATTTCTAATGCGTACTTGCCGGATTCTATGCATCCCATTCTACATAGGTTTGGCGCAAGCCCTTATCATTCTCCACTTTATTGGGATTAATCCCACGTTATGCAACTAACCTACTACAGTGATTACTTTAAGATTTAGATTATTCTGTGAGTATCTAGCCTATGCCCCGATCATTCCAGAGGTCAATCTCTATCCACAGATAATTTCGGAGACTATTTCACTCACACATGGGAATCTTCGAGAATATCCCACACCACAAGCTATGGCGGCTCATCACACGAATATCTCATGAGCGTCGCCTCTATCCCGATAATTCAGGAGATAAATCTGACACCGTAGGTAATTCCAGAGACTATTTCACTCACACCTCGATAATTCCGGAGATTATCTCACACCGCAGATCATATGAGGCCCCCTACCCATGTTTGTTCTCATTTTATCACAACTCCAACTAGTTTCTGTCCTTAGGTTTATCATTATTAGTTTAAGTCAAAATCCCCCCTAGAGTTGGTGTACCCTGCCGGACTTAACTCAACTAAATCAACAACGAAAGCCCCACTGGCCAAATTCCAAAAAATCTTATTTGCGGGCATGTCAGGATCCCACTCAACCTCTAGAGTCTCATAACTCAAATAACAACTCAAATATTTCTTTATGTCACTGAAAGTCCAAAATTATCTAGCTCACAACGAGGATTTCCCTCAATTCAAATAATCAAAATCACATACTTCCAGGTATATTTATGTCTACATAATTGTCAAGAAAACTGAGAATCATCGTTTGCAAATTCGAAGAAATAATTTTTTAAAGAAACGAAAACAGCAGCAAACAAAGTGTGAAGATCAAGACACGGCAGTCGACCGACATTCCCTAGTACAAAAGTTGCGGTCGACCGCCAACATTCAAGGAAAATGCAATTCAAAAGTCATGGCAGTCGACTGGCAGACACAGTGTAAATTCCGCAGTCAACCGTCAGTAGAAAAGTGTGGCGACTCAGTCATGTTAGTCGACTGCTCGACCAGTTCAAAAGTACTGCAGTCGACTGGCATACAACCGGCATTCGATTGCACGGTCGACCGACATGCAGCCATTTAAAATCTTAGAGATCTCACAAACTGATACATGTCTATATTGATATCATATGATATAGATCTGTAATAAAACAAATGTATCTTGGCCAAACTTTCGCAGTACATACATCGAGCAAAATCCTTTCATAAATTCCATAAAATCCCAAATTCCAAAGTAATGACATTGATTAGGAAGATTTTAAAGTAAACTTTTCATATGAAGATTTCGAATACTACAACACAGTCAAGATCCTTTCAAATATAGAGATATGAGTACATATATACGTGTTAATACTGAAATCTAGCCACTTTAGAAACTGATAATCATTTTCTCAAAATTTGGAGTGATATTCATTCAAGAACAAGATACAGTAGAAATAGAGAGTGGCAAAAATCCAATTTGACAGTCGACTGTAGGGTCGACTGACATACAATCTGCGACATCAGAATAGTTAAATCGAACCCCGTTTATACTGATATATACTCATATATGATGAAATCTGTGATACAGAATGTACAACTTATGCAATATACCTCAGTCCATTAATCAAATTCATCCTCAGGATATACTAAGCATGGTCATCACACATTAAAAGAAATTGGTTTTTATCTCATAGAATTAATTAACTCTTAACACAACAATTCAATTCATTGTAGAATCATTAATATATGCATTTAAATCGATCACAAATCCACTTAGAAATTTCTAATATGACATCTATTTCATCGTGATTCAAGAACAAATCAAAGAGTCAAAGAAACATTCACTAATTAGGGTTTTTGTTCATGTAGGAGTTATTTAACAACTATTCATAGAGATTTATCTTCTAATGGATCCATATCAAGTTTTATAATCATGAAATATACATATATCATATTGAATCAATTATCATCACATTATACAAGCATATAACAAATCAAGAGATGTGAAATTCCACCCACCTCAAGGAAGTTAACTTGAAGAACAATAAAGAAAAGCCCCTTCCCTTCTCCTTGAAAAAATCCAAGATCCAAGCAATGAAAAACTCCAAGAATAATAGAAAAATAAATATTTTCTTGTGTGCAGGGGAAGGGCGGCTGTAGTTGTAATATCCCGACCGACTATTAATAATACTATTTTATTAGCGTTCGACTACTTGATTATTTTATATTTTTCTTCACCATTGTGATTCTTTTAGCCATGACAACCTAATAGATAATTAGGAATTATTAGGTACTAAACCTAGGGTTACAAAGACATAAGAGGGTTAAGAATTCTTCTAGAAACTTCTCCCCCACATCAACCTCCCCTCACATAACACCTCCCCCACCTCCCCCCTTCTCCTAGGTATGGCCGGCCCCCCAAAAGATGGGGGGGCTTTTGTACAATTGTGTGGGTGCACAATTGAAATCTCCACCCCTCTCTCCTCCTATAAATACCCCCTTCCTTTCACCATAGTCTCATTTTAGAAAGATCAAAAAAAAGAAAGAAAGAAAGGAAAAGAATGAGTGGACTAACTTGAGAGTTTTATTTGTAGGTTTGCTAGAAGTTCTAGGAGAAAGAAGGAGAGTAGCTAGTGCTTCCATCAAGAAAAGAAACAAGGTGGGGGTTTCTCCTAGGTTTGTTGTTTGTATGTTTGTTTGTTTGGTTGGTTGTTGTTTCTTTGAATGGTGTTTGATGATCCTTCTTCTTCTTACCCTCTTGTTTATTTTTCTTTTGGTGTGGTTACTTTGTAGTGGTATGGTTGTATGAGTTTTCTCATTTTGAATGTTGTTAACTACTTGGACTAAAATAACACATGCATATAAATTTGTACATACAACCATGTAAGGTTGTAGGACTTGAATGTGAGACCGTACATAAGGCATATGAATTTGTTTACAACCATGTAAGGTTGTAGGACCTATGTTGAACCTTGGACTAAAAGAGAACACATGTTGATTAAACCCAAAAATGAAGTGTTCTTACTTGATTGTGTTATTGTTTAGTTTTAATCTTAAAGTATGAAAAAGAAACTAACTAAATCACTAGTTGTAGAATAAATAAATAAAAAGATCTTTTCTTTTCTAAACACTAGTTGTAAAAAGATTAAAAAGATTTCTTTTATGTCCACTAGTAATAATAAGAAACCTATGCTAATAAAGATTTTAGTAAGTACTTTAGTTGTAGATATTTATAATTTTTAGTAAAGACTCATGGTAGTAGTAGTAGATATACATGTTCAAATAAGGTAAGTAGTGGTAGATGTTAAGTAATTTAGTTGTAAATATTTATGCTAAATTTTAGTAGATGCTCATAGTAGTAGTAGTAGACATATATGTTCTAATAAAGTTGTAGTAGTAGTAGATATGTATGCTTCAATTTAAATAGCAATAGTAGATGTGTATGTTTCCACTAAAGTAGTAATAGTAGATGTGGAATTTATTATATCATGTTTAGAAGCAATATTCATGCTTCAAATGTTGTAGGATCACTTCTAAAAATATTAGAAGCCATATTCATGCTTTACATGTTGTAGGATCACTTCTAAAAATATTAGAAGCCATATTCATGCTTTACATGTTGTAGGATCACTTCTAAAAATATTAGAAGCCATGTTCATGCTTTACATGTTGTAGGATCACTTCTAAAAATATTAGAAGCCATGTTCATGCTTTACATGTTGTAGGATCACTTCTAAAAATATTAGAAGCCATATTCATGCTTTACATGTTGTAGGATCACTTCTAAAAATATTAGAAGCCATATTCATGCTTTACATGTTGTAGGATCACTTCTAAAAATATTAGAAGCCATATTCATGCTTTACATGTTGTAGGATCACTTCTAAAAAAAAATATTAGAAGCCATATTCATGCTTTACATGTTGTAGGATCACTTCTAAAAATATTAGAAGCCATATTCATGCTTTACATGTTGTAGGATCACTTCTAAAAATATTAGAAGCCATATTCATGCTTTACATGTTGTAGGATCACTTCTAAAAATATTAGAAGCCATGTTCATGCTTTACATGTTGTAGGATCACTTCTAAAAATATTTAGAAGCCATATTCATGCTTTACATGTTGTAGGATCACTTCTAAAAATATTTAGAAGCCATATTCATGCTTTAAATGTTGTAGGATACATTCTAAAAATACCTACCATGCTTAGGTTAATTTATTTGTATTTAGAATGTTGTAGGATTCATTCTAAAAATATCTATCATGTTAGGAATGATATTTGTGTTTAGAATGTTGTAGGATTGATGTAAAATTACTTACCATATTTTAGGGATGATGTAGAAGTATATACACATGCTTGAGAATGTTGTATGTTCATACTAGTTATATGTATGCATGCTTGGGAATGTTATATGTTCATACTAGTTATATACGTATCCATGCTTGGGAACGCTACAAGTGCATGCTAAAACAATCAAGAGTGTTATAAGTTAATGGTTATGTCATATATACCATGTTTTAGTGGTGGTAGGTTGATGCTTGCAATTGCATAACATCGAATTGCCATAAGTTGAGTAATAAGAAAGAGCCATGTAGAAATTATAGGAGTAACTACCTTGGTGTAGTTAATGTTAGTATGGAACCATAGCATATGAGCACCCTTCATTCATAGCAATAAGGGTTGAGAAGTGCTAATAGTTGTAGCTTGAGAAAAAGCTAGTTTAGGGCCTTCAAGTACCCTAAGGGTCGTCGACCATCAAGACCACATCCTACCCTCTTAGAGTAAAATGGATAGATCTCACCTCGGGCGTCGACGGATCTTAACCAATGTAGGTTGACCGTGGGCCGAGAGTGTTGGTAGAATCCAAGTTAGGGGTAGGAATGAGTGAGAGAGATCTCATTACTAGAGTCTTGGATCGAGGGACCACGAGTTGGACCATGATAATCTAAGTTGGAAATTATGTAAGATTGTATAGGAGTAGTAACATCATTAGGGTAGTGACTTATAAAATCATTACTTAACCTTTTTGCCAGAAAGAAGGGGAGTTGGTAGTAGGGTGCACCGTACGACCAACCCTTTCTTTGGGGCCGATCATAGGTGGTGTTGTTGGGTTGTACCGTCCTGTCAAAAGGGATACGTACGATGCCTTCTCACTAGGTGGGGACATGGGTTGCGTATCCTAATTGTTAATTCCTGAAGTGCCATGATAAGGCGGGCGGAGCTAGGGGATGGACCCCCGGAACTCCATCAGGTCTTATGCCAAGAGGACGAACAGGCCTTGGACTACGGTCCGACCAGGGGGCGGCAGGGGGCTCCCCTATTAGCAGTATCCCCGACGGTTCGTCAGGCTTTTGAGTGAGGTCCGGTAGCCGGATAGCAGTGGCAACATAGACACCACTGGCGAACTGCATTAGTGGGACTTGACCACGTCTGCAACCTCGTCAGTCACGTTGTATCTGTCAGGAACAGGTTGTGTACAATTAGAATTCATAACGCGGGTTTAAATCCCTATATATGGAGAAAACGGCTTGAGATGGGGCGCATGTAGTATGGGATGCATGTTGCTTTCAGAGACTTGCTGACATTAGAGTATGAGCATTCTAGCCTAGTTGACAGTGCATCAGTATTCTAGTTTAGTTGACAGTGCATTAGTATTCTCGTTTAGTCGACAGTGCATTAGTATTCTAGTTTAGTTGACAGTGCATTGATATTCCAGTTTGAGTGACACTTATTAGATTCTAATAACTGCACTCACGAACACTTAAACTACACCAATATACTTTACCTGTTTGTATATGTTGTATTGGAGATTCGCTGCTACATGATCAGCCTTTAAGCGTCAGTGAATACTGACGTCCCCACTTCCATAGGTGCTGGTTCGCAAGTACAGGTGCAAGATTCAGGAGGACTCAAGGCAAGGAAAGTGAGGAGTTAATGACATGTTTTAATTTCCGCTGTAATAACTATTTCATGTATACTCTGATGTAACTTATTGTATAAATGGGAACATATGGCCTGTAATATTGAGTTAATAAAAAGTTTTAAATTTTCCTGTTTTCTGTGTATTGTGACTAATTGAAGGAAAGGTCTTGGCTCGTGTCACGGTTTTCCAGTATTGGAAATCGGGGCGTTACAGAGTGGTATCAGAGCCGACTTCAATTTATAGTCCAAACATAGAAGGAAAATACACTTAGGTACCTTGTAGGGGTTAGGCTTCCTTTTAGCTAGTTGTAGACAATTATAATTCATATTGTTGTTCTTTCAACTTATGTATTATGATGTTCTATATCTATGCTAATTTTCGTATCCACTCCATACAGGATGTCGAACGGAGCAGTTCCCCCAGGAAATGGAGTGACACACGGAGTTGCAATTGAGGTGGGCTCGGACTTGGAACCCCTCACAGATGGGGACGAGTCACCGGTGGGAGTAGGATTGGCCAATGGAGGCACCGCAGCTGCCGCAGCAGGGGGTGCCCCTGACAATGGCCAGAACCCAACACCACCACCGCCACCACCTCCCCCACCTAACCCAATACAGAAAGCTTTCGACCAGGTCTTTCAGGATCTGGAAACATGGGGATGGTGCCATGTCTGCCTGGAAAACAGGATGGACTCATGTGAGTTCGCAGTCCTCAACAATGAGAAAGAAATAGCGGAGTTAAGGAGGGCAAGGGCAAGGGCAGACCGCAAGATAGTAATCCTGAAGCACACCCACCGTGTGCAATTTGCGCGCCTGGAGCGCAAATGCGCGGAGCTGCAGGCACAGGTTTCACAGCTACTTGCACTATTGGCACCACCTGGTGAAGGGGACGGGACCTCTAGTAGTACTGACTAGGTAGTTAGGTACCCTAGGCTATTTTGTTATTTTGGATGTTTTGCTTCCTACTGTGAGATATAAATGTAAGGAAGGTAATGACTATGTAAGACCTGGGGTAATGATATAATGAAGTTAGCTTTATGTTTTCTGCAAATCTTATGTGCATGTTAAATTGGATGGATGTTATTATTACTATAACAAATATGATGCCCTGTGTATTCCGTTACTCTCTTCTACCAGATGTCACGCAGGACCAGGAGTGGTAGGACCGACAATCTGGAAGGCGAGGGCAGTGGAGGCAATGGCACGGGCCTTGATTTGGAGACGGAATTTGCTCGTATGTACCAGGCCTTGGGTGACCTCGCAAAGCAAGCCGAAACCACGTGCAGCAACCAAGAGCACCCGGAGGTAATCAGGGAGCAGTAGCTACCGACCCTGTTAAGATGGTCGAATCATTCCGAAGGATGAGGTCACCTGTTTTTGAAGGCAAGGCAGACCCAACAGCGGCTGACGACTGGATTCGTCAAGTCGAGACAGTGTTTGAGGTGATGTTGACGCCAGAGGACAGCAAGGTCAGGTTGGCCAGTATTCTGCTAGAAAAAGATGCAGGAGTCTGGTGGCAATCAGTAAAGAGAGGCATGGGCGAAGGGCCCATTACCTGGGAGGATTTCCTAGCAGAATTCAAGCAACACTATTTTCCGCTAGACGTGCAAGAGGAGAAAGCCATGGAGTTCCACAACCTAAAGCAGGGAAACATGACGGTTCGAGAATACGAGACCAAGTTCACCCAGCTTTCCCGCTATGCTCCAGAAATGGTACAAGATGAAGTCAAAAAGACCAAGAGGTTTGAGCAGGGACTCAGGCCCGCACTTAGAACCAAGATGATACCATTTTGCATCCGGAGGTTCGAGAAGCTAGTCCGTTGAGCAGCTACGACGGAGTTAGACATGAATAAAGGGCCAGAACTGCAAGGAAACACTGGAGGGTGGAACAAGGGAAAGAGGCATGCACCAGCGTCGGGATTCAGAAGCCAGGGTGGGAACCAAAAATTCCAGAAGAAGGTTATTAACCCCAGCAACATCAAGACAGAGAACTGTTTCACATGTGGCGAGCCACGGCATTTCAGGAACCAATGCCCCAAGAATAGGAACCCTCAATTCGATACTCGCGCCTGTCACAATTGTGGGAAGGTTGGCCATCTTCGGCCAGACTGTCCCCAGCTTCAGAGGGGCAACGGTGGGCCGGCTTCCAAGGCAAACAGAAAGGGGATGAACTGCCAGGGGAAGGTATTTGCACTCACAGAGGAAGACGCCAATGAAGACGAGGGAGTTATCACCGGTAGGTGAAGGAGTATGGCTAAGCTTTTGTAGTATTTTGAATATTTTGGCGTAAGATAATATTGATGTAACCACTTTTGTAAACAGGTCGGACTAATATAAATGAAATCCAGGCAACTGTTTTGTTTGATAGTGGGTCATCGCATTCTTTTGTGTCTGGAGCATTCTCTAAGAAGCTGAAATGCACCCAGGAGGCAACTCTGGAATCAGTTTTGTTGGTAGGTACCCCATCCGGTGCAACTCTCCCTGCAAATTCATGCTACAAGGGATGCAATCTCCTGATTAGCGGGGAGACCTTGAGTATAGACTTGCTAGAATTGGGCTTTGTAGGGACAGACGTGATCATCGGGATGGACTGGATGTCCCGGCATAAGGCTAGCATTGATTGCAAGGAGAAGAGGGTAACCATTACCCCACCCGGAGGACCGAAGCTTGTGTTCCAAGGAAGGAAGCAGCAGAATGGAGAAATCCTTACAGCTGCAACCGGAGTACTAGTGCCAAGTGAAGTCAAGAAGATACCTATCGTACGAAAATTTCCCCGTGTATTTTTGGAGGAATTACCTGGACTCCCACCACATAGGGATGTTGAGTTCAGCATTACTATCCAGCCAGACAGCGCACCAGTGTCAAAAACACCCTATCGGATGGCACCAGTAGAGCAGAAGGAAGTAAAGGAGCAAATTGAAGAACTGCTACAAAGAGGATTCATTAGGCCAAGTGCTTCACCCTGGGGAGCACCCGTGCTACTAGTCAAGAAGAAGGATGGAACCTCAAGAATGTGCATCGATTATCGGGAATTGAACAAGGTGACGATTCGGAATCAGTACCCCATTCCCAGGATCGATGACCTATTTGATCAGCTTCA
The DNA here is from genome assembly GCA_017893485.1 of Hemerocallis citrina. NCBI lineage: Eukaryota > Viridiplantae > Streptophyta > Magnoliopsida > Asparagales > Asphodelaceae > Hemerocallis > Hemerocallis citrina. Next base: position 239,050,411 of record CM030358.1, read on the forward strand.
GGGAGCAGCTGTATTCTCGAAGATTGACCTGCGTTCAGGCTACCATCAAGTTCGGGTCAGAGAAGAAGATATACCCAAGACTGCGTTCCGGACTCGGCACGGTCACTACGAGTTTTTAGTAATGCCATTCGGAGTGACAAACGCTCCAGCAATCTTCATGGACATGATGAACCGCATCTTGCGACCATTCATCGATTCCTTCGTAGTTGTCTTCCTAGACGACATCTTGGTATATTCAAAAACAGAAGAGGACCATGCTGAGCATCTAACTGCAGTATTGGCCAAGCTACGAGAGCACCAGCTATACGCCAAACTGACGAAATGTGAATTCTGGAAGTCAGAAGTGGCCTTCTTGGGCCATGTCCTTTCTAAGGAGGGAGTGGCTACAGACCCACAGAAGATAGAGGCAGTAAAAGATTGGCCTCAGCCGAGAACTGTGAAGGAGGTCAGAAGCTTCTTAGGCATGACCGGGTACTACAGGAAGTTCATCCAGAACTATGCCAGAATTGCCGTACCACTCACTGCCCTGACCAAGAAGAACATAAGTTTTGATTGGACTGGGAAGTGTGAAGATAGTTTCCAAGAGCTGAAGAATAGACTGATTACCGCACCAGTTTTGGTTCTGCCTTAACCGGACAAGGGATACGTAATCTTCAGTGATGCTTCGCTTTTGGGGTTCAGATGTATTCTGATGCAAGAAGGAAGATTCATAGCATACGGATCAAGGCAACTTCGACCACACGAGAAGAATTACCCGACACACGACTTAGAATTGGCTGCAATAATCTTTGCTCTGAAATTGTGGCGGCACTATGTCTATGGATCGAAGGTGGAAATGTTTACCGACCATAAAAGCCTGAAGTATATCTACCAACAAAAGGACTTGAATCTCAGGCAAAGGCGATGGTTGGAGGTTCTGGAAGACATAAGACCAGAAATTCTATATCACCCAGGAAAAGCCAATGTCGTGGCCGATGCGCTCAGCAGAAAATGAATTGTAGCCATGCTCACTGTGATGAGACGGGAGCTACAAGATGAGATCAGACAAGCCGGCATTGAACTCGTTGTTGAAGATTTAAGCGCAATTTTGGCAAATCTAGAGCTACATTCGAGTCTGAATGACCAAGTCAAGAAGGCTCAATGGGGTGATGCAGAGATTGAAGCACAAAAAATACTAGTCAATGAAGGAAAAGCCCCAGAATTCAGTATAAAGGAAGGGTCGCTTTGGCTTGGGAGCAGGTTGTGTGTGCCAGGAATCAACGAATTGCTGGAAGAAATCATGAAGGAAGCACACTCCACCTTACTCACAGTCCACCCAGGAAGCACGAAGATGTATAAGGATATAAAACAACACTTTTGGTGGGCTGGAATGAAGCGAGATGTGGCAAAGTTTGTGGCCAAATGCCTTACATGTCAGAAAGTCAAAGCAGAGAACCAGAGACCAGGAGATCTACTACAGCCTACTACCCATTCCGGAGTGGAAATGTGAGAACATCAGCATGGATTTCATCACAGGACTGCCCAGAAGTTCAAAAGGGAATGACTCGATCTGGGTAATAGTGGACCGCTTGACAAAGTCCGCACATTTTCTCCCAGTAAAGACAACTTGGTCGGTAGAAAAGCTGGCAGAAGTCTACATAGAGAGCGTTGTGAAGCTACATGGGGTGCCAGTGTCAATCGTTTCCGACCGGGATGCCAGGTTTACGTCCCGATTTTGGCAGAGTCTGCAAGGAGCCTTGGGAACAAGAACGGATTTTAGCACAGCTTTTCACCTGCAAACGGATGGGCAGACAGAAAGGGTCAACAGAATTCTCGAGGACATGCTGAGGGCGTGCATAATGGACTTCGGAGGGAGCTGGGAACAATATTTAGCATTGGTAGAGTTTGCATATAACAACAGCTATCAAGCAAGTATTGGGATGGCTCCATATGAAGCGTTGTATGGAAGGAGATGCAGGACCCCTGTGTGCTGGTTTGAAGTAGGTGAAAGAAAACTGTTCCGACCTGAAATAGTGCAACAAACGTCCAAAAAGATCGAACTAATCAAAAAAAGGATGCAAGTAGCACAAACCAGACAGAAGAGCTACGCTGACAACTGCCCGGCGAGATCTGGAATTCGAGGAGGGTGATTCGGTATTCCTGAAGGCCTCACCTACAGGGGGAGTGGTCAGATTCGGAAGAAGCGACAAACTAGCACCAAGGTACATTGGACCTTACCCGATCTTGAAAAGGATCAGAAAGACGGCATACAAACTTGAACTACCCGCCGAATTGTCCCAGGTACATAATGTGTTCCACGTTTCAATGATGAAGAAATATGTACCAGATCCAAGTCACCAGCTGCCAGATGTCCCTGAAGACCTGCAAGTAGATTTTACATATAAGGAGCGGCCGGTGAAAATCATCGATCGTCGGGATAAAGTACTGAGGAACAAAACCATTCCGATGGTCAAAGTTCTTTGGAGGAACCAACTCGTTGAAGAAGCCACTTGGGAGACGGAAAGCCAGATGAAGCTCTCTTTTCCCGAGTTATTTTGAGTATCGTTGTTTCTCCTCGCCCCACTTAGTGCAGTTCTGAGGACAGAACTATTCTAAGGAGGGAGTATTGTAATATCCCGACCGACTATTAATAATACTATTTTATTAGCGTTCGACTACTTGATTATTTTATATTTTTCTTCACCATTGTGATTCTTTTAGCCATGACAACCTAATAGATAATTAGGAATTATTAGGTACTAAACCTAGGGTTACAAAGACATAAGAGGGTTAAGAATTCTTCTAGAAAACTTCTCTCCCACATCAACCTCCCCTCACATAACACCTCCCCCACCTCCCCCCTTCTCCTAGGTATGGCCGGCCCCCCAAAAGATGGGGGGGGCTTTTGTACAATTGTGTGGGTGCACAATTGAAATCTCCACCCCTCTCTCCTCCTATAAATACCCCCTTCCTTTCACCATAGTCTCATTTTAGAAAGATCAAAAAAAAGAAAGAAAGAAAGGAAAAGAATGAGTGGACTAACTTGAGAGTTTTATTTGTAGGTTTGCTAGAAGTTCTAGGAGAAAGAAGGAGAGTAGCTAGTGCTTCCATCAAGAAAAGAAACAAGGTGGGGGTTTCTCCTAGGTTTGTTGTTTGTATGTTTGTTTGTTTGGTTGGTTGTTGTTTCTTTGAATGGTGTTTGATGATCCTTCTTCTTCTTACCCTCTTGTTTATTTTTCTTTTGGTGTGGTTACTTTGTAGTGGTATGGTTGTATGAGTTTTCTCATTTTGAATGTTGTTAACTACTTGGACTAAAATAACACATGCATATAAATTTGTACATACAACCATGTAAGGTTGTAGGACTTGAATGTGAGACCGTACATAAGGCATATGAATTTGTTTACAACCATGTAAGGTTGTAGGACCTATGTTGAACCTTGGACTAAAAGAGAACACATGTTGATTAAACCCAAAAATGAAGTGTTCTTACTTGATTGTGTTATTGTTTAGTTTTAATCTTAAAGTATGAAAAAGAAACTAACTAAATCACTAGTTGTAGAATAAATAAATAAAAAGATCTTTTCTTTTCTAAACACTAGTTGTAAAAAGATTAAAAAGATTTCTTTTATGTCCACTAGTAATAATAAGAAACCTATGCTAATAAAGATTTTAGTAAGTACTTTAGTTGTAGATTATAATTTTTAGTAAAGACTCATGGTAGTAGTAGTAGATATACATGTTCAAATAAGGTAAGTAGTGGTAGATGTTAAGTAATTTAGTTGTAAATATTTATGCTAAATTTTAGTAGATGCTCATAGTAGTAGTAGTAGACATATATGTTCTAATAAAGTTGTAGTAGTAGTAGATATGTATGCTTCAATTTAAATAGCAATAGTAGATGTGTATGTTTCCACTAAAGTAGTAATAGTAGATGTGGAATTTATTATATCATGTTTAGAAGCCATATTCATGCTTCAAATGTTGTAGGATCACTTCTAAAAATATTAGAAGCCATATTCATGCTTTACATGTTGTAGGATCACTTCTAAAAATATTAGAAGCCATGTTCATGCTTTACATGTTGTAGGATCACTTCTAAAAATATTAGAAGCCATATTCATGCTTTACATGTTGTAGGATCACATCTAAAAATATTAGAAGCCATGTTCATGCTTTACATGTTGTAGGATCACTTCTAAAAATATTAGAAGCCATATTCATGCTTTACATGTTGTAGGATCACTTCTAAAAATATTAGAAGCCATATTCATGCTTTACATGTTGTAGGATCACTTCTAAAAATATTAGAAGCCATATTCATGCTTTACATGTTGTAGGATCACTTCTAAAAATATTAGAAGCCATGTTCATGCTTTACATGTTGTAGGATCACTTCTAAAAATATTAGAAGCCATATTCATGCTTTACATTTGATCACTTCTAAAAATATTAGAAGCCATATTCATGCTTTACATGTTGTAGGATCACTTCTAAAAATATTTAGAAGCCATATTCATGCTTTACATGTTGTAGGACCACTTCTAAAAATATTTAGAAGCCATATTCATGCTTTAAATGTTGTAGGATACATTCTAAAAATACCTACCATGCTTAGGTTAATTTATTTGTATTTAGAATGTTGTAGGATTCATTCTAAAAATATCTATCATGTTAGGAATGATATTTGTGTTTAGAATGTTGTAGGATTGATGTAAAATTACTTACCATATTTTAGGGATGATGTAGAAGTATATACACATGCTTGAGAATGTTGTATGTTCATACTAGTTGTATGTATGCATGCTTGGGAATGTTATATGTTCATACTAGTTATATACGTATCCATGCTTGGGAACGCTACAAGTGCATGCTAAAACAATCAAGAGTGTTATAAGTTAATGGTTATGTCATATATACCATGTTTTAGTGGTGGTAGGTTGATGCTTGCAATTGCATAACATCGAATTGCCATAAGTTGAGTAATAAGAAAGAGCCATGTGGAAATTATAGGAGTAACTACCTTGGTGTAGTTAATGTTAGTATGGAACCATAGCATATGAGCACCCTTCATTCATAGCAATAAGGGTTGAGAAGTGCTAATAGTTGTAGCTTGAGAAAAAGCTAGTTTAGGGCCTTCAAGTACCCTAAGGGTCGTCGACCATCAAGACCACATCCTACCCTCTTAGAGTAAAATGGATAGATCTCACCTCGGGCGTCGACGGATCTTAACCAATGTAGGTTGACCGTGGGCCGAGAGTGTTGGTAGAATCCAAGTTAGGGGTAGGAATGAGTGAGAGAGATCTCATTACTAGAGTCTTGGATCGAGGGACCACGAGTTGGACCATGATAATCTAAGTTGGAAATTATGTAAGATTGTATAGGAGTAGTAACATCATTAGGGTAGTGACTTATAAAATCATTACTTAACCTTTTTGCCAGAAAGAAGGGGAGTTGGTAGTAGGGTGCACCGTACGACCAACCCTTTCTTTGGGGCCGATCATAGATGGTGTTGTTGGGTTGTACCGTCCTGTCAAAAGGGATACGTACGATGCCTTCTCACTAGGTGGGGACATGGGTTGCGTATCCTAATTGTTAATTCCTGAAGTACCATGACAAGGCGGGCGGAGCTAGGGGATGGACCCCCGGAACTCCGTCAGGTCCTATGCCAAGAGGACGAACAGGCCTTGGACTACGGTCCGACCAGGGGGCGGCAGGGGGCTCCCCTGTTAGCAGTATCCCCGACGGTTCGTCAGGCTTTTGAGTGAGGTCCGGTAGCCGGATAGCAGTGGCAACATAGACACCACTGGCGAACTGCATTAGTGGGACTTGACCACGTCTGCAACCTCGTCAGTCACGTTGTATCTGTCAGGAACAGGTTGTGTACAATTAGAATTCATAACGCGGGTTTAAATCCCTATATATGGAGAAAACGGCTTGAGATGGGGCGCATGTAGTATGGGATGCATGTTGCTTTCAGAGATTTGCTGACATTAGAGTATGAGCATTCTAGCCTAGTTGACAGTGCATCAGTATTCTAGTTTAGTTGACAGTGCATTAGTATTCTCGTTTAGTCGACAGTGCATTAGTATTCTAGTTTAGTTGACAGTGCATTGATATTCCAGTTTGAGTGACACTTATTAGATTCTAATAACTGCACTCACGAACACTTAAACTACACCGATATACTTTACCTGTTTGTATATGTTGTATTGGAGATTCGCTGCTACATGATCAGCCTTTAAGCATCAGTGAATACTGACGTCCCCACTTCTATAGGTGCTGGTTCGCAAGTCCATGTGCGAGATTCAGGAGGACTCAAGGCAAGGAAAGTAAGGAGTTAATGACATGTTTTAATTTCCGCTGTAATAACTATTTCATGTATACTCTGATGTAACTTATTGTATAAATGGGAACATATGGCCTGTAATATTGAGTTAATAAAAAGTTTTAAATTTTCCTGTTTTCTGTGTATTTTGACTAATTGAAGGAAAGGTCTTGGCTCGTGTCACGGTTTTCCAGTATTGGAAATCGGGGCGTTACAGTAGTAGTAGTAGATATAGGCCGGGGTTGGTTATTTAGGGTTTCTAGAATATTTTCACAAAATAGTATCTTTACATATATATAGATTTATCATATTAAGTAGTTAAATGAATCAAATAAGGTGAGATCTTTCTCCCTCGATCACAACCAAATCTGGCCGACCTGTGTGTAGCTCAGAAAAATCGAAACTTGAAAGTTTTACCCCAAGTGCCAATTTTACACAAAAGTCATTCTCTTTGTAATATTTGCAAACAAGCCAAAAAAATATTCGTAAAAATCCAGAAAATTAGAATTTATTATCTACTAATAAATATTAGATTTTCAAAATAAAATTTTTGACTTTTCACTTCTCAAGAATAATATTTTCTCGTGTTTTGTAAGTGCAAAAATGATAAACTTCAAAAAAATGTTTATTAAATCACAAAAATTCATCTTAAATCATTTTTTAATTCCAAAAACATATTTAAAATTTCTAGGATGTTACACCCGGTCCTCTTGACCCAAGACTATTAACCTTGCAAAGGCAACATCGTTCAAAAGATGTATGAGATAGACAATCAAAGGAGGGTTCTTTTCGGGGGCACGCCACTTTGCCAATGCATCCACGTTTCCACGAGTTGTTACGGGATTGCGAGTTGTACGATATCACTTTGATGAGTTCAATTATGTAATACCCCGCAAAATAGAATATGGCTATTTTTGCACTGTAATCTGTGCACGAATGAGTATTGCACACGATTGCATATTTTTCGAGGAAATTATCAGTTAAATTGGGAGATTTCCGACACATGAGTTGTTCTGAATTCGATAAGGTAAACTCGGAATATCGTCTCGATTAAACTGTGGTTTTGTCCCGATTATTTTGACCAGATAATTTTTGGGAGAAAATTATAATTTCTATAAAACATGTATTTTTATAGGATTTTAATTTATATGTATTGGTTATTTCGATTAAGCTAGCGCTTGAATTGAATGTGAGTTGTATTTGTGCACTAGGGGATGGTAACCTAGGGTATGGTGACCTAGGGTTCCTTGACCTAACCTAGGGTTAGGAACCCTAGCATCATGATGATCATGGCTTGATCTTGATAAAGATCCAATGGTAGGATTAATTCACCATGTGTTATATGTGTGTGTTGACTTAGAGAATAGGAAGCTTCCTAGGAGCTTCAAGGAAGCTTCCATGAAGCTTCCTTGCTTGATGTGTTGGCACCCAATCCACCCTTCATTCCTTCACCCATCCCACACTCCATCTCATCCCTACACCTCACCCTCATCCACCCCACACCCACCCCTCCTTGGCCGGCCCTTATAACCCCCACCCATTCTCACCTCACTCCATTTTTCAACTCCATTTCATTCTCCTCCTAAGCTTCTCCATTCCTCCTTGTTCAATATATATATATATATATATATATATATATATATATATATATATATATATATGTATGTATATGTAAGAAAAGGGAAGAAGTCTACTAGAATAGAAGGAGTAGTAGAGAAGGAGAAGAAGAAGTATAGGAGAAGGTGTTGGGCCAAGCTACACAAATACAAAGAGCAAGGCAAGCAAGCAAGCAAGCTAGGAGAAAAGCTACAAGGAGATTCTTTTGCAAAACTTCAAGTGGGTGATCTCTTAAACTTCTTGTATTTATTTTTGTTGTGGAATGAATGGATGTGTAGTAGTGATAGGTATGATTTGTTACCATGTTTGGGTATGAGAAGCACTAGGGAAGAATAAATTGCATGGTAGAGAATAACTCTTTTGAGTTTTGATTGAATAGCATGATTGTGAGGGTATATTGGGGAATTTCTTACGCCCAAACGGTTTGGAATCTTGGGCTAAAATTCTGGGGTATTGTTCTTCTATGTATGTAGAGTATCCATGATTTTTTTCGTAATATTTGGATGCGTTTTAGTAGCCCGAACAGTGGGTCCAAGTCTGGACAGCAAGCAGCCAGAATGGCTGCTGGCTGTGATGATTTTTGTGTGTCATTCCGATTTTATATCTCGGAAATGACAGAGTATTTTGAGCTGGAAATTTTTGTGGACGCTCATGTATGTGTCTACAACAATATTCTTAAATTTTGTAATTTTCCGAGGTCTTTTGATGCCCCGAAAAAAATGTAGAATGCGACTGGTCCGTAGGTGTCGGCTGAAGCTGACTGCGCTTTGTGTTGAAGTTCAAAAAGCCGTAACTTTGTGTACGTTCATTATTTTGCTACGAAATTTTGGGAGTAGCTTGGGGTATGAGTCTACTTGATGAATCTCAAATTTTAGAATTTTTAGAAGTCATTTGATGAGGTTTCAAGGGTAATTAGTAAGGGGGCAGTAAACACCTTGCTGGAAATATAGCTATGTTTGAGGAGTCGTAGATCGCTGTGTGAAATGAATTTGAATGTGATTTTTGGACACAATGAAATGGTACATGTGTGGATTAATAATCTCAAATTTTGTGCGCATTGGACTCAAGGTTGATTTATTATCGAATTTCAAAGTAGGCTATGTTCGGCCTAGCGCAAGTTGTCTAGTCCGTGGAGATGGATGTTCCTGGACTTATCGGTTAAGAATTTGGACGACTGGACAACTAGAGATTTGCAGTAAGGAGTCATAGATTTCTAATCCAATTGAAATTTTATAATTCCAGTTTGTAGGTTGGATGTTATGATTTTCCGAAGTTGGGATAGATTCAGCCTTGTCAAGGCAATGGTTGCTAGAGAAATTAACTTTCCCTTGTTATGCCCCCGATGGAAAATGAGTATCTTTGAGGACCCTAAGGATTGAATCCGAGGACGTGTCCAACTAAGAAGTTAAGGTAGACACTCCCAGCTTTCCATAGGACCTGGGGTCGAGCAGTTCCGATGAGCGTAGCTGGGGTTACAGCTACTGCTATTTCTTAAACTGTTCATCGGACAATTGATGAGGAACCCTCTGCATAACGCAGTGTGGTGACCATGAGCTACCAGGTTTTATTGATGTCTTAGCAATTCATTGGAACTTGGATAAGTTCCTGTGCTTAATACTCATGGTGGACACGAGTGAGTTGGGAGATAGCTCTGGTCGATTGCGTTTAGTGTCTCGATGCCTGAGTCTGTCAATAGTCAGGAATTGATGGTTATGTGTGTGCTTACCTTCATTTAAATTGTATTGCATCCTTGGAGCGCCGTTGGACTACTCGCTAAGGGCCACGGGCCGGGATTATTTGGTCGCTGACCAGTGAAGGTATTGGGAATCAGTGGAGATGATTCCTGTGATGATTATAGGTTGACAGCCCGGACAGGCTCGACATTATTGATCGACACCAAGTGTGACTTGGTAACAACTTGTTTCTATAAACTGCATTGATTAGGCTTTCTTTATTATTTTCGCTCGAAGACCGAATTGGTGTTAGGGGTGATCCCTATAATCCAACTCGTCTGAGAATTAGCTGTAGGTGGTAATACTATGGGCTGTCTCTTCCTGTCATTAAGGATACGTGCCGCTACGCGTATCTTGTACTGTTGATTTCCGAGGTACCGTGGTAAGGACGGATGGGATCTGGGCACATGCTAGTGGACACGAATGGGTCGTATGGGATACGACGTTATAGGTATGCTGCGATATATCTTAAGTTCGTCGCAGCTGTTGACTGCAGAACGGTGGGACCGTTGACTGCAAAGCGGTGGGACCGCATATCTTAAGTTCGTCACGGCTGTTGACTGCAGAACGGTGGGACCGTTGACTGCAAAGCGGTGGGACGGCATATCTTAAGTTCATCACGACTTTCAAGAAGGGTCTGAGGCAACGATGATTCGTGACCACAGGCAGCACCCCGAAACATTTATGTTATTTATCTCTTCAACCATGTCATACTATCAGGAACAGGAAGTAGACCCAATTAGAATGCATTGCATGACGAGGGATTGAACCCTATGTTCAGGAAAACGAACTCCTTGGAAGGTATGTAGTATGGGATGCATACATTTCCATCGAAGTTGATTTTGGGAAAGTATGCAGTATGGGATGCATGCGTTCCCAACGAATCACATTAGAGTAAGTGCATCGTGTGCATTCTTGTTTCGTGCATTAGATTAGACCATGTCATGTTTTGGCCTGGAACGTATGTAGTATGGGATGCCTGCGTATCCAGAGTCCCAAGTTTGCTTGTATTACAATAAGGCATGTGATCAGCGCATTAGTTGTTAGACCATGGCATACACGAACACCAGAGAATTAGGATGCACGTTTTCCTTTTCATTCAAGATGGTTTGTGGTTGCTAGTTTGGAGATCGCTGTTTTCTTGTCAGCATTGCGTCAGTAGAATTACTGACGTACCCCACATTTTAGGTACATGAATATCAGGTCACAAGCGCAGGAGAGCCCAAGATCAGCAGGGTATCCAAGGGGGATGGCAGTATACGTGCCTACCATTCGAGGGGGGCAGAAATATCAGAGTCGCGCAGCAGAAGGCTCAAGCCGAGGGGCAAGTCCCAGGGAAGCAGATAGACCACTCAGCAGTTATCAGCAATGACTAATCGATTGCTGATCTGGAAGACAACTGACAGCTTTGCCAGAGGAGCCTGAATATTCTTTGTGATCAGTTGTAATAAGTTATGTAATTTGTATTCCTTGTTCAAGGACATTTTGATATTGTAATTATTGATGTAATAACTCTAAAGGCAATAAAAGTGTTTAAATTTCCATGTTATTTACTGTGTTGAGATGCATTTGAAGGCAAAGATTCTGGTTGTGTCACGGATGTCCGGTATTAGGAATCCGGGGCGTTACAAATTAAGGACGACCGTCCCCTTCTAACCACCCTTCTCGAACGTTGGCATCCGGACACGCAGAGTTTTCAGTTGCCGGCAGGGAGACGTCTGTTACACTGCAGGATGTTGCAGTGATCACAGGTCTTCCGATCAACGGACATGCTGTAACTGGAATGATGGACTTCGATCCACAGTTTTTAATCATAGAATATCATGGGGTTGAGCCGAATCCTATGGCTATTGTAGGGAAGTCTCTTCGGTTGAAATGGTTAAAGGATAGTTTAATGAAGATTCGAATGACTACCGAGTCCAGTGCTATGGCAGGGCATATATTATGTCATTGTTTGGAGGCATCATGTTCCCAAACTCCACCGGTATTTCTGTTCCCCTAATGTTCATACCTCTAATCGCAGATCTTGAGACCGTTGGGGCGTACAGTCGGGGTAGTGCAACATTGGCTACATTATATTGGAGTTTGTGCAAATGCGCTCTTGGTGCGAGTCAAATGAATGGACCGATGATGTTGCTACAAGTATGCATTTGGGAACGCATACATATTGGTAGACCCGTAATTAGTAGACAATCATTAAAGTGGTTTCATGTTCCCGATGACTGTAACGCCCCAATTTTATATCTATATAATAAAACACAAAGAAAGCTATCAAGTGACTCTCCTTCAATCCATCTAAAAATCAGAGGCCCAGATCTAACCTTACAAAACATATTTCCCCCCCCCCCCCAAAGTTCCCCCCAAAACTCAAATTCAAATCTCCCATCCAAAACAACTCCTATATTTATTTAATTTTTTTCTCTCTCTCTCCCTCCCTCTTCTATTAAAAAATTAAGAAAATAAAAATTTTAAAAATTTTAAAATATTAAAAAATTTAAAAAATTGAAAATTTAAAAACTTTAAAAATAATTCAAAAAAATCAAAAAAAATCATATAATATGTTTTTTGCTCTATGTTTACTACTTCAATTAATTTGCTGGACCTCCAAAACTATTTTATATGATCAAACAAGGTGCACCGTTCTGAAGACGTGCCGTAGGCACGTGTCAACCGCAAACCTAGTATATATATATATTTTGATCTCTAACATATTCTATTACTTATCTACAACATTTCTTACTTAGGAAAATACTTCATAGATTTTATTAACAAATTTGGCAGAGTTTCCCCTGAAATATTAGCCCTTTTACAGAATTTTTTTACGGAAATCTGCAAACAATCACATAACACAATGTACCTGTAATATTTCTCAATCCTCCCCAGGAAAAATCATTCAACATCACACGAGCAATAATATCAATGGCTCTAAGGGCATAATACTTCATAATAAGCAAGATACGAATTAAAAACCAAAAATTCATTTGAAAACATATATAGTTTCTAAAAAAACTCTAGAAAAACCCTTCAAAAATCAACCACAAAACCCAGTACTCCACAACGAGGTGGGTATGGGCTTTCACACTTCATCATGGCACTATATATATCTTACCTCTTACAGTTATACACACAATTTCCCATAATACACCACAATACATCATTCTACTCCCATTTCTACATATAATACATATATACACATACTCCATTATACTACTAGCAAAAGTATAACTACCTAACTACAACAACTATCTCACCTTGCTGCTATCAAAACTTGCAGGGGAGTTAGCATCGTCACCCTCAGGAAGGGACTCCCCTAACCCCCAGAAAATAACAGGGGTTAGCCATGTCTGGTGTGAGTATAAGTACTAGTTTAGCAAATAAATTAAACTGTATAATGAAAATAGAATGAACTTACAGATATCCAGATGATAAAATTCAACATGAAATCTGAACATAAAAGCATCATAAATGCGACTGTAAATTAAAGTACTCTTCTAAATCTGCACCCATCTACGTATCCATAACCACTCTCACTACCTTGAAGTTGTGCCTCGGCAGGTAGTTCCCACCATTCCATGAAAATAGCGAGCGGATAGTTCATCGATACAATTCCAAGACATATCAACTTATATCAACTCATATCACACTTATCTTTAGTTTTAAAATCATTCCCATATTCCTCACTTAACACACATCATTTTATGCATCCTACTAATAACACATATGACTTTACTTTGCGTTCATATAATACTATATCATACATACCACTTTCTTTACTTTTCATATTCTTTTCCATACCACAATTTGTTTGAGTTATTCACCTTAATTTTACACACATAATTTCTTCATGGTTAATCTCATATATGCCACATCATTTTCTTGTAGATAATTCCTTCATTTTATATCCAAAGATATAATTGTAACCCCTGTTTTCTATTTTCTGCATTTTGGGATGTATTTTTTTTTCTTTTTCTGAGTATTAATCCGTATTGTATTCTCCTGTTCCCTTGAACCGTGTATTTGATCTTCATTCTCTATGTAACACCCCGCAAAATAAAATAATTTATTTTTTATTAATAAATAATATTAAATTGGTAAAGTTGACTATTTTGACTATTCTCTTGAAATTGCAATTTTGCACGTGCAACACATGTGCAAAGTTAGGAAATTTTGAATTTTTAAAATGTTATGGTTAATGATTGATTTTTCTTATTTATTTATGATATTTTAATTTTCAGATTTATTTGAATTTATTTGACTATTTTACCAATTTGTCGATTTTATACGTGCAAAACACATGCAAATATTTTTGGGTGCAAATCTCCACTTTTAGATTTTTGAATAAATCTCCTATTTATAATTAAGTATATCCTAAATTTTGGGATTTTTCTGAATAAAGAAACTATTTTTATAAATACTTCGAAAGAGAGGGCTTTTACATAAAAAGCCAATTGGATCTCAAACAAATATGAAAATTCATTTTTTTGCTGCTTTTTGGGCTGGACAAGATCATTATTAAAGATTAAATTTATTTAAAATATATTTAGAGTTTATTTTGTAAATATTTAAACAAATATGGTATTTTTGCAAATATGAAATTTAAGTTGAACCTTGTGCAAATGTTTTTTTAGAAAGTAAAAGTCAGATATTTTATTTGGAAAATCTAATATGTATTAGTATATATTATTTCTGAATTTTTTGGATTTTTACAAATATTTTATGACATATTTATAAATATTACAAAGAGAGGGGCTTTTGTGCAAAATTACCACTATCAGTACAAATCCAAAATTTTTGATTTCTGGGCTATGCTTGATGGTTGGATAACTCATTAGTAAAGAAATCTGGTTTTATTTTAATTTATTTAACTTATTTAACTACTTTATTAAAGAAAGGTTTATATATGTAAAGTAATAATTTGTTGAGGGATGTTTCCATAAACTTGTAAAACCCTAAAAACTTCAGATTTCGGCCTATATTATGGCTACTACAGCTGTCCCTCTCCTCTGCAAAAATAAAATATATTTACTATTAATTTCTTGGAATTTCAAAGCGATGATCTTGGATTTTGCAAAAGAAGGGTTTTTTCTTATTCTTTATTAATTCGATTAATTTCTCCAATGAGGTGAGTGACATATGTTTATTTTCTTATTGTTCTAAATATGTTGTATGTGATGATTTGGCTATTAGAGAGTATGCTAGGGATTGTATGAAGATATGATGAATTTCGATGGATGAGTTAAAAATTGAATCTTTTCTTGAACTATGCTATTGATGATTAAAATATGCATATACATGACTTGAGACTTGTTAAAAATCCTAATAGAAACCATGAGTAGGTTGTTTTCTTCATGTGCTTACTGATTTGATTGAGTATATTGAATTTGTATGATGTTTAATACAAAAGAACACAAAACTTCACCTTTACTGTTGAACATTACATACACTCTGTTTTGATAATTTCGATGAGTAGAATTTGACTATAACATGTTAGGATTGCTTTTATTCATGAGTAAACTAGTGTAAGTGATTGTGTATGAGTTTGATGGATTACAAGAAGGGTTTTTGACCAAAACGGATCAAGTTTGAAGTAAGGGTTTGAGTAACTGATTTCGGGTCTGATGGGTATGGCCAAAGCTTGGATTTTGTGATTTTTGTGATGATTTCAATTGGATTTGATTTCTTTTAATACTGAGACTAAATCTAAACGTTATACTACTCTTATTTAATGAGACTTGATGCTTTAACTGATACTAGAACACACCTACACATACACACACACACACACACACACACACACACATGTACACTATTTGAAGGATTGTCAAAAATTAGTGTTTTGTGAAGTTTTCAATTGGAACTGAATTGTTTTGATACTGAGGTTGATTAGAACTATATAATACCCCTATTTGGTAAATTTTAATGCTATAACTGATGCTTGAACAATTATCTGAACATATATGTATACATATTGCTATTTTTGAAGAATTTATGAAGATTTACCCCTTTTATGATCTCGATGTGTTTTTGATTTATTTTATAAACTCCTAAATGTTATACAAGTCATATTACCTCTTCTCAAGAATTTGGTTTTACAAATTTGCGTTTTTACAACGAGTTATTGATGTATCATTCGAAACATGCACAATTTCAACCCTGGCTGTTTAACAGATGCTATTTTTTTTGGAGAATTTCAAAAGGGATGGTCGACCGTCGTTAGTTCGCACTATTTTGGCAGTCGACTGCACCTGCTCTTTGAATTGTTTTTATTGAGTTTTTCTTCGTTTCTTTAAACGGTTAATTCTTCGAACTTATGGATCATTGATCTACTATTTTAGATGATGTTTTTTACTACAGATTACAATATTTTATAGAAAGTTATATTTTGTTTATAATAGAATTTAAATTACATTCCTATGACTTTACAAAAAGAGATATATGTGGTTTTCAAAGGAATTGATGTTTTATGATATTCTACGACTTCAAAATATGATTTTCTGCTATTTAATGGATTTAATATTTTATTTGAATTCTAGTATTTTATGAGCACATTAAATGAATTTGGATTTTGCTGATTTAAGAAGTTTTCTTTATATAAACGATTTGATGATGGAATTATGAGTTTTATTGAAAGATTTGGTATTGATGGTTGAGTTGTGAATCTCTAGAAGTTGAGTAGGAGTCATGCAAACCGGCAAATGAGATTTTGTGGATTTAGACCAGTGGGATCTTAGGATTGTTGTTGTGGAATTAAGTCCGACAGGATACACTAACTCTAGAGAAGGGAGATTTGTATTTTTTAATAATAACCAACTTAAGGACATGACTATGGGAGATGTGATAGGACTTGGGAAACGTGAGAATATGCTCTAGGGGTTTGGTCCAACGGATGCGTTCCAGGACTTGTGTGTTGTTCTGTCTCGAGAGGACATTTGTATGTTCGCGTGTCGAGGGTCTGCAGGCCTATTCACGGAGTATGTAGGGTGTATTCGCGTGTCAAGAGTCAGCGGGCCTATTCACAGGATGTACCTTGTGTATCTGCATGTTGAGGGTCTTGCAAACCTATTCATGGGATACACGGCAGGGAGGTGATTCTCCGGTTTTGAGCTATTCTTACATGATGCTTGCGCGTCGAGGGTTGTGATACGTATTTGCGAAGTATTCTGGATCTTGTTTCCATCATTGTAGTAGGATTAGTTGCATAACGAGAGATCTAACCCTATAAAGTGGAGAACGATAAGGGTTTGCACGGACCTACGTAGTATGGAATGCATAGAATCCGACAAGTATGCATTAGAGAGTCATCATACTGCATTTGTGTTTTTTTTGACTTGGTTTTATGCATGTTTGTTATTTGTTTTCTACACTTGACACTTAGTCTAGTTTCACTCGATGTTTTCATGTTTTATTTATTGTTATTTCATATTCTTTCGTTACTACTATTGATATATGTTGTTTATGACTTTATCCTTTATATTTTATTTATGTTGCATTTTCTTTTGATGTCACTCGCACCGTTATGGCTGACCCCTGTAGTTTTGGGGGTTAGGGTTATCTCTAGCCTCATATTTTACAGGTAGGTACCTATAGCTTGGGATTTGGATGCATGTGGTAGAATGATAATATGACTTAGGCAAATTGTAAAAGAATGCGTTGTAAAAGAAAGAAATTGTAATTCAAGATGTTTAATTTTCCGCTGTGCTTTGTAAACAATTGATGTGATAAAAAAGTTTTAATTTTCCCTGTATTTGGTTTCTATGTTTATGATTACATTGAAGTTGATTCTGGAAACTGTGCCACGTATTTCTGAGATATTATATTGGAAATTCGGGGTGCTACAGAAGTTGGTATCAGAGTATGCTTCAATTAGTAATTTTAAACATGGTATGCGGAATAAACATAAATGGACATTTGGTGTGTGAGAACCTAGGTGGACATTAGATGTGTGAGTACACAAGTGGACATTAAATGTATGAGAACCTAGGTGGACATTAGAAGTGTGAGTACCTTGGTGTACATCTGATGTGTGTTACTTGATTGTTTGATCATGAATACCTGTAGTGAGATTTAGACTTTTTGTATGCCTATACTTGAATAAAATTACCTTATCGCAAGTGTAATGGTTATTTTGCATAAAGCATATACTTTTCTCGCTAGCTTTTTGACCTTTTCATATTTTACTCACTGTGTATAATTTTTGGATTCTATGATTTTTGCCAATATTATTTTTATTTATTTATTTATTTATTTATTTTCAATTATTAAACTTAATTATCTTCCGCTCCATTCTTTTAATTATTTATTTTCTCGTATTTTTTTTAAATGTTTCTTAGTTTTGTAGTTCTCACTCTTGTATCTTATCACTTTTACTGTTTTACATTTGTTTGCTTACTAGATAAGTTTGTGTAAATTAACTTATTTCTACTTTTATTCGGTTTCTTTTATTGTGAGTGATTGATTTTATTTTTAGTTTCTATATTTCTAACCGAGTTTATATTATTTCTATTCATTAGTACAAACATTAAGCTTTCATTAATCGTCTTTTTTTTCTTTTAAAATTGTTTCTATGTCTTTACTATTGGTTTTTAATTTTTATTCCTTTTGTCCAAATTAGTATTTTGCAACTTTTGCTGTAATTCAACAATGCATCTTTTAGCATTTCACAAGCCTAATTTTGTTTTGCAGCTCTTACTCATTTCTTTCTTGACGTTTTATTCTTCTTACTTTCATGCAGTGTTTCGTTACTCGTATATTTTGCTATTACTTTTACATATTACATTAAGTTTTGAATTACTATGTGTTAAGTTATTATCGCAACTCCTATTTTCCTTCGTTATTTTTTTACTATATTATAAAATTTGGTTTTTCATATTTACTTTCATTTTATATATACTTGGATTTTTGATACTTCATTTTCCATTATTTTGTATTGTCTTATTTATTTCGGAGTATTTAAACTCGATTGTAGTATTTTACTCATAAAAATATGATATATCTCTGCATGTTTAAATTTTTATTATTTGTTATGTTTTTGCACCTTATATTCACTACCTTTATTATTACTTACAGTTTACTGCTTTTGTTATATTTACTTTTCACCATTTAAAGCTACTTATTGATTTCATTGCTTTATACTTCTCGAATGTACTATATGCACCCACTACTTATATTTTACTTAATTTTTATTATCATTACATTCTTAATTTCTACATGTATTTCCTACTAATTACTATATATGTAACATATATTTGAACATACTTGCTATGCATATCATTTTACACTTGGTTAATTCCCACATTCCTGTATATTTTATGATATATTTATTGTATAAATTTACTACACTGCATATTTATTTTCTCCTTCACATTTGCATTTGTGCTTATGCATGTATTTCATTCCGTTTTCTCCTTATTTTTATAAATCATTTTCACTACTACTATTTTGTACTATTGTGTTTGATATTTATAATCTATACATCTATTTTAATATTTCATCGTGTGACTTTCAACTCCATTTCTAACTTTTGCTACTATTTTTATATCATGAATTTGAAAACATAACATCATACTTAAATTAAATGTCCAATATCCCTGTGCATATGGAAGGTTACATCTTCCATTTCACCATTTCTGTGCAACCTAATATTTAGATGACAAATATGCAACTAGACGTTAATGGAGGCAAATTGCCACTGGATGTCGGGGAGGCAAAATGTGCAACTGAATATCCAGGCGGCAATCTGCAACCTGATGTCGTGAAGGCAAATCTGCAACTTGATGTTAAGGAGGCAAGTTTGCAGCCAGACATCAATAAGGCAAACCGACAACAACAACAACAAAAAAAAAAGAAAAAAAAAAGAAAAAAGAGAGGAGATTTTCGTCCTATTTGCTAATTGATATTTCAAGACTTTTTACTTATATAATGAAACTAATGGTAAAGAATATTTTCTTTATGACATTTTGTTTATACAATTAGACCTTATGTTTCCATGTAATTTGAACTAGTATAGTTGATTTTACTTTATTTTGTGTTTAGAAAATTTTTACATTTATGTTAAGATTTAATACATCAACTATGGTCTAAGCTTCGTTCTTTGTAATTACTATTTATTGCTACCATTTTCCAATTCTGTAACATTTTAAATTTCTCACTTACTTTTGTTTCTACGTCCCAATTAATGATTTGACGCATACTTTTGTAATATTCAATGAACTCCTTTTATGTCTTCTTGCATATATATATTTTGGTCTATTTTGCTCGTTACCCTTTAATGTGCTTTTAGAGTATTGATTATAGTGTTAACATTCACTAATATACTCATTATTCCATATCTTGTACATTCATTGTTATTAATATTTTCTTTACTCAGCTAAATTTGTTCATATTTCTATGTATCTTGACTGGTTATTTTTCCAAAACTATTTTTTTATATAACCTTTAAGTTTGTGTTCCTTGGTTGTTTGTATTGTTATCAACCTTTTTATATTTGAGTTTTATCTCTTCACTTTTGACCTCTTATTCTATAAGAATAGTCTTACAATTTTCTCACGTTTGGGATTAATTGTACATTCAATTGGATTTCTTATACTTTTGCCATGTCAGTTTCCACATTTTACTCTTCGAGCTATAATTATATGTTATTTTTGTTTTACTAAACCTGACTAAAATAACGATAGAGTAAATTTTCGAAACTGTATTGTAAGTTTTGTATTTTGTTTTCTTTTGCTTAGAGTAGTTTTGAGGACAGAACTATTCTAAGGGGGGAGTGATGTAACACCCCGCAAAAGAAAATGATTTATTTTGCATTAATAAATAATATTAAATTGGTATGACTATTTTGACTATTCTCTTGAAATTGCAATTTTGCACGTGCAACATACGTGCAAAGTTACGAAATTTTGGATTCTTAAAATGTTATGGTTAATGATTGATTTTTTCTCATTTATTTATGATATTTTAATTTTCAGATTTATTTGAATTTATTTGACTATTTTACCAATTTGTCGATTTTACACGTGCAAAACACGTGCAAATACTTTTTGGGTGCAAATCTCCACTTTTAGATTTCTAAATAAATTCTCCTATTTATAATTAAGTATATCCTAAATTTTGGGATTTTTCTGAATAAAGAAACTATTTTTATAAATACTTCGAAAGAGATGGGCATTTATGTAAAAAACTGATTGGATCTCAAACAAATAATGAAAATTCATTTTTTTGCTGCTTTTTGGGCTGGCCAAGACCAGTATTAAAGATTAAATATATTTAAAATATATTTAAAGTTTATTTTGTAAAGATTTAAACAAATATGGTATTTTTGCAAATATGGAATTTAAGTTGAACATTGTGCAAATATTTTCTTGGAAAGTAAAAGCCAGAAATTTTAATTGGAAAATATAATATGTATTATTAGATATTATTTCTGAACTTTTTGGATTTTTACGAATATTTTATGATATATTTGCAAATATTACAAAGAGATGGACTTTTGTGCAAAATTACCACTTTGAGTACAAAAACGAATTTTTTAATTTCTGGGCTATGCTTGATGGTTGGATAACTCAGTAGTAAAGGGATTTGGTTTTATTTTAATTTATTTAACTTATTTAACTACTTTATTCAAAAAATATTTATATATGTAAAGTAATAATTTGTTAAGGGATGTTTCCATAAACTTGTAAAACCCTAAAATCTCCAGATTTCGGCCTATATTATGGCTACTACAGCCGTCCCTCTCCTCTAAAAAAATAAAATATATTTTTACTATTAATTTCTTGGAGTTTCAAAGCGATGATCTTGGATTTTGCAAAAGAAGGGTTTTTTCTATTCTTTATTAATTCGATTGATTTCTCCAATGAGGTGAGTGACATATGTTTATTTTCTTATTGTTCTAAACATGTTGTATGTGATGATTTGGCTATTAGAGAGTATGCTAGGGATTGTATGAAGATATGATGAATTTCGATGGATGAGTTAAAAATTGAATCTTTTCTTGAACTATGCTATTGATGATTATAATATGCATATACATGACTTGAGACTTGTTAAAAATCCTAATAGAAACCATGAGTAGGTTGTTTTCTTCATGTGCTTACTGATTTGATTGAGTATATTGAATTTGTATGATGTTTAATACAAAAGAACACAAAACTTCACCTTTACTGTTGAACATTACATACACTCTGTTTTGATAATTTCGATGAGTAGAATTTGACTATAACATGTTAGGATTGCTTTTATTCATGAGTAAACTAGTGTAAGTGATTGTGTATGAGTTTGATGGATTACAAGAAGGGTTTTTGACCAAAACGGATCAAGTTTGAAGTAAGGGTTTGAGTAACTGATTTCGGGTCTGATGGGTATGGCCAAAGCTTGGATTTTGTGATTTTTGTGATGATTTTGATTGGATTTGATTTCTTTTAATACTGAGACTAAATCTAAACATTATACTACTCCTATACACACACACACACACACACACACACACACATATACCCAGAACACACCGACACACCTACACACACACACACACACACACACACACACTCATGTTTTGAAGAATTGTCAAAAATTAGTGTTTTGTGAAGTTTTCAATTGGAACTGAATTGTTTTGATACTGAGGTTGATTAGAAATATATACTACCCATATTTGGTAAATTTTAATGCTATAACTGATGCTTGAACACTTATATGAACATATATATATACATATTGCTGTTTGTGAAGAATTTATGAAGATTTACCCCTTTTATGATCTTGATGTGTTTTTGATTAATTTTATAAATTCCTATATGTTATACAAGTCATATTACCTCATCTCAGGAATTTGGTTTTACAAATTTGCGTTTTTACCACGAGTTATTGATGTATCAGTCGAAACATGGCTGTTTAACAATTAGCGGTCGACCGCAATGCTATTTTTTTGGAGAATTTCAAAAGGGTCAGTCGACCGCCGTTAGTTCGCACTATTTTGGCAGTCGACCACACCTGCTGTTTAAATTGTTTTTATTGAGTTTTTCTTCGTTTCTTTAACCGGTTAATTCTTTGAACTTATGGATCATTGATCTACTGATTTAGATGATGTTTTTACTACAAATTACAGTATTTTACAGAAAGTTATATTTTGTTTTAAATAGAATTTAAATTACATTCCTATGACTTTACAAAAAGAGATACATGTGGTTTTCAAAGGAATTGATGTTTTATGATATTCTACGACTTCAAAATATGATTTTATGCTATTTAATGGATTTAATATTTTATTTGAATTCTGGAATTTTATGAGCACATTAAATGAATTTGGATTTCGTTGATTTATGAAGTTTTCTTTATATAAACATTTTGATGACTGAATTATGAGATTTATTGGAAGATTTGGTATTGATGATTGAGTTTTGAATCTCTAGGAGTTGAGTGGGAGTCATGTGAAATGGCAGATTAGATTTTTTTGGATTTAGACCAGTGGGGTTTTGGTGTTGTTGTGGAATTAAGTATGGCAAGATACACTAACTCTAGAAAAGGAGGATTTTAATTTTTTTAATAATAAGCAACTTAAGGACAAGAACTATGGGAGATGTTATAGAACTTGGGAAACGTGAGAATATGCTCTAGGGGTTTGGTCCAACGGATGCGATCCAGGACTTGTGTGTTGTTCTGCCTCGAGAAGACATTTGTATGTTCGCGTGTCGAGAGTCTGCAGGCCTATTCATAGAGCATGCAGGGTGCATTCACGTGTCGAGGGTCGCCGAGCCTATTCATGATATGTACCTTGTGTATCTGCATGTCGAGGGTCTCGCAAACCTATTCATGGGATACACGGTAGGGAGGTGATTCTCCGGTTTTTGAGCTATTCTTACATGATGCTTGGGCGACGAGGGTTGTGATGCCTATTCGCCAAGTATTCTGGATCTTGTTCCTATCAACGTAGTAGGATTAGTTGCATAATGAGGGATCTTACCCTATAAAGTGGAGAACGATAAGGGCTTGCACCGGAACTATCTAGTATGGAATACATAGAATCCGACAAGTATGCATTAGAGATTCAACATACTGCATTTGTGTTTTTCTTGACCTGGTCTTATGCATGTTTGTTATCTGTTTTCTACACTTGACACTTAGTCTAGTTTCACTCGATGTTTTCATGTTTTATTTGTTCTTATTTCATATTCTTTTCGTTACTACTATTGATATAATGACTTTATCCTTTATGTTTTATTTATGTTGCATTTTATTTTGATGTCACTCACACTGTTATGGCTTACCCCTGTAGTTTTGGGGTTAGGGTTATCTCTAGCCTCATGTTTTACAGGAAGGTACTTATAGCATGGGATTTGGATGCATGTGGTAGAATGATAATATGGTTTAGGCAAATTGTAAAAGAATGCGTTGTAAAAGAAAGAAATTGTAATTCAAGGTGTTTAATTTTCCATTGTGTTTTGTAAACAATTGATGTAATAAAAAGTTTTAATTTTCCATGTATTTGGTTGCTATATTTATGATTACATTGAAGTTGATTCTAGAAATTGTGCCACGTATTTTTGAGATATTATATTGAAAATTCGGGGTGCTACACTTTATATATTTCATCTCATTATTTTGTCTGCCTATTATCTCATCTGTGGTTGATCGAGCTACTTTTTATTTTTATTATTTAGTTGTTCATGTCCTATTTTTATTATTGTGCCTATTTTCTTATTGGATCTTATTATACCCTCACCCAACTACCCAACCGGTTACCCCATACAAACCCTAACCCATCTCCTATATATATATCTAGCTATTGTTCAATCCTATTATACTCAGAAACCCTAGCTGCTACCCATCTCTCCCGACCTCTTCTACCTTGTGCAACCTCCGATCATTTCCTACACCTCCAAACCCTTTCTGCCGACCTCCTTCCTCCCACCTTCGGTGCCCCCTCTCCCTGCCGACCACCCCCCTAGTTGACTTTTGCCCTTGTGCTGTGCCCCCACGACTCCAGCATCCGACAGCAGCGCTCCACCTACGTCGCACGGCCTTCAGCTGACGCCACCTCGGCCCACAGCGCCGACCCATCCTGGTGCTGCCTCCCCCCGATGCAGCGACAGCCCAACGACCCCCCTCTGCCGTTTTCCCAAAGACAGCATCATCGATAGCCAGCAGCAATGTCAGTCAATGCCGCTGTGCTGCCCCTGGCTGCTGATGCCACCTCTTGGCCGTCGTCGTCTTCTCTTCCAGTGCTGGCTACCCCTCTCCCGTTGTGTGCACGTGGTTGTTTCTCGAGTGGTTGTGATCGCGTGTTTGTAGTGGTTCGTGATCCGTCTGTTCGCTTGTGTTCGTGCCCGGGAATCCATTCCTATTATTCTCTTTCTCTCCATCATTTTCGTCGTCAAATATAAGACAAGTAACTTTTACTCCTTTTGTTGTATATAAAAGTACTAAATACCGCATGTAGTATGACTTTCGTCTCTAGATTCATTCTTGTGCAAATTCCTTGTTAGATTTTGTCTCTATTTGTTGATCCATCCGTAGTTGTCTCGTTACACACATGACATGAAATAACTTAGAAATAATTAATTCTTGTTGCATATATGTGTGTTGTTCGTGATCCGTTACATGTTGTATAAATCTTGCATGCATGATGTATTAGTCGTATTATACCTTGTTGTAGACTTTTTAAATTCCCCATACCGTGCTTGTGTTTTGTTTTAATTTGAATTTGTTGCACATGATCTAGTCGATTTAATGCATAAGAGGATTTCTGTTTTTGCTGCTGTCCCATTTTTGTTCAGTATTTTAGACCCTGTTGAGTTCAGCAAATCAAATTTATTTGTGAATATGAATCATATATCTCACTGTCTATTTTCCAGAATTTCTGACATATCTCAGTTTCGATTTGTGAGTTGCAAGTTATTGCTATTTTACTATAGATGTGTTGAAAATTCCAGATTCAGTTTTATGTGAATTCTGTAGAGCTATTTATTTTAATACTGATGTTAAAGATAACATTTGAATCTAATATTTTGCTGAGTATAACTAAACTTGACTGGGATTAACTCCAAACATTTTTGGATTTATTTGATGACTTTTACAAACTATTCTATGCTTGCAAACACTACTATACTTCCATAATTTTCATGTTGTTCAGTAAAAAAACTAAATTTCAACCTGGTCTATTTGCTGTTGGTAAAAACCTTGTAAATAAAAAATGTAGCCCACTGTATCTATTTTATCACTCTTTTGACGAATCTAAATTTTGATTTATACTTTGTAATCTATTGCTGTTTTAGTACTACTGTGTTTAGAGTTTTAGATTTACAAACTTGTTGTACCTTGCTATTTTCTGATTTTATTTGACTATACTATATATGTTGGAATATTATGAAATTATATTTGCTGATACTAGACATACTAGGGAATACCCCAAATTTTTTTTGGTTTTAATCAGTAAGTTTTTATGCTGTTTTCCTGTTTATGAACATAACCTTGTGATTTCTGGCTGAACAGGTTTTCTGTATATAATTATGTTTTGAGCCCTATTTCTGTGGTTATTATATAACTCTTATATTGCTGGATTTGGCCGAGAATCTATTTTTTAGATTTTCTGACGGATCCAGATTTGCATGTCTGTGTCAACGGGAATCTCAGATTTGGTGCAGTAGTGTCTTGCTGTCCAGAACCGAAAGTTTCGTTGTCATAGCCTTTTATGAGTTGTCTGTCACCTGTGCATGTTTATATCTAACCTGAATCTGTCCCTTGTCCTTGCCATGTTATTCTTGCCCTGTTTTGTGCACATATATGCCTAGTTGATAATAATAACAAGTAACCAAGCCGGGGTTAAGGAAAAGACCTTAGTAGTGGATAATATAGGTATGTGTACTCAGAAGGGGGCCTCGTTCCCATTTTATGTTTGATTCATGTTGATTCATGAACCTGTTGCACTTTATGTTTAATTCATGAATTCGTTGATTCGTGAGCCTGTTGTATTTTATACTTTGATGCATGAACCTGTTGGTTTGTGTACCTGTTACCTGTTGATTCACAAACCCGTTGATTCGTGAACCTATTTACTATTTAATTCATGAACCTGTTCCCGTTACTTATTACATGATGCCTGAGTACACGGTCCTATAGAAACCCACCACTAGGCCTAAATGTAAATTGCATGTAAGTAGCAACCATGTAGTAAAATCTGGGACGCATGAAGTGCTACTTAGATATAAATAAATACAAGACTTGACATAACAAGACACCTGTTACATGCCTACCTGTACATACTACCTGACACCTGTTACATATTTACCTGCTTGCATGATACCTGTTACCCATCACATGTCACATGCACCCTATTATCACACCATATTACTTGATTCTGTTCTTGATTTATGTTAGTCATTGTATCATGTCTATTCCATGCTTATGCTATACTTGCTTCCGTTGTTACTCTATATCTGTTATCTTTTCCTGAACTTGTTGCCTGCACTACAAGCGGCCCGAAACTTGCATTGACGGGCATTTTGTTTTTCTTTCCTTTTCCTGCAATTTGTTAAATTGCAGAATTTGGTGACCAGTTGCCCGGTGGAGTATGTGATCAAAGATTCTAGTTGCTGGAGTTCTTGCTATATTTACGTTCCTGTTATTCTTGAATAAATGTAATTGCTACATGAATTTTGTATTGGGCAGTTTGACCCAGAATTTATAACTTGTTTCCAGATTTGATTTATTTGAGATTTAGTTATCATGTTTCAAGTAAATCTTGTTGGTATATTAATTCATTCATGCATGCGTGGTTGATTTCTCCTTGTTTATTTCCTGTTTATTCCTGTGAAATGTTGAAAAGATCCTTACAGCTTATGAATGGTGAAAGCCATTCGTTGAACTTATTCGCGTATCCGTATTCCGTATTCCTTTTTGGGAAGCGGGGCGTGACAATAACAATACATTAATTCACATATATAATTCTTTTACTTTTCATATTTAATCACATACACAACGTTCCTCTTTTTATGAATATCTTCACATCACCATTTCTTTATTTTCATATCTAATTATATAATACAATTACCTCATTTTCTTTTTCATACTTATTTAATCACATCCTTCATTTACCATTCATTTTCATTGCAGAACATCACACCCATTCAATCTTATAACATCTTCATATATACACTCATCATATAACTTCACATTTATTCAATCATAAATTATCACATTCATTTTCATCGCATTTTATCACATGTATTTGTTCTACCGTATACCATCACATTCATTCATTTTTTTATCGCATCTTATTCACATGCATACAATCTCATAATATCACACTCATTCATATCTTACATATCATAATATCTCGTAATACGTTAACTTTTATTCTCCTTACATATATATTACAATTTATCTTTTTTTTATTCTGATTTGATCATACAAATTATTTTAATCCCCATTCTCAGTTTATCATATACTTTGCTTTATAACTCATTCTCATCCCGTCATACAACTTTACTTTCTTCTCATTCTTATCATTAATATATCTTACTTCCATTTTCATTTACATCTCATATTATAATTTTACTTTAACTTTCCTTCTCATCAAATTATACTCCGCACACCAAACATAGTTTGGGTAATATTAAATCGCACCCCAAAGCCGATAGCTTGGGTAATAATCATTGCACCCCAGATAAACTGGGTAATAACTCATCACATCCCAAGCCGATAGCTCGGTTATTACTTTACTTTATTTTCCTTTTCATCTTACAATTTACTTTACTTTTTATTTCCATTTCACAATACCACTATCATATCAACAACCCACTAATTCACTCTAGGAGTTGTGCTAAGGCAGGTAGTTCACACCATTTCTATGGAAATAGCGGTCGAGTAATTCCTCGACACAATTCCAAGGTGCATCAAACCTATTTCAATTCAGGTTTTATTTTATCATCCATCCTCATAACCATTCTCATCATATAATACCACTTACTTTTATTACTCATTGCATAATACACTTTACTATACGTTTATTCTCATAATGCATCCTCTTTACTTTTTATTCGTATAATGCATAATACATTTTCTTTATTTCTCGTATTCATTCCCATAATACAATTTCTTCATTTTATTCATATTAAATCACACACATACTTCCTTTAATTTTTCATTCTCATTTCGTATTATATACTTTCTATACATTCTCATATTCATTTCATATCACACTTTATTTAGTTTCTCAATATCATCTTATATTATAATCTATTTTACTCTTTATTCTCAACTTATAACACACTTACTTTAATTTCTCATTCTCATTTCACATCAATTACTTTCTTTTCTTTCTTATTCACATTTCACATCATATGCTTTCTTTACTTTCTCATTTTCCTTTTATTTCACACTTATTCATTTTATTAATTTGTCGACCAGTGAGCCACAGTATCCCAGTATACTGAAAGCTGACAGCTCAGCATACACGCGGACCTCTGAGGCTACGTCTTCCTTCTAGCCTATGCCAGCGAGAGAAACACGCACCCCAAGTAAAACTTGGGTACTTCCTCCCAGTCTAAGCCAGGAGGAAAAAACACACACCCCAAATAAACTGGGTACTTCCTCTCAGCCGAAGCCAGGAAGGAAAAACACGCACCCCAGATAAACTGGGTACTTCCTCCCAGCCGAAGCCAGCGAGGGAAACACGCACCCCAAGTTTCACTAGGATACTTCCTCGCGACATCTGTCATTGAGGGAATGGCCGAGCCTCAAGCCGATGGCTTGGGCGATAAAAACACGCACCCTAAACATAGTTTGGGTAATAACCACACACCCCAAGCCGGTCCTTGGGTATTAGGAGGTCTAGCCCAAACCCCCAGGATTTCTGTAGGTACTGGTCAACAACATTTATTTGTTATTATTGTAACACCCCGCAAAATAGTATATAGCTATTTTGCATTTTAATCCGTGCATAATTGAGAATTGCAGGCGATTATGTATTTTCTTAATAATAATTTTTATAAACATATATTTTTATAAATTCAAATTATCTTATTTTAAGTATGTAGATAAAATGTCTATATATATACTTGATTCAATCGTATCGGATCATATATGATATACGATCTATAATTGCTTGAGTGTGAATATGACCGTGTACATTTTATAATTCAAATATTTAAATATATATTTTTTATAAATATATATAGTAATTTGAATTATAAATAATCATACATTGTATTTCATTTCGGGTTGGGGTTTGCTTAATACTAGGGTTAGAGTTTAATGACCTAAACCAAGGGTTAGAAAACCTAACCTAGGGTTAGGAACCCTACTTCTAATTGAGATAAGATGAGATTGGGTGAGATCTTGATGTGATCCTAAGGCTAAAAAATTGTCAAGTTTGTGGTGGAGATGAGCTAGAGGAAATTGCTAGGAAACTTCATGGGAGTTGTGTTGGCTCTCTTCCACACCACCCATTACACTCACCCCTCACCTCCAAACCTCCACCCTCCACCTACTCCCCATTTCCTATAAAACTCCAACACTTCACCAATTTTCTCTATTTCATTCTACTTATATTTTCTTAGTTAAAAAAGAGAGAAGAGAAAAAGAGAGAGTTTCATTTGTATGCTTTGGAACTTGGAGGAGAAGAAGCAAACTAGAGGAAGTTGCAAGATTTCATCATTCCAAACTCAAAAGCTTGGGTGGGTGTTCTCAAACTCTAAACTAGTTATTTTTGTGTATGTGATGTTGTGGTATAAGAATTTCTACCATGCAAATGACTTAGAATTTGATCATGAAATTTTTGTGGCATGTTCTAGGATGAGTTTAGAGTATCCTCTAATTTTATCATTATTTTATGGGTTTGTTTAGTATCTCAAACAATCACTTCAATTTCGGACAGAGAGCAAGCTGAAAACTGCTGTTTGTGTGAGTACTTGGTATTTTTCCAAAAATCATAACTCAGAAATGGTAGAGTATTTTAAGCTAAAATTTTTACTGAATACTCTTGTATGTGTCTAAAACTATAGTCTCATATTTTGCATTTTTCTGAGATCGTTTGATACCTCAAAAAAATTATGAGGTTGCAACTGGTCCGAAATCAGAACTGAATCTGCCCTGTGTTTGGATTGATGTTCATTAATTCATTACTACTTTTTGGTCCATGATCGTGCAATGTAATCTTTACTGTATCTTTTGGTATGAGTCTAGACCATGATTCTAAAATTTTAGAATTTTTAGATAACATTTGATGGAGTTATAAAAATAATTTGTATAGGGAGGTAGACACCCTGTCTGAAAACAGAAGAGAATTTTGTGCTAAGTTTGAAGAGCCATAACTCTTTCTGTATTATGAATTTGAATGCAATTTTTGAGTATGTTAGACTTTTACATGTCTAGTTACTGAGTCTTAAATTTCGTAAGTATTGAACTTGTGGTTAAATTGATTTTGAATTTGATTGGACTATATCAATTCAGTTCAGCTTTTGAGTAGTCAGTGATATTGTGAAATTCTGGAATTGTACGAGTAGAATCTGAAGGAATAATCAACTAGAGATTTGTGGTAGAGAGTATTAGCTTTCCAAAATGTCTTGAATCATGAAATTCCAGTTTGTATAGCAAAAGTTATGATTTTCCTAAGTTGGGGCAGAACCAGTCTTAATTGAATGACTTGGTTTTTGTAGGGGAACTCATTTCCCTGTGTGTAACCTGATAGAAATTGGAGTTTTAGAGTGTTTTAATGGATGAATCTGAGGATGTGTTCAACTAGGAAGTTGTAGTATACACTCCCAGCTTTTCATAGAATCCAGAATCGAGTAATTTTGACAAGTGAATAAGTTTTTATGTTGATGGCAAGATGCAGCAATTGTATGGAGGAATGCACAGATGAGAATATATAGGGTTTTTTTAAAATTTTTTTATAGCTTCTTAGGGTTTTTTATAGCTTCTAGATGACTGAATTTGAAGAAATAGTTAACTAGAGACTTGTAGTATAGGATCGTAGATTTCCATAATGGGTAATATCATGCAATTAAAAGTTGTATTTTGAAAGTTATGGATGTTATAAGTTTCAGCAAAACCTGCTGTCTTGTTCGATTTCAAGTGTGTGTTTGAAATCAGAAAACTTGAGTTCTAAAAGGAATTTGAGAAGGTTGTCAACTATGAATTTGTAGTAGAGGTTCCCACCTTTCTAGAAAATCTAATTTTGTTGGATTCCAATAAGTGGAGCACAAATTATGAAATTTTTCTGCATGCTACAGGATTTATGGCTAAGTTAATTTGAGTTTTAAGATATTGGATGATTGTCCCTATTTAAGTACTTCATTTGGAACTTATATGAGATTCTTGTGCTTGGTACTCATGGTGGACACATGAGTAACTTAGAAGAATAGCTGTATGGTCGATTTGTTGTATGTGGGCTCGTAGCTAGTATAGCTTGGAACTAGTCTAGGTTGTGATACCCTAAGACTATCAACCCAGTTGGCAAGTATTGTGATTGATTTATTTCCACCTCGAGAGATAGTAATCTTCCTGAGTGCCGTCGAATCGTTTACCGAGGGAATGTGGATCGTGGGCCGGGATACTATATGAGACCCGAGACGAAGGTGGTAGCGACCGAGGGAGATCGGATCGCCGGTGGTCTGTCCATGACTGGATATAGATAAATTGTGTGTGTTTCACCTCTATTGCCGGGTATGAGACACTCCCTTGGGCACCGTTGTACTGCTCGCTGAGGGTCGCAGCTGGGGACATTAGGTCGAAAACCTACAGAGGTGTTGGCAATCGATGAACGTCGGTTCACCGTGATTAGTTATTTTGACAGAACTATTTGGGCTTAATCATTCGTTAGACACTGTGCATGATTTGACAAACTCGCATGTTTTAGCAACCAATGTTATTTCAAATTGTAATTATTTACTTTTTGCTTGAAGATCGAGTTGATGTTAGGGGTGATTCCCTATAATTTGACTTGTTCTAAAGGCCAGCACTAGGCGGTAATAACCAGGGTTGTCTCTTCCTATCATTAGGGATACGTGCTGTGGTGCGTATCTCGCACTGTTGATTCCTGAAGTGCCGTGGTAAGAAGGGAGGGTTCCTGTCGGATAGAGGGATTAGACCCTTGAGGCCGTCATGTTCTTATGTTGAGTGGACATGAACGGACCATGGGGTTGCTGTCCCATGGATCTTCGGCGCCATAGATATGCGGTTATATATCTGTAAGATCGTCACGGTATTTGATGTGATCCAGGCCGGATTAGGGCACTAGTGGCAAACGGGGACACCACTATGTTTAGCAGTAATAACTGCAGGATTCACCGGCCACGATTGTATCTATCAGGAACAGGTTGAGTACAATAGTAGAATGTATTGCATGGCGAGGGTTCACAACCCTAAAACTGGAGAAGACGGCTTGATTTGGAGCATATGTAGTATGGGATGCATGCGTATCCAAAGTCTTGCTGACATTAGACTAAGTGCATCTGTTTTCTGTGCATTATGTACTATGCATTAGACTTCAGGTCATGGTATACACTGACACTAGAAAATTAGGATGCACACTTCTGTTTTCATTGAAGGTTGATTGTGATTGCTAGTTGGAGATCGTTGTTTCTTATAAGCATTGCGTCAGTATAAGTACTGACGTGCCACTCAATTAGGTGTTGGAAACCGGATTGGGAATGCGGGCATCCAAATGAAGGAGCAGTGTACTTACCTACCATTCGAGCAGGTGCAGAAATATCAGAGTCGCGCAGCGGGAGACTCAAGCCGAGGGGCACGTTCCAGAGAAGCAGATTGACCACTCAGTAGAGTTTCAGCGGTAGTCAGCCGACTACCGTTCTGGAATACAGGTGGCAGCTTTACAAGTGGAGTTTCTAAATATTTTGTAAAAAGTTGTAATGAGTTAATGTAATTTGCATTTCTATGTTCAAGAACAGGTGATGATTGTAATTGGTGATGTAATAATTTTATTTGGCAATAAAAAGTTTTTAAATTTTCATGTTATTACTGTGTTGAGATGCATTTGAAGGAAAAGATTTTGGTGGTGTCACGGATGTCCGGTAACAGGGATCCGGGGCATTACAATTATTACTATTCATTTCATCTTTTCATCTCACTTTATCACCACATAGCCTCACATCTTTTATTTCAATGGATTGACATATCTTTGACATTTACCATGAGAATTAATATCTCATTTCATCATCACATATCATCTCATCTTTTATCTTATATTAACACATATTCGGTATTCACCATATTATTTATCTTCTCATCATCTCACATATATGCATACACCATATTCACTTATAAAACCATCACATCATATTATTTTGTATCATAAATGCACCATATTTTTTATTTGTCACAACATCACATTACGTGTATACCATGTCATTTATTACCTCATTATATCACATATATTTGCATACACCCAGTTATTTAATTTATCAGATTATTACACCACATTATTTCATATCATGAATGCACTGAATGATTTAATTGTCCCATTATAATATATTATGAGTATACCAGGTTATGTAGTCTATCACATCATGTTATCACCCATTAATTTCAACTTGAGCACATCTATATCAAACATATACTAACTCATTAATTTCATCGTTTATTATATCAGTTCTCACTATCACCCATATCTCATAAATATGCACCATATTAGTTAATACATCATAACCCCTCAACCCCCCCCCCCCCCCCCCCCCCCCCCCCCCCCCCCCCCCCGCCCGCCCTATATATATATCATTTCTATTTATCGTCCGTATATTATGCATATGTCAAACTCCAATTACTTCGTATCATCATATATCCAATATATTACTCAAAGCACCAAATATTCAAAACCGTACAAATTCACCATTTTATCTCCTTTATAACCTAATTTCTCCTTTATAATATAATTTCTCCTTATATCATAAGAGTATATAACGCCATTAATTTCATAAACATATACACACCATTAATATCATTCATATGAATACACAACTCCAGAAATACACATGCCTTTAATATCAGGCATACAAATACACAACTTCATAAATATAGGTTTGTCAATAGATTTATATATCCCCCAAACATATCCATATATCTTGTATTATATTCATTCAGTATATATATATATATACCTCTTAATATTTTCTCCTTTACATTGCCGTATATGCATCATATAATAAAACACAAAGAAAGCTATCAAGTGGCTCACCTTCAATCCCTCCAAAATCAAAGGCCTAGATCTAATCTCTCAAAACATATTTTCCCTCCCAAAATTTCAAACCCCAAAACCAAATTTTCCCCCCAAAACTAAAAAACTCATTACTTTATTACTCTCTCTCTTATCTTTTCACTTTTTCATATTTCTCTCTTTCTCTCTCCCTCCCTACCTCTCCCTCCCAATCTTTCTTTATTTACTTAGAAATTTAGATTTCAAGATTTCAGGTTTGTAAATTTTCGAAATTTTTATATTTTTTTTATTGCACATGTTATATTGAAAATAGCAAATATATATCTTCAAATGTTAAATTTCATCATTTTCCACACTTAAAATTCTAAGTTAGATTTACAACCCCATTTATAATTATTTATCAACATATACTAATGGAAACATGGACTTTTATTTACAACTAATTATTATCATACTATTCAAACTTGAGTTACATAATTGTTGTTTTACTGTTTACAGGGCTTTCCGTGTTTTGTATCGTTCCGAAGACGTGCCGTAGGCACGTGCCCACGGGCAAATCTAGTACATCATTAAATTACCCAAAAAAAAGCATATATACATCATTAAATTACCCAAAATACTCCTTTGAATGTTTCCTCGCTGGGACCGAAGTCATACTTATCCCAATGGACAACTGTTCCTGGATTTGTTGCTTGTATTGCTGATAGTAGATAAAGCAACTTAGTATATGTTTTTTAAAAGGAACCGAACAACCTCTCAATAGCTTTTTGTTTTGCAATCCAAGCCTTCCTATACGAAATCTGATAATTGAACTGTAGTTTGACTATCTCAATAATGGTTCGCGGTGTTATTCACATCTCAGCCTTAACGACATTCACAATCAAATTGCATATAAGTTTAGCATCAACTTTACAGTGGTCTTGATTCAACGTGGGATTCAAACATGTATGCGGTCCTACAATTTTCTTTACCACGAAATTTGTCTCACCCTTTGGAACAATTGCACGTAATCTCCATGGACAATTGCCCTCACTTACGACTGGTGGGATTTGCACCATCTTCTCAAGGGTACGTTTCCTAGGTGCAAATTTACATTTTACGGTATATAAGGTCGGTGTAGATTTTAATGTGACAAATTTCCGATGTTTCTTTATGGAGTATAGCTTCACCTCATATTGGATCGATTCTTTACTTTCAAACTCCTACCCAATGTACAATTCGTCTACATTCAATGAACTGGACGGCTCTTTTGGAACTTGATTTACTCTCACACTTTGTGACATCGCCTCAGTAACATGAATATTAACATTATTGAAGGCATCATTAATGTTCGCGTTATTATTGTTTCTCTCATTTATCTTAACATTTACATATTCATCTTCTTTCACTTCGTCATCATTTTCTACACTCTCATCAACTTCATCGTCGATTTCTTCATCTTCTTCATCATTATCTAATAATTCGTTGTTAATGGTAGCATTTTCAAATATTCCAAAGACATTTTCATTTTGAACATAATCATGAACCAAACTAGGTTGACGTGGCAACTCAAATTATGTAGGATCCGGGCTTGTTGTATTTGTGAATATGTTTTCTTGTTGGGACGATGGGATTGCATGTGTTGTTTTAACTGGGTTAAAACTTATTCCATGTGTCGATACTTCTCGTACGAAGCTTGAACTAGGATTAGCATGTGGTTGGGCATTAATAATTTGGATTTGCTGAATATATAATTCCAATGCGGACCAACTAAAATTTGGATCAAGTGTCTTAGCAATCATGGACTTTAGAGTGTTTTCATTTGCTATGGGCACAATCATAAAATATTGACCTTCACATTTTCTTACTGCATAACGAGCTAAAATTTTAACATTTCATTGATTTCTAGCCAAATTAATAACCTCATAAATTTTCTCGACTAGTTCTGTCATTGTAATTGTACAGGGTGCCCAAATTATTTTAGGATCAACAACATTATAACAACAACCTCTCTTTGCGTCACAGATAATTTCATCATCAAAATAAATCCTAATAGGAATATCGTAATCCATACATATACATATTTATAAAAAAAAATGAGAGTCATTATCTAATCTACCCAAGTGTACATGATAAAAGGTTATGCAAATCATACATTCAAATCAATGATTGGGAAGATTGAGCAATTATGAGCGTGGAGAAGATGGCATAGAGAACTTACTTACAAACCAATCCTCTTTATACTATCCCAAAATCAACTTAATTAGGGATATTGGATGATGGGATTAGGGTTTTGAGAGTGGGAGGATAGATGAATGTGAGGGGATGAAGAGGATCCCTTGAGATTTGGAGATATTTTGTGGGTGAGAGCACGAAATTTGGAAGCTAGGATTTTGGAGTTGGGTTTTGGAGTTGAGAGAAAGAGTGGAGAGAGAGATAAGTGGAGAAGAATGAGAAAGCAAGTTTAAGTTTATAAAATTCCGAATCGACAGATAACGAGTGTGTTACAAATATACTCGCTGTCCCAGACATCGAGTCTAAATCAAGCATTTTTCGATTTTTTCTTAAAGTTAGACTCGCTATCTCAGATAGCAATGTTTTTTTCACCAAACTCGCTATCTGAGATTGCGAGTGGGTCATTTTAGTAATTAGTTTCAAAAGTAGGTCAATTTGGTAAATACTTTCAAAAATTGGATCATTTTGGTAAAACTTCTTCCATATCTACACATGAACACATGAAGATTACTGTCTTTTCCTATACCAGTATTATACACGTGCACGCGGAGAAAATTTTTGGGGAAAAAATAAAAAGGGCAAAAAAAAAGAAAATCTACCAGCACGTCCGTTGCACGAGTTGGTATATGGATAAATTATACTAAGGTCTTCTCCCATTATAGTGGTAGAGATTAAATGTGCGTTGCACGGGTTGGAATATGGACAAATTACACTAAGGCCTTCTCCCATTATCGTAGTAGAGATTGAGGAGATAATAGTGGGTCCAAAATATATTTGCACTGTACAAAGTACATTTTTTTGTGTGTAAAGAGCCCTCTATATACCTATACTGCAACAAAAAGGTGTTCAGGTCAATCGATCCCACATGGATCTATGTAGATCTGCCCTTAGCTAAATACAAATGAAGTCAATCAAAAAACATATATATCAATATGTAAATTACAGTACGCAAGCATGGGTATTTAATAAAAAAAATCCTTTGCCAACAAAACACAACTTCACATGTTCAATGGAGCTCCTACCAACTCCCAACCCCCCTTCCCCCTCCTCTCCCTCCTCCCTCCTCCCTCACTAGTAAGCTTCTGACAACAACCTCTCTCAACCCTCTCCCACCTATGAACTTCTCCCACCTATCTAAGAACTTCTCCCACCTTGTCATTGTTTCAACAAAACTCCTATTCTGTGATGGAGCTCACCATTCTTGAGCATTGTGGGGGTGAACTTGAGCTTCGTGGCGGTGAGCCTACTGTGGAGGTCCCCCAACAACCAAGTGACCCTCAATCCCCCTCCCTTCGAGCTGTTTCACCTCCTCCCCCCCCTTCAGAGCTTCATCAAAGCCCCCACCAGAACCCCAATCTCCTCCGCAACCCCCACAGCAACCTCTCCACCCCAACCCCAGAACCCAAAAGTACCAATGACGGAGGAAGAGAATAGGAGGCTCAGACCGGCACAATACTCCGCACGTGCACAGGATGCACACAAGCAGCGGGTGAGTTTTGATAGTGGTCATTATCGCCAGAACTACACATTCACTTCGTCAAGAGCAACACTCCCAACCACCTTAGCAACCACCCCAACAACTAATACAGATGCAATCACAACCACAACCCCCCCACCCCAACCCCAGAACCCTCAAAGCCACAGGGAGGAGGAAGAGAGACAGAGACTCAGACCTGAGCTACGCTCCATGCGTGCACAGGATGCACACAAGCAATGGGGGAACTATGACTTTGGTCATCACCGTCTCCACCACTCAAGCACTTCGCAAGAGGATGGGCCCACATAGGGGGTCCTCCTACTAGCTCAGGTGAGCATAAGAGTGACCACCAACGAGGCCTACATCGTCTTAACGAGGGCCAGTATGTGAATCACAAGAGGTATCAGCATTCTACTCATCATTATCAAAAAAGTATTCTTACCCACAACATTCACGGCACTCATAAGTCAGCAGGCACGAGAGCCACGTCTCAGAAGGGAGCAACATCAATGCCTCCCCTCCCCTCTGCCACCCTGCGGGGGCTAGTTCCCACATCCAAATATCAATGCTGGAACCCAACTCCAACCCTGTTCCACCACCGCAAGCGCTGCTTAAAACACCACTAAAATCCTGCGTGGTGCGGGCCCAAGATGGGGTCCCACCAAATGTGGTTTCCATGGCCTTAGACGCAAATGCAGATAGGGAGCAATGGGTAGTAGTTGCCAACAAAAAAAAGAAAAGACAGATTGTTACTCCCCCCCTCAAGTCGACACCAGTAAAAGGCAACAGAGAGACAAGCGAAAATCGGTACCTTGTTTTAACTGCGGCGAGCTAGGCCATTATCGTAAAGATTGCACCAAGGAAGTTCGCTGCCTCAAATGCATGAAATGGGGACACCTTTCATATGTTTGCACCAATGTGGTCGAAACACACAATGACGACGAACGCCCCGTGAGTCGGGGCAGATCGCCTGAAAGCCCCACAGTGATCCGACTGGCATAGAGTCTCGATACAATTAAGAATGAGAAAAAATGGCTCCGACAGTGGTGTGCGGTGGCCAGAGTGAGATCGGGATGTCCCTCCGAGGCCCATATACTCCAAGCTTTGAACAATAAATGGCCTATGAAGGCTCACAGAGATTGGGTGGCTAAGAAATTGTGTCACCTTCAGTTCTTAGTATCTTTCCCATCGAAGGAGAAGATGGAAGAGGTAACGGATATGGGCATTGTGGATTTTGGCCACTTCAAAGTGGAGTTCTTCGCCTGGACACCAAGCTTCGGAGCGGAGCTCCCCCAAGGCAAACTATTCTAGATTTGGATATATAATGTGCCACTCCACTTTTGGAAAAAGGAGGCACTGCAAGAGATAGTCGCAGAATTCGGATCAATTGAGGAGATCGACGAGAAGACGGTTTGTCGCTCCGAAATAGTGTCGGCAAGAATACTAATCAGAAGCGTGGAAATCTCGTTGATGCCTCGCTTCGCCAAAGTCTACTCTTTCTTTGATTCATACCTTATCTGCTTTGTGCTCAACAAGCGAGCAGCTCCAGAGGAGAGTTCGGCCATTATGTCCCCTAACCCATCAACTGCTCTCAGAGACGGGCGCTCGTACAAACAAGTTGCTTCACCACAGTGGGACTTGACCATCGATGGGGCCCACGAGATTGAACGAGCGCATAGAGAGCTTATCAAAGAGGCGAGAGGCAAGGAGCGGCGCTAGGAACAGAGGGAGGAGGGATCAGAACATCAAAAAGAATCTCCGACCAAAGGTGGTCGCCGATGTGGAGTGACCAACAGATCCAACAGCCCAGATGACAACAGATCCAAGCCACAACCACTTCCAGATTTGGGTAGATCGGTGCATGCAGAGGCGAACCAACGAAAAGCGGCTCAAAAGAAACCCCAAAATTGTAACCTGTGCATCATATGGACTGGAAAAGAGCAAGGTAGCCCTCCAAAAGGGAGAAAGGGCCCAGCTTTGGGACATGAGTCGGTATGGGAAAGCACCGGGGGAGGAAGAAAACAAGCGAGGAAGCGCCTTTAGCCAGGGAGTGGGTTCCAAAGCGTAGTAGGTCACCAGAAAAGGAAAAAGGGGAAGCGGCGGTTTAAGAAAGCCAGAGTGTAGGGACTACTTTGGGGATGAAGACAAGCAAAGAGTTGCTTGTAAAAATAGGCAAAGAAGGAGTGGAGACAGACTCCGCTAACGATAGGTAAAGTCGCAGCATAGCTGAGCAAGAGTGGGTGGCCTTGGGTCGTGAGCCCAGAAAGGAGCTTACCCCTTTGGGGAAGAAGCCAAGCGAAGGACAAAGCCTTCACAGAGACTCAGGTCTGAGGGAGACCTTGGGAAAAGCTCAACGAAATACTGAAATGGAAATGAGAGTTGGTAGAGGCAAAAGAGATGAAAGAAGAAGCGTGGTCACGCTCCACAACAAAAACCCCTCGACATCCACACCTGCATCCTCGACCGCAACGCCCACCAACCAGATTGAGACACGTGGCGAGCAGGACGCTGCGCAGGGGACACATGCCCCACTGCAGCTGACAGCGGAAGTGGTTATCGAGAAGGCAGGTCACATGTCTCGCAGAGTAGTACTAGCATTGCGTGGGCCGGTGGGTTTTCAACAGGATTTTCAAAAGGGTGACTTATTTATAGAAGGTGATGGGCCCAAAGAGGGGTCCAAAGAGCAATTTATTGTATCTGAGCTAAGTATTACAGTTTTGTACAGTGAACAACGGCAGGGGACGACCAACAGGCCTACTGAGGGGTTTGTCATGAGTGTCCCCAATACTCCGAATGTAAAGACGACAAGCTGTGGGCCCATTGAGGGGTCCAACTCAGGAGAGCCTACGATACAGTTGGCAAATCAAACTCTCTACTTAGATGAGGATGACCAAGAGGATAGGCTTAACTTCGAGGATGACTGTGTCTACTCAGAGGGAGAGAGTCGTTGGACTCAGACGGAGAGGCGGAAGAGCTCACGAGTTTATCACCAGATTTGGTACCCTGCACTTTCCCCCCATCGCAAGCAACGGTTACAAGCTCGTCCCAAGATGTTACAGGTCTCAGGGTTCACAAGAGGGCTATGGAGGAGTCCTTAGATGACTATTTGGAGATTGCAGCAGCCGCTAAAGCGGCTAAGACAAGCGTCGGAGGTACAGGCTCTTTCCTTGCTTCAGTTTTTAATTTCATGACCGATACTGAAATTTTCTATCTAGCCGAAACTTGTGGTCTTGCAGGTTAATGATATTGACAGAAACGCGTGATTCCTTAATCAAATTAGAGGCTGGGAGACTGATAGGGTTAGTCTTATTTTGGACTCGAATGCTAAAACGAGTCATGTACCTCCCCTAATAGTAGTTAATGGAGGCCCTTATTCTGGAATGTTAGAGGCCTTGGTGGGCGGGGTAAACGAGAAATGGTTAAGGAAGTCGTAGCCAGATCTAGGGCTAACATTGTAGGTCTCGAAGAGACCAAACTGTCTCACATGTCTAGACTCAATAGAGTAGGGGTAGACGAATCTCCGAGTGGAGGATGTTACCATCAGTCGGGGCGTCTGGTGGCATCGCCCTAGGGTTTAACCCCAACCTCTTCTGTTGTGTTGACGAACTCCACAGGCAATTCTCCTTATCGGTATTGCTATAGCGTAAGTCCGACCGGTGGGTTCAATCGGTCACGGTGGTGTACGGGCCACATATGTCCGCCGCTAGAACGGCATTCTGGGCGGAACTTCGAGCTATCCAAGCACACTGGCCACACCCATGGGTAGTAGGGGAAGATTTTAACATCACAAGATTTGCCTCATAACACAGAGGCAGAGGTTCCAGTGACCAAGACAGAGAAGCATTTAATGAGGTCATCACAGACCTGGAACTGGTCGACATCCCCATCACGAATAGGCTTTTTACCTGGTCAAACATGCAGGCGACGCCCATTCTAGCTAAGTTAGATAGGATCTTGGTCTCCACAGAGTGGGAGACCAAATTCCCTCTATCATCAGCCAAGTCTCTCCCTAAACCAACCTCTGATCATGTGCCTATTTTCTTATCTTCGGGGGAGGAACAGCCCAGAAAACCATCAAAATTTCGGTTCGAGAAGGCTTGGTTAGAAATCCAAGGTTTCCACCATATGGTCAATGAGAGTTGGTCTCGCCCGACCAAGGGCACTGAGGCATCCGCTATTTGGTGTGAGAAAATTAGCAGGCTTGGGGGCAAACTGAGGAAGTGGAACCGGACCAGATTTGCACTAATATGGAGAGCAAAGGAGTCCCTTCTTGAAGGAATTGAGGAACTTGAGAAGACGGAAGATGTTAGGAATCTTACACAGGAAGAAAGGAATCGATTGCTCCAACTCCGACAGGAAATTGACCCGATCTACAGGATTGAGGAAATCAGATGGCAACAACGATCGAGAATTGCGTGGCTCAAAGAGGGAGACACGAATACAGCATTCTTTCACCGAGTTGACAGTGCCCGACGTAGAACTAACCTCATCCACTCAATCAATTCGGAGTCTGGATTAATACAAAGCGAGGATGCTATTAAGCTGGCTTTCCAATCCCACTACAGGCGCCTCTTTGGGCACAAAGCGGACTTCAGAACCCCTCTCCAACATGACTTCTGGCATGAAAAAACAGGCACTTCAGGTCCTAGGCTGCAATCTATCGAAGAACCCTTCACCGAAAAAGAGGTCTGGAAGGCAGTCCAACAACTGGGTAAAGATAAAGCCCCAGGTCCAGATGGTTTCCCGATCATGTTCTATCAGATATTATGGGAAGAAATAAAAGGTGACCTGCTGAAGCTATTCGAGGAATTCTATGAGCATAAACTCAAGTTGGGGAGATTCAACTACGCGGAGGTGGTGCTGATCCCTAAGCAAGAAGAGTCACGACGGGTCGGAGACTTCCGCCCCATAAGCCTCCTTAACTGCTCGGTTAAGATCATTACCAAGACTCTGGCTAACAGACTGGGGAAGGTAATGGATGATCTTATTAGTCAGGACCAGACGGGCTTCATTAAGGGTAGGTGTATTCAGGATAGCATCGCTACAGCGGAAGAAACTATCCATCAGTACCATGCCTCCAACGCTAAGAGCTACCTCCTGAAGCTGGATTTTGAGAAAGCCTATGATTTCGTGGAATGTGACTATTTACTGGAAGCGCTTGTTGGATGAGGATTCGGGGACAGATGGATCAGATGGATCCACACATGTCTTACCACTAGCAAGACGACAATTTTGGTAAATGGGGCAGCAGGTCACCCATTCTCCTGCAAACGGGGGCTCAGACAAGGGGATCTGCTATCTCCCGTCCTCTTTACCATCGTGGCAGATGTTCTAAGGTCCATGATGACCAAGTGCAGTAGAGCAGGCTGGATTGTACCAGTGGCTAAAGGGGTACAGCGCCAAGGATGCTCTATACTCCAACACGCGGACGACACCCTGCTATTCGGAAATGGAAACCCAGGGGAGACTACCGTCTTCAGAGGAATTCTATATTGCTTCGAAGCTTGGTCGGGACTCGGAGTTAATTTCCACAAAAGCATGCTAATTCCAATAGCTCTGAATCCAGCAGAGACGCTGGATCATGCCACAATCCTCAACTGCTCCATCGAGAGGTTCCCCATTCAATGCCTTGGATTGCCGCTAAGAACCGGGAAACTAAAAAAGGAAAATTGGCTCCCCATCATTGATAGGGCCGAGAAACGGCTAGTAGGATGGAAAAGGAAAACCCTCTCTTTGGGAGGAATAGTCACACTCATTAATGCAGTACTCTCAAACCTCCCTACCTATTATCTCTCTTTCTTTGAGATGCCACGATGGGTAATTCAAAGAATTGATCGGACAAGGAAGCGCTTCTTATGGAAAGGGGCAGACCCAGACCGAGGAGGATACCATCTCATTAGATGGGAGAAGGCATGCATGAAAAAGATTCATAGAGGTCTGGGTATAATTGATCTTCGAGACATGAATCTAGCACTACTAGGTAAATGGTGGTGGAAAGTTTTCCACCATAATGGAGAAGGGTGGCAATAGTTTGTTCAGGGATACATGCATGGGAATGGAACTAGAAATCTAGGCTTCAGGATAGGCCCTAGAGTATCCTGCTTCTGGAAAGGTATCTCTAAGGCATACGAACCTTTCAACAGCTGTGTTAAATCAGTCATAGGTAATGGCAGACGTACTAGTTTTTTGTGGGATAAGTGGTGTGCTGATCACACACTCAGGTCCATGTTTCCAGACTTATACGAGCAAGTGACACAACCACATTGTGCTGTGGCAGCAGTATGGAAAAGAGGCGCATGGAATCCAGCTTTCAAATAACCGCTTGACATAGGCTCCCAGCGCAGACTGACAGGAACTTCAGATCTACATCTCTAGCGCTGGAATTGGCTGTACTCAGGGGCCCGACAAGAAAACCTGGGATTTGGAGAAAAACGGCAAGTTCACG
The DNA here is from genome assembly GCA_017893485.1 of Hemerocallis citrina. Taxonomy (NCBI): domain Eukaryota; kingdom Viridiplantae; phylum Streptophyta; class Magnoliopsida; order Asparagales; family Asphodelaceae; genus Hemerocallis; species Hemerocallis citrina. Next base: position 239,095,366 of record CM030358.1, read on the forward strand.
GTTAGCTCCTTGTACAATCGCATCCACTTTAGGGGATGCTCACCAAAGTGGCCGACCATTATCTGGAAAACGAAAGCACCGCTAAAAACCAAAGTTTTTCTATGGTTGGTGCTAAACGATGCGATCCTGACTAGAGAAAACCTAACTAAGCGCCAACCAAATGTGGATTCTCACTGTGGGTTCTGCAAAGCTACCCTGGAAACTAGAGACCATCTTTTCCTCCACTGTCCTAGGAGCAAAGTGGTCGTCGTAGAGGTTCTCAGTGCACTAGGGACATCTCAATACCATACTACATACGAGGACCTGTGGGTGGGAACCAAATTCGCGTCGGAGAGAGGTGCTATGAGAGAGGCGTGGTATATCGCGATTGCCGGTTCTCTGGCTAGACAAAAATAATCTATACTTTCGTAGAACTTGCAATAGTATTTATTTTGGGCTAATCTGACTCATATTATGTATTTAATTTCATTTTGGGCTAATGTGGCAGTAGCAGGTCCCAGGGGCAGGATTGCGACTGTATTCCAAGTACAGGAGTTTGACGACGAGGAGATTGAGATTGGCCCGATGATTGACTGAGATCCAGCAGGAGATCCAGCACGAGTTATGATGGACAGTGATACCCACCACCCCAGGGCTTGTTGGGGGGAATGATGTATTACTTTGTGGCTACTTTATGTTCTGTCTTTTGCCCCCCCCCCCCCCCCCCCCATGTTCGGGGTGGAGTATGTTTTTCTATTTTATTTTTAGGATTTTTGCTATATGCTCAGTACCTTGAGTTTTGTTTTATTAATTTCTTATTAATGAAACAGGGTGGCCAGATTCCACCTTTTCCTTAAAAAAATGTAAATTACGAAAATTAGTAATACAGATTACAAGGATGGACAGTAGAATGAAAATGGAAACTAACAACTACTTGAAATATAAGTGCTATTTTTTTTTAATTACCCGTCAATCCAGCTACCGCGTGCTAGTCCAAACCAGGCGAGGCCTTAGTGAAGTTTGATCAAGCCGCACCACTTTTTGTACCTGTACTCAACAATGTATCATGCTCAGGAAGAACTTCTAAGATCAAACCAGAAAACTAGCAATCCTTGCTGAATCCCTCAACCTTGTCAGGGACAACAAAAGAAGTAGACTCTGATGCAGGTGGACAAGGTCTTGTTGAGTGTATGTCTTACATACTTAAGTTCGATAAGAGAGAAGCATCAAGTGAGAGAAGTCAAAACAGTGGAAACATCAAGTTTTCTAATTGACGGTTGACCATCAAAGCCCTATGGTTCAGAATCGGAGGATTGTTGCTGACGTCCCACTTTGGGCAATTGATCGCTGACAGCAGGGAGCAATATTATGGGCTGACTTTTTGTTACTATTTCGGGTCAATCTTCAACTTCAAGTTAGATCCTGTGGCTCCTATCCTCTTGTTTTTTCTTTAGGATATATCAGATGGTTATTGTATCAATACTATAACTTAGGGTTTCTCTAGATCTCTCTATATTATAAAAGCCTCTATTGGGAGAGGTACTACTTCATTGAGAACTCTCCATTTTAATCAACAAATTATCTTCTAGTGAGACTTCAGAGACAGATAGGTTTTTGGTAAGAGTTTGTAACTCTTGTAATCTTCTCTAGTTGAATAATATCTCTCTTATTTTTCCCAGGATTAGGGTTCGCCCAAACCGAGACAAATCTTTGTGAGCTTTGTGTGCTTGGATCTACTTGTTGGTTGTTCATCAGACCAATTATCTCTTCTGGCTACTAAAACTTCAACTGTGCTATGCCAAATTCGTAACAACTGACATCAAAGCTATGGTTGATCAGTCTCTTGGTAAAGATGATAGATCACAGCTACATGAAGATCAAGCAGTTCGACGATTAGATCAACTTTAATTTCTAGAATGTGAACATGTATGATTACTGGTTCAAAAATGTCTCCATCTAGGCCTAGATGGAGATAAAGGAAAGCCATCCGACATGAAGAATGAGGAGTGGGATGAGATTTGTCTAAGAGCCCTTAGTTTTATCCGACTGTCGTTGGCGGATGAAGTCAAGTACAACTTCTTAAGGAGAAAAGCTCAGTGAGTCTGTGAGCAAGACTCATAATTGACTACTTGGAATCGTCGTTATTGGATCGAATGTACTGGAAGTGAAAATTGTTTCGTTTCTCAATGAAGAAATGTACTGCTCTTCAATATCATATTACAGAGTTCAATCATGTGTTAACTGAACTGAAGGCGATAAATGCAGATGATCTAAGCAAAGATGATAAAGCTTTCAACTTGATATGTTCAATACCAAATTTATACTAGCATTTGATAACTATCATGCTACACAGAAAGTCTGCTAAGGAGATTATTTCGGTGGCTAAGGTGATCAAGGACTTGAAGGAAGATCAACTTATGAAGGAGACTCAGAAATCATCGTCTACCTCCACAAGTTGTTTAGCAGTAGAAACCCTTCAATTGAAAGGAAAGTGTGCATAAAGGTGTGATCCGTTGCCGATATTGCCAGAAGGTTGGACATTACAAGAAGGATTGTTGCAAGTTGTTGAATCAGAATAGCGCCAATATTGTTAGTGCGTATGAGTCAGGTGAAAATTTCGATTGTCTTCTTGTTTCAAATTCTTTATATGTGAATTCTGGTTGGTTTCTTGATTCAGGTCATTCACTCACATTTCCACTGAGAGGGAGAAGTTTTCTACTTACAAGTCAACAACAGGACATTGTGTGCTAACGGATATTGGTGAGGTTTGTGATGTAGTTGGTGATAGAATAATTGAATTGGAGATTCCAGATGGAAACATGTACACTCTAAGGGAAGTCCTGCATATAGCTCTGCTGAAACAGAATCTCATATCCTTGGGAACTCTGGAAGCACCCAGCCGCAGGTACACAGTTCGAAGTGGAGTTCTGTCTGTTTAGGAAGGTCGTCGTAAGCTGATGTTCAGAAAGAAGGGTGTTGGACAAAGTCAACACAACCTCTACAAGTTTTGTGGAAATTAGAAATCTTGCACAAGTATTTCCAAGTCCATTATTCCTAAATCGTCATCTAGTCTGCCGCCATTAAAACCAATGAAATGAGACCACGACGTTCGAATACCGTATAAAGGTCTCCAAACCCCTTGATATTTTATAACATACATATAATGAAACAAAAATCAAACTAATCAGTGTTGATCATCCATGGGGTATCCCAACATGAGAGGGAATTAATGACCTCCTACAAATGAATGTTCGAGTGACTATATTCCATTTTTACAAAAAAAGAAAAGTATGAGGCTCCTAAACGCCCACCATTTGCAAACGCGTGCAAACGGTCATCCTGGTCATCGTATCGACGACCCAAACCGTTCACATTGATCTATACGTCTAAATTAGTCTAAATATGTAAAACCAAGTTATTTGATATTTGTTTGTCCATACATTGAAGTGTTACAAAATTGTATGGCTGAATATCATTATTTTTGATAATGTCATGATGGATGGAGAAATGAATTTCAAATGACTTGATTTTACATATTTAGACTAATTTAGTCGTGTAGATCAATATGAACCATTTGGATCGTCAATACGATGGCGAGGATGGCTGTTTGTATGTGTTTGCAAATGGTGGGGCATTTGCAATGGAAGGGTGCCTATTCTGCCGCTACCAATGACTTCAACCCTCACATTTTCTTGTAGCACCCCAAATTTCTAATATAATATATCAAAAATACGTGGCACAATTCCCAGCATCTACCTCAATTGTAATAGTAAACATAGCCAAAACACAATATTTTTTTTCTTCAACTTTTATTACATCAATTCTTTATAAAACATAGCGGAAAACAAACACCTTGAATTACAAACTTTTCTTTTACAACACATTCTTTACAATCTACATAAGCTACATTATCATTCTACCACATGCATCCAGATCCCAATGCTATAAGCACCTACCTATAAAACTTGAGGCTAGAGATAACCCTAACCCCCAAAACTACAGGGGTCAGCCATAATGGTGTGAGTGACATAAAAATAAATGCAACATAAATAAAATATAAAGGATAAAGTCATAAACAATATATATCAACAATAATAACAATGGAATATGAAATAAATAAAACATGAAAATATCAAGTGAAACTAGACTAAGTGTCAAGTGTAGGAAAAACAGAAAACAACATGCATAAAATCAAGTCAAGAAAACACAATGCTATATGCTGACTCTCTAATGCACACTTATCTGATTCTATCCATTCCATACTACATAGGTCCGGTGCAAGCCCTTAACGTTCTCCATGTTATAGGGTTAGGTTCCCCGTTATGCAACTAATCCTACTACGGTGATGGAAACAAGATTCAGTATACTCCGCGAATAGGCATCACAACCTTCGACGCGCAAGCATCATGTAAGAATAGCTCAAAGACTGGAGAATCACCTCCCTGCCGTGTACTCCACGAATAGGCTTGCGAGGCTTTCGACGTGTAGATACACCAGGTATATCCCGTGAATAGGCCCACCGACCCTCAACACGTGAATGCACCCTGCATGCTTCGTGAATAGGCCTGCAAAACCTCAACACACGAACATACAAATGTCCTCTCGAGACAGAACAACACGCAAATTCTGGAACGCATCTGTTGGACCTAAACCCAAGAGCATATACTTACGTTTTCCAAGTTCCATTACATCTCCACTAGTGCATGTCCTTAAGTTGGTTATTATATATATATAAAATACAAATCCCCCTTCTCTAGATTTAGTGTATCCTTCCGGACTTAATTCCACAACAACAAACCCAAGACCCCACTGGTCTAAATCCACAAAATCTCATCTGCCGGTTCACAAAACTCCCACTCAACTCCTAGAGATTCACAACTCAACCATCAATACCAAAACTTTCAATAAAACTCACAAATCCATCATCAAAACGATTATATGAAGAAAACTTCTTTAAAAAATCCCAATCTATACAATGTACTCATAAAATTCCAGAATTCAAATGAAATATTAAATCCATTAAATAATAGAATACCATATTTTGAAGTCGTGGAATATCACAAAACATCAATTCTTTTGAAAACACATATAACTCACTTAATAAGGTCATAAGAATACAATTTAAATTTTATTATAAATAAAATATAACTCTCTATAAAATACTGTAATCTGTAGTAAAAATATTATCTAAAATAGTAGAACAATAATCCATAATATCGAGGAAATAACCACTTAAAAGAAACGAAGAAAATCAACAAAACAGCCACAAAAAAAAAACAATTGACGGTCGACCGCTCAAAACAGTGCAGTCGACTATCAATTCGAGGTTTTCAAAATAGAGGTATGTCGGTCGACCGTGGGGTCGACCGCGACCTGCTATACAGCCAGGTTAGGGTTTTTGTTCATGTTTCGACTGATACGTCGATAAATCTTTGTAAAATCAAAATTTAACTTCCTGAGATGATCAAACATATCTTTTATAACATATAGGAGTTTATAAAAGACATCAAAACATATCAAGATCTCAAAAGAGTAATTTTTCACAAAAATTCTCCAAAACAACAATATGTATATGTAAGTGTTCACATAAGGGTTTAAGCATCAATTTAAGTAATCAAAATCATCAATAAGAGTGGTACAATGGTTCAAATCACCCTCGGTACTAAACAACTCAAGATCAAATCAAATCTTCATAAAAACTCAAAATTCACTTCAGGTGATTCATCAAAACAGTGAGGTGTATTATTAGGTGTATATGTGTATATATATAGATCAGTTAAAGCTTTGAAATATCATCAATTAAAAGTAGTATAATGTTCAAATCAAACTCAGTACCAAAACAAATCAAATCTTAGTCGAAAAACTTCATAAAAATCACGAAAACTCAAATTCGGCTGAAAGCATCAGCCCCGAAACTCAACCCCATTTTTAATACTTCAAAACTTGATCTTTTAATCCAATAACTATTTCTAAAACTTGTTATACAAAAACCCAATCACTTACATCAGTTTATCCATGAATATATACAACTACAACATGCAAACAATCAAGTTTTCCTTCGTCAATACTCAAAGCAGAGCATGTATATATTTACAGGTCATCTTTAATCAAATTTTTTTACTTTTCATGCAATAACGTCATACAACTCAAAATATATGTTCAAATCAACAACAATATGATTGAAAACATCCTACTCATGATTTCTATTAGGTTCTTAACAAATCTCAAGCCATCTATATGTAATTTTAATCATCAAAGCATGGTTTCATGAAAAGATTCAATTTTTAGTTTATCTACTTATCAAAATCCATTATATTTACATACCATCATCTAACATGCTTTCTAATAGATAAATCATCACATACAACATGCATAGAATAATAAAAAAATAAACATATGTCACTCATCTTATTGAAGAATCAACCGAAGAAAAATAAAGAAAATAAGAAAATCATTCCTTTCGCAAGAAAACCAAAATCCTCGCTTTGAAACTCCAAGAAAATAATAATAAGAAATCCCTTTGTGTTGTGCAGTAAAGAGACGGCTGCACCTCACCTTATATTTGTCGGAAATAGGGTATCTAGGGTTTGTGAATAGATTTGCAAAATATCTCTTTTGAATATATCTTTACATATATAAATCTTTATACTTGAAAATTAGATAAAACCAACTTAATTGAGATTTAAAAACAAAAAAAACCACTCTAATATTGGTTGACACTGTTTTAAAAACCCAGAAAACGAAATTGTACTTTTTGCCCTCTAAGTGGCAATTTTGCAAAAAAACCCTTCTGTATCAAAACTTGCAAAATAAACCAAATTTATTTTAAAAAAAGTAAAATCTTTACCTATGAGTTGACTAGGCATCATGCCCAGCCCAAAAATCTAAAAAACTGGAGTTTTCACTCCAAGTGGTAATTTTGCACAAAAGTCCATCTTTTTGTAATATTTGCAAATATGTAAAATAATTATCAGAAAAATCCAGAAATTTCATAAATAATATCTACTAATAAATAATGAGTTTTTCCAAAATAATTTTTGACTTTGAATTTTTGAAGAAAATATTTGCATGTGTTTTGCACGTGTAAAAAGGTAAATTTTAGAAAAATGTTTATTAAATCACCAAAAATCATTTTAATCCATTTATTAATCTTAAAAACATTATTTAAAAATCTGGGGTATCACATCACTCCCTCCTTAGAATAGTTCCGTCCTCAGAACTACTACTAACAGGGACCAACCAATATAAGCAAAAGAAAATGAAATCTCATAGATAGAAACATAATTTAAGAAATACAATTACACAAGAGAATGTAATCTAACAAAAGAAATAAAAACATATAAAAGGAACATAATCACACAAAAAGCTCAGGAAAAACCTTCCGCATGCGATTCTCCGACTCCCAAGTAGCTTCCGCCGCTCAACTCTGATAACTTGCCTTCGGAAACCTGCTGCAACATCCTCTGAATCTCTGCATCTAATTTCTGATTTTCCACAATCTGCTTTCTCAAGGAAGGCTGCAGTCTCGACTGAGCCAAAGACGCCCTCTAAACTCTGCAGTACAACCTCGATACCTGCCTGATCAAACTCTGTTGCCAACTCTAAATCATGCTTTGGATAATTCTTCTCATGAAGATGCAAAAGCCTCGAACCATATGAAATAACCTTGCCTTCCTGCATCAAGACACCCCACAAACCTCTGAGAGATGCATCACTGAAGATATTATAATCCTTCCCAGCTTGTGGTAAAGCTAAGATAGGCGCAGTCGTCAACCTCTCCTTTAGCTCAAGAAATTAAACTCGCCTCACACTTATCAGTCCATGTGAATGCCACATTCTTTCGAGTCAACCCTGTCAAAGGAATTGCAATCTGTGCATAGTCCTGAATGAAACTCCTGTAGTACCCGGCCAAACCCAAGAAACTCCTGACTTTCTTCACTGACGTTGGCCTAGGCCAATCCTTCACTGCTTCAACCTTCTGTGGATCAGTGATCATTCCATCCTTAGAAAGGATATGACCAAGAAAAGCTACCTTGAACTTCCAAAACTCACACTTCGACAGCTTGGCATACAAGTTATGCTCATGTAACTTCTGTAACACCTCTGCCAAGTGCATAGAATGCTCATCCTCCAACTTCGAATACACCAAAATATCATCAATGAAAACCATCACGAAAGAATCAATAAATGGCCGCATTATCCGATTCATCATATCCATGAATACTGCCGGCGCCTTCGTCACTCCGAATGGCATTATCAAAAACTCATAGAGTCCATGACGAGTCCTGAAAGCTGTTTTACTCACATCTTCCTCCTTGACTCGAACTAGATGATACCTTGATCTCAAATCAATCTTCGAAAACACAGTTGCTCCTCGACGCCTATCGAACAGATCATCAATCCGTGGAAGCGGATACTTGTTCTGAATAGTACCCTATTCAACTCCCGATAGTCAATGCACATCCTCATTGACCCAACTTTCTTCTTGACCAACAACACTGGCGCACCCCACGGTGAAGAACTCGACCTGATGGAACCCTTACTCAGTAATTCCTCAATCTGCTTCTGACTTCATCTGGAATCCTCAACTTAGATACCATAGCAGTCACTTTTGGGTCCTTCTTCTCCCGAAAAGTCACTGCGGAACCACCTGGTGCTTTCACTAACACCTCTTCTTCTTGGAGTTTTTTTTGGGGGGGGGGGGGGGGAACTTTGGGGGGGATGTCTTTTGGGAGTTTAGATCTGGACCATTGATTTCCTTACTATTGAAGGAGAGCCACTTGATAGCTTTTCTTTGTGTTTTGTTATATAGATATGTATATTATTAAATATGTTTATTATAATAAATTATTTTATATTATTATATATTAGTGTGTATGTATCAATATGTATGTATGTATATGTATACAGATGTTTGTATCAGAGTATATATACTATATATACATATAACAAAACCCATACATACATTATATATAATAGTATACAATATAGAGTATTTATGTATATACATATATACATAAATATGGATTATATATATATACATACATACTGTATATAGTTTTCCAAATGCCTTTTATACTTTAAATTTGAAAAACTATTTTATGAAAAAAAGTTTACCAAATAATACTCTGTTTTTGAAAATCACAAAAAACAACTTTATATATATATATATATTTTTAAAAACTATGTTTAAAATGAATTTTCAAAACAACGAACCAAACGTAGCCTAAGTGCTTTAAACACCACCTCCCCTCCCCCCCCCCCCCCCCCCCCCCCGGCCTCTTTCCTCTTACTCATTCTCACTTCATCTTCTCCTTCTTCTGATAAATTTTCTCTCTAAAAGAATCCCGGCAGTAAATTTTCTTCTCCGATGAACTTTCCGACCATATGGGTCAAATCAAAGGTAATTTATATAATATTTTATAAGATGTCTAAGATTTCTTCGGGCAATGAGACTTCCCCTACGAGCCGTGGTGAAGAGCAGTCATTTGTTTTGCCTTCTACTAGAGAAGATAAAGGGAAGGAGGTAGTCGGTTCGTCTTTTGTTGTTGTGAAGACACCAGTGGAGGAGGATAAGAGAGTGGGTGACATCGGGAGATATCTAAGCTCTTCAGCGGGTCTCACCCGATTTGTGAGTATCCCGCTGACTTGGGGGATCGGGTTTAGCACGATGTTCGTTATGAGGAGCTTGACTATCGTGAGTCTTCTGAGATGGAAAATATATCTTCAATCCTTGCATAGGAGGATTTGGGTCAACTACGGGAGTGCTACAAGATCCCGCGGGAGTTTGATTTGATGATGTCTGGTCCCGGGGTTAGAGCTTGTTCCCCGATCTCTCCTGAGTTGTGTTGCTTCCCGTTTGATGCTTTTCATGTAGGTTTCTGCCTACATCTTCATCCATTTGTTAAAGACGTTCTAAGGTGGTGAACATGTGGATGCATGCAAACAGCTTCATCTTGCACAGTCATGTGGCAGGGCTTGAGCCACGGTTGAATGAATTGAGGGTGCTCTACAAGCTTCATCAAAAGATTAAGATGGAGTTCAGGTATTATCTCAACCCTCGCTCGGGCGTGAAGTTGATCGATTATCCAGACTCAGTCAAATTTTGGAAGGAAAAGTACTTCATCATCTGTAGTCGTAATCCCTGGGGGATTCCTACGATTGGAGGGAGTCTCCCGAACACGGTGAGAGTGGATCCAGGATTGAGTTCTGATGAGGAGAATATGCAAGACGTTCTTTTAAAGCACCTGTCCTTAAAGTGTAGAGAGGTAACGAAGAGATTCTCGTCAGGATTTCTTGCCTAAAAAATGGAACGAACGCGTTCGAGTTATTGGCTCGTCCGACCTGGCTGCATTCATGAGTCGCTTGTTCAACTGTGCCTCAGAGACACGGCTGAGAAGTGCCATGCGTGGTCGCTCCCCGTCCTTTCTTTCTCTCGGTCCCACCCAGTCTTAGCCCAATTGACCCTAGTACGTGCTTTCTTTTGTATTTTAGTTTATTCTTGCTGCATGAGTTGTCTCTTTTTGTTATTTTAACACTCTGTGTCTCCTATTGCAAAGGCAATTAGCATGGATTTTGACATGATTGGGCTTAAGCGGCAAGGTTCCCGATGAGAAGAAAAGACAGAGAGTCGTCACAAGGCCCGCACCTTCTAAGGCCAAGAAGTGTTCCACAAGCACTACCCCGGGAGCAGGCTTAGGATCTCCTATCGCCTTGTTGACTAGTCCCTCCACCGGTGGGTTCTCTTTGGCTTTGGCTTCAACTTCGGCTCTCGAGGCTCCTCTGCTCATCGCAGAAGCCGAGGCTATTCTCACCGACGAGCACATGAAGATTTTTGTTCTGGACTGGAAAGTTAGGAGGCACGACGACTTTCTTGGGGATTCAGCAAGTTGTATGTAAGCGATTCAACATCTCGCGACCCCCAAGGATAGGAGTGCGATGGCTGCAAGGAATGCTGGCAATTCTGCCTTGGAGAACTCTCGAGCCGCCATGTTTTTACGTCACTCATTGTTTGTAGTTTTCTTCCTATATTTTGCTTTCACAGCATGGTCGTTCTTTTTTCTTGTAACTTTGAATCCCTCTCTTCTTTTTGTAGATCACTTGTCACTTTGGCCACTTGTTGAAACATGTGGTAGAGGAGGAGAAAGAGTGGAAGGCAGCGGGCGATAAGGCAAAGATTGTTAGGGAGATGGATGCAACGGTGCTTCGGGAGGAGGCTCAGGCAGAGCGGAACGCGCAGTTGGAGGAGCCTCTGGCTAAGGAGTGGAAGCAAGTGGCAAGTGAGAAAGCGAGCATGGTGAAGGAGAGGGAGGCCGCAGTGGCACAGACGAAGTCCAAGGCAGACGGATATCTAGTCTCCCACATTGAGAAGGCGTACATTAGTGCCCTCCGGGAGGTTAGCGAGCGAGTCCCCAGCTTTGATAGCATGGGGTATCAGTTGTTCGGGGGTGCTTCTGCTGAGGAGGAGGGAGACGATCATGGAGAGTTCAGGAGTTGTAGGTGAAGTTGGAGACAGGACTTTCTCTCCCGTGGCTCCGTCGACCAAGGTGGATCCTTGAATCCTCCTTCTCTCCCCCTTAGTTTTGTTTTTTCTTTTGTATTGATGCCTAATAGTGGACTAGCCACCACTTGATGTATCTTTATTGCAATGAAAACTTGTTTGGATCTTTATGACTTGTGTTGGATTTGAGAACTCATATTCTGTAGTCGTGGTTGCACCATTGTAGTGATTCTCTGCTCTATTCTATTACTAGGTTGTTGTATATGCTGGGTGTGATCCTCGTGACGATGCGATTCACATCTCCGTACCAAACTTCGCATGGCTGAGTTGGGGCTTGCTTGCTTACGGGAGAAGCTATTCAAGGCGGAAGTGGATCTCGGCCACTTGAGGATAGTGTTGGCCCGGAGGAACATAGAAGCAAGTTGTCGAGATGAAGGTCTGCGGGAGATGCCTCTGACCGATGTGGAGGGATGCTCGCTCAATAGCCGGACTTTCCTTGCTGAGATGATGGTTGGGAAGAACTTGAAAGTTGAATCCCTTTGTCGTTCTTTGCTGGCAGCTACCACTGAGAGGGACAAGCTGAAGAATATAGTGCTTGAGCTTAGAGATTGCTCATTTGAGAAAAGTTGTTCCTGAATTCTCGGGAGAGACTCGTTCGGATGGTTCGACATGCACTCGTTTGGTCGGTTGGATGATTAGGGTGAAGGATGCCTATCTTAATGAGAGGCTTGTCAAGCAAGAAGTGGATATTAATCGGTTGAAGCAACTTCTTAAGGGGACTAGGACCAAGAGCAATTCTTGCTATCGTGATGAGATAAATTAGAGAAGGCCGTTTCATGAGCTAGCTTTGCGCTCGCTCGAGATCTCCAGGAATCCTGGAGATGCCCAAAGTTGTGTGACCGATTCGTCAAGTGTTGCCTCAATTGGAGGGGTAATGCGTGTTGACGGTCATGTGGCTCAAACTTAGTATGCGGGTTTAGTCTTCCCTTCATATCGATTGAAAGATCAGGGCGATGTTTTGGTACCTCAAGGGGGGGGGGGTAAGCTAATATGTCCCTTAACAGGATTGCCCCTTTCCACGAGAGAATAGAGATGACTCCAAGGGAGACTTGTAATCTTGTTGGCTGCTTCTTTTGAACTTGTATTGAGATGTTGATGTGAGATATAAAGAAAAATCTTCGAAGTGTTCAAGCATTGTCTCTTGATCTCTTTAAGAAGTAGCTATTTGTATATAGGGTAGTTGTGACAACTTTAGTAGAGGGTTGGGCCTCTTTTACTCTTATTGTGGCAAGTTACGGGAGTATCCTTCGGATGGGGCTTGGCCCCATTTTTGTTAATCGGGGTGGCTATCGCGTTGTGGTAGCTTGCTCTGAATGGCGAGTTAGGCTCTAACTTGATTGGTTGTACATTGCTAAAGCATCTTCATGTCAGGGGTGTAAACTCCAGTCTTGTTTTTAAAGAATTTTAGGAACAGACTGAGTGGTGAGTTGAGTCTCTAAGCTCGTTCGGGTGTGTGCTACTAGACCGACTCTATGAACCACGAGTATGTGCTCCAAATTGGTTGATAACAGATTTTGGGAGCATATTGAATGGTGAGGCATTCCTCGCCCTTGCTAGGTGGCAAATGGCTAGAGCGACTCTAAGAACCATGAATATGGACTCCGATCTTGTTCGAGGGTTGTTTTGGGAGCACTTTGAATGGCGAGGCGTGCTCCGCATACTTACTCGATGGCCAGTGACTAGAGCAACTCTAAGAACCAAGAGTATGGACTTTGAACTTGTCGGAGGGTTAATTTGGGAGTAGATCGAATGGCGTGGCATGCCCCATCCTTGCTTAGTGGCAAGTGGCTAAAACAACTCTACGAGCCATGAGTATGGATTCCAAACAGGTTGACGTCGAGTTTTTGGAGCAATTGAATGGCAATGCGTGCCCCTGCACACTTGCTTGATGGCAAGTGGCTAGAGCGAATCTAAGAACCATGAGTATGGACTCCGAACAGGTTGACGATGAGTTTTGAGAGCAATTGAATGACGAGGCATTCCCCGCACACCTACTTGGTGGCAAGTGGCTAAAGTGACTTTAAGAACCATGAGTATGGACTCTGAACTCATCTGTTGGGGTGCTTAATGAGTAGATGGTGCTGCTCATGGGAGAACCATGTGTCTAACTCATTATTTGCATCCGGTGGAATTGTATAAGAATTTTGCAAAAGAAAAGATGAAATTTTATTTGAAGAATAAAACTAAGTGGCTGCTTTGATTGCAAGCTTTTTTACATGTTGTGTATAGTTGTCGGCCTTTATTACATGTTTGAAGCTAAATACTAAGGGAGGGCTTTAAATGCCCTCGTTGTAATTTATCAGGTGCTCAGTGTTCCAAGTTCTTGATATCTTCTTCCCCCCAAGGTATTCAATTCGGTAAGCTCCTGAGCGGACCACTGGTGAGACTTTGTATGGTCCTTCCCACTTATTGGAAAACTTTTCCTTCTTGCGTGGGTTGGATATCTCAATCTTTTGAAGGACGAGGTCCCCTTCTTTGAGGTTGGCCGAACGGACCATCTTGTTATAGAAATTCTCTATCTTCTGCTGGTAGATATGTCTTCGCAGGGCGGACTTCTCTCGGACTTCTTCAACGAGAACTAAATTGGTACGGAGGTCATTATAGTTATGCTCTTTGTTGAAGGAGAGCATGCGAAGGGAAGGTAACTTACTTCCAGATGGATGAGTGCTTCTGTGCCGAAGGTGAGGTTGAATGAGGATTCTCCCGTTGGAATTCTCTTTGTGGTTTTGTGGGACAAGAGCACGCTTGGGAGTTCTTCGACCCATAGCCCCTTCAGTGCTTCACCAAGTGTCTTCTTGAGGCCATTCAAGATTTTCTGATTGCATTCTCGGCTTGGCCGTTGGTCGGGGGTGCGAGATTGATGAGAAGCATTGTCTAATCCCCAGATTGGTGCAAAACTTGCGAAACCCCTTGCCAAAAAATTGAGTTCCATTATTGGTGCTTAGTGTGCGGGAAATCCCGAACCGGCATACTATGTTCTTCTAGAAGAAATGTTGGACCTTATGCTTTGTAATTGTTGCTAGTCGATGGCTACCACTAGGAAGATCCGTTGTCCAGTGGCAGGAGCAAATGGTCCGAGCAAGTCCATCCCCCACATTGCGAAGGGGATGAGACTTGACATAGAGTTGAGGTTGGCTTGGGGTACTTGTTTGATGGAGGAGTATTTCTGGCAGGGGATGCTTCAGCGGACGTATGCTTGGAAGTAGAGTGGGCCAATAGTGTCCATGGTTGATACTTTTTCGTGCAAGAGACCTCGTGCCTAGGTGGATGCCTTCTATCCTTTCATGTACCTTTTTGAGGGCGTAATTGGCCTCTTCGGGAGAGAGGTATCGTAGGTAAGGTTGGTCATCAACTTGGGTGTAGGAGCACTTGTATATGATTCCTTCATGAGTGTATATCTTTCAGCCATCACCTGGACCATTCTTGCTTTTTTGGGGTCTGTAGAGAGGACTCCCCTGTCGAGGAAGTAGATCAAGGGTTTCATCCAGCTGTAGCACCCCGAATTTCCAATAAATAAAATTAGAAATAAGTGGCACAATTTTCAGAATCAACTTCAATTGCAATTATAAACACAGTATCAAAAACATGGAAAAATTAAAACTTTTTATTACAACAATTTTTTCTTACATTTGCACAATAGAAAAATTAATTACATTTATTACAACACACCCAACACTTAAACTTTAATCATCTCAAATCCAAGCTTCCACTTTGCTTGGGCAACTCACTTGCAAATCCTGCAAAATAACTGAAGAGTGGGGACGTTAGTTGAAGGCAACTGACGCAATACTATAGTAATAGAAATCTTCAAAAGTCTCACAATCACAAACTTGTCACATAACATGAAATGAAATAACGATAAAAGATTCAATAAACAACAAAGTGAAACTATACTAAGTAAGTGTGTGTCAAAAAAACAAAAGAGAAATGCATTAAAATAATGTTCAAGAAAACACAATGCACACGATGGTTTCTAATGCATACTTGTCGGATTCTATGCATCTCATTCTACATAGGTCCGGTGCAAGCACTTATCGTTCTCCACTTTATACAGTTCAATCCCTCGTTATGCAACCTACTATTGTGATTACTATGATATTTATACATTCTGCGCGTACCTAGCCCATGCCCCGATAATTCTAGAGGTCAATCTTTATCCACAGATAATTCCAGAGACTACCTGAGAATTTTTGAGAATACCCCACACCGCAAGCAATGGCGCCTCACCACACGCAGACGTCCCATGAGCGTCGCCTCGATCCCGATGATTCTGGAGATTAATCCCACACTGTAGGTAATTCCAGAGACTATTTCACTCACATCTCGATAATTCTGGGGACTATCTCACACCGTAGATCATCCTGAGGCCCTCATACTCACGTTCGCTCCCATTTCATCATGTCAACGTCTAGTTCCTGTCCTTATGCATATATATAAGTAACCTGAGCCACCTAAAGCTAGCTCCACCCTACCGGACTTAAACCCCTAAAAATAGGAACACTAACCTTTCCTGTGCAAGTCCCACAATCAATTAATTCACTGCCGGTAATTCTGGGTCATGCTCAACTTTTAGTGCTTACAACACAAAAATCCTCAATTAACTTTTTAGGTTCCACAACATAACCCTAAATCTCAAATCAGAGCCCAACTTGGTTGAATAATATAAAATATTCTTTCAAATATGGAAACAAATTCAACTTACGGAAATTCTTTAAACTTGACCTTTTCAATTTCACTTTCCATTCATTCGTAAAGTTCAATTAATTCAACTATAAATTCATTCAATCTAAACTGAAACAAATCTCTTAAATATATGGGATCTCATTCCCAAAATCTGAAATTTTTTAGTTTCCAAAATCTGAAATTTACACATCTTTAAAACTGAAAATAACTCTTAAAATTCTGAAATAATTGTTCTTCAAAACTGAAACATATAAACCTTAAAAACTGAGAATTTCATCTACAAAAATATAGGTTTATTTTCCCCCAACCATTACTTGAATATAACGAAAACTGAAACTAGATTTCCACAAAATCTGAAAGTTGCATGATTTTGTTTTTCAAAACAGTACACTCCAAAATCAATATTAAATTCTGGAAAATTAATTTAAATACAGCACATATCAAAGAACTCACCATAAATATCTGGACTCAAAAAAATTAATTTAAAGGGTTTATATTCATCAAAATCTGAAAACTATATTTTATCCAAAATCTGAAAATTATACATTCTTATCCTTAAGAACAGTCCATTCAAAAATGAATATTAAATTCTGGAAAAGTAATTTAAATCCAGCACATATCAAAGAACTCACCATAAAACTCTGGACTCAAACAAATTAATTTAAAGGGTTTAAATTCAACAAATTCTGAAAACTATATGTTATTTAAAAATCTGAAAGTTGTATCTTCTTCTCCTTAAAAGCATTCCATTCAAAAATGAATATAAAAGTCTGGAATCGAGTTTATATTTTCTTCATAAACATAGATTATGTCACCAAATTTCTAATCCAATCGCACAAAATTTGAAGCTCTAAATCGTAAATAAACAGAAACAAGATTTTTGTAAAAATCTAAAATTTAGCAATTTTGAAACTCAACCAAAACTCCATCGAATATCACATAAATATCAGATTAAATACATACATATGCCCTTCTATATGTATACTAGTGTTTCTCCACCACAGCAAACAAGCCCCACACACAAACTCCTCAAAACCACCCCCAAAATGATCCAAAATAGCAACCTTGCTGTTGTATGCCTTGCGGGTTGAACAGTAACCCTCGAGGCCCAAAACAACCCCAAACCGAACCCTAGGTCTAGGTCTTTAACCTCGAAACCCTCACCCTAGGTTCTTCACACATTCTTGCATAATTTCTTCGATTATTTTGGCATGTATTTGTATATAAAAATTCAAAATTTCAATTCATCATAATTTTATCTCAAAACAGCAAATAACCCACAAAATTTTCGTCTTTTAATTAATTAAAATAGGTTCTTTAATCATGCATATAGATGTACACAACCATAATTACATATAGGTTTATTAGATCTAATTCAACAAACAAAATTGGATTTTTCATGCATAGAAGATTTCCACTATTCAAGAGTAACTTAATTTAGATCAACATGAATATTTAGATCGTATGACAACTCTAATCATCCACAATAATACATAGGTTCAAATAAATTTTCACAAATAAAACATGATCTTTTATACATCAAATATTCATCATTCAAAGGGAATCAAAATAAAAGTATCATGCCAACAAGATTAAATTTTTATCATACAAATAGATAATTTTTATCTAACAATCCATCTCTACAATCATGTCATCAACAAAACATCATGTTCATGCTAATATAATCATAATATTACAAAGTCCAAATCCTAGCATGATTCTATATTGTTCATGAGAAATAGGAAAAGAAACACATCAAGAGAGTTGCAAGATTACCCACTTCAATGAAGATCAAATGAAAGATAATAATAATAAGAAAAGATACTCTTCCTCCTCCTTGCGAAATTGAGATATCCAAAGCTCAAAACTCCCAAAAGTGATTAAAGAGGAAATATTTTTGTTCACAACAGTGGGGGGCGGACATTTTTGTTGCTATTATAGGCCGGGCTGATTATTTGGGATTTTTACGAAGATTTTACAAAAATTGAGAAAATTATATTTTTGCATGACTAGGTCTTCCAAATCAATTAGTTAGGTCAAATCAAATCAATTAGAATAAAAATCTAACCCCGCTAACTCCTCCAAACTGGCCGACCTTCACTACAGCCCAGAAATTTTGAACTTCAAAATTTTGCCTCTGAGTGGCAATTTTACAAAAAGGCCCTTCACTGTGAAATATTTGCAAATATGCCATAAATTACTCACAAAAATCCAGAAAATTTAGAATTACTATTTAAAAATAAAGATTAGACTTTCCTAATAAATTTTCTAACTTTTTATTCTCCAAGAAAAATATTTGCAATAAAGTCCCAACAATTTCAAAATTGCATAAATATATATATCTATATAATAAAATACAAAGAAAGCTATCACATGCGGCCGCCCCCCCCCCCCCCCAAACAAAAAAAAATTAAATTCAAATTCCCCATCCAGAACAACTCCTTTATTCATTTAATTTTCTTTCTCTTTCTCTCTCTCTCTCTCTTTCTCTCTCTCTCTCCTATTCAAAAATTAAGAAAATAAATATTCAGACGCCCCGCCACAATACTCAGACAATTTTATTATTTTATACCCATTATATAGCACCCTGCTCCAATACTCAGGCAATTTTATTATTTTATTAGATAAATTATTTATTTATTAGTACAACTGCTCACCACAGGCTGCCTCTCAAAAGGTGGTTAACAGGATTGATGACTCTTGATCATAGACATTATTATTTATTATTTAATTATCTTTTGCAATCCCGATATGGTTCCATCTCATTTATTTAATTAAATCCGCATACACGACCTAGTGCAGGATCTCCTTTCTAGCTGCTGTGGAACGGCGTATCCTGAAATGATCTTCTTTCTAGCTGATGTGGAATGGCGTACCCTGATTGTGCTAGCTGTACAGTACCCTGACAAATGGGAATACCCCAAAATAGATACCCTGATTTGGGACACTCTTTTTCCTCTTTTTGGAAGAGGACACTTTTGACCGTATTAGAATAGATACAGAATTTTGTTTGCAGCAGTCAATTTATGCTTAATAGTAAGAGGCTTGGAGCCATTCATTTGATAACACACTGTTGTGTTTCATATGTTGATAATAGTAATGCACATTCCAGGAGAGAAATGGTCTCTCCTATCAAACATTGGATTAGTTGAGAAAATTTTATTGGTAAATCATCATGAAAGTTCAAGTACTTGATACAATTTTGATGCATCATAAAAACTGAACATAGTACAACTGGAACCACTGAATCAAATACAAAAACAAAAACGAAAAACTAAAATTAAAATGAAGGAATGGCTTACTACAACTATATTTCTGATTATAAGTTGTATACTTGCATGCCATTATTTGTAACTAGTTATTACTTGTAAATGAATATTTGTAACAATATATATTATTGATCTAACTTCTGTAAATTTATGTGTTATGTTTGAAAGACCCAGAACCGAACCGGACTCGTGAAAAGAAATAGGACCCGAACCGGACCCGGCCCGAATGGGAACGGGCAACAATTTTTTTGAGGAACCGGAACCGGACCCGGAACCGAATTTCACCGGTCTGGGTCCGGGTCCAGAAGTTGGACCCGTCATTGAACGGGTCCGGGTCCAGAAGTTGGACCCGTCATTGAACGGGTCCGGATCCGGGTATTGAAGTACTCGACCCGACCCGACCCGTTACCAGTGCTAATACCCACGATTACTGTCCTTGATATTTTTCTTGATTCTTAATTAACTGTCTTGATTTCACTGTTCTACTATTCGTACCAACTGCATATTCATAATTAATTATAAAAGAATAACAAGCCGGGGTTATAAGGGTACGGCTTACTAGTGGACAATATAGAAGAGTATACTCAGAAGGGGGTCTGTGTTTCCCGGAATAGTGATTCTTGATTCTTGATTCTTGATTCTTGATTCTTGATTCTTGATTCTTGATTCTTGATTCTTGATTCTTGATTACACAATTCTTGATTACACAATTCTTAATTTTATAATTCTTGATTACATGTCTTGATACTATCACTGGAAGACCCGAGTACATAATCCTATACAATTCACTATTTAAGTCTAAACGTCACATGATATGCACCCGAACTTGTGATATGGGATACAAAATTGCGTACATTAGATAAGTTAATAAAATAGATAAACTCGAGATTTTCACTAAACATGATTCTTGATTATATGATTCTTGATTACATGACTTTTTATTGCATGACTCTTGATTCTTGATTACATAATTATTGATTAACTGAGCCTAGGTTATCAATTGATTATAATTTGAAGTCTTGAATACACTAGTTTACACTTATTACTTACATGATCATATTGTCCCAGCTCCTTGTTTCCTTCCATATTGTATTTGCACTGCTACTTCTTGTTTCTTCCATGTTATATCTTGTTATATTACCTTTTTTTCTGCTTGTTGCTACTTGCTGCCCGAAGCTTGCTCTAACAGGTACTTTTCCATTTTTCTTTGAGTTAATAATTATACGGGTACTGATGGACCCGACGAATAGACCTTCTAGACGACGGTTAATACATTATTACTACTTCATGTTGTTTTTTCCTTCAATCGTTGTTTTATCTAGTTTTTATAGCGAACTGCTTATCATACTATTTTAATTCTGGCACCTTGTATTCCCGGACATCTTGACCCGATGTTGATGTATTACCCAAACGATGGTTATTCTATTTCCAGCTCATGTGATCATTATATTTGTTTGCGTGAATGTGTTATAAATATCTTGTTGAGTTTATAATTGTACAGCTTATGGATGATGTATATCATTCGCTGGGTCTCAGTTGCATGCCTGTATTTCCATATAATGGGAAGCGGGGCGTGACACTAATACTCTATACTCTCATTCACTCTCTTTCTTTCTTTCACACTTCCTCTCTTTCTCTTCCATTTTTTTTTGAAGCTTTAAGCAATGATGAAGAAGAAGAGAAGAAACGGAGTTGGAGCTTTTGGAAATGGAAAATAGAGAGAGTGAAGAAGACGGTGGCCGGTTAAGGGGGTAGGGAGGGGTGAGGTGGAGGGTGGATATGAGAGGGGAAGGTGAGTGGATGAATGAATGGCTAGATTAGTGCCAACAATATTTTGCTAGAAAGTTCAAGTTCAATCCAGATGTTTCATGAACAAATCTTCATGACACATTCTAGCTCTTGGATCTTCTCAAGATTTAACCAAGCTCAATCACAATGATAGGTAGGGTTACATAACCCTAGCTCATAAAACCCTAGGTCAAAACCCTAGGTCAAGCAAAAACCCTAACCCTTAATCATTCAAATTAATTTCAGTCATATATAAATCTATATATCTATATAGCAAAATAGATATTTGAGTATTAAAATATAGAATATATGGAGACATATTCATATTCAAAGCAATTATAGATACATATATTTCATATACGATCCAAACAATATATATAGATATATATATACATGCTTACAAATAAGATATTTATTTGTAAAATATAAAAATATATTTTATAAAAAGTATTATTTTTCCGAAGATTGTCTTGTTAAAACAATCGGGGTAATCCACAATTTAATTGAGAAGATATCCCAAATTCATCTTTATCGGGTTCAAAATAGCCAATATATCTGAAATTTCTCAATCAAAATTAATAATTATGAAAAATACATAATCACGTGCAATTCTTAAACGTGCACGAATTAATATGTCAAATAGCTATATACTATTTTGCGGGGTGTTACACACCGCTTGGGAGATCTCATAGGTCGATGACATCATTTCCATCTTGAATGAAGAGGATTTAAAGTCAATTCAGGAGTGTTTTCTGATCCTGAGAGAATTTGATCTGATGCTGCCTGGGCCCGGGATGAGGGCCAACTCGCCGATGCCAGTGGACATGTGTTTTTGGCCCGTTGATGCCTTCTTAGCTGGTGCTTGGCTTCCACTCCATCCCTTCGTTGCCAAAGTATTGTGTTGGTACCAAATAAGCCCAGTTCAGTATATGCCAAACATGTGGAGGCATGTCAAAAGGTACGCCCTCTACTGTCAAGCAGCGAACATCGAGCCCCAATTGAGTGTGCTGCAAAATCTGTATTGGATCCATCAGCAGCATAATACAGAGTTTAGATTTTATCTATCTCTGAAGCATGGGGTAAAGCTCGTCATCAACCTCGACTCGATCAAGAATTGGAGGGATAAGTTCTTTCTCATCCGAAGTCGGGAGCCGTGGAGCATTCCGACCGCTTGGGTCAAGGAGGTTTCGAAGTGGGTAAAGGAGGGCCCCGTTTTGAGCCCTGAGGAGACCGAGATGGTCCAAATGCTCCTTGATCGACCGAAGTTCGATTGGAAAGACTTGACAGAGGAAGCGCTTTACAGGGGGGTCTTAGCCTGATCAACCCTAGTACGCTTTTTGTTATTTTAGCTTAGCTTCTTAGGTTTGTGACTTAGTCAAATTTTTATTTGTCCTTACTTCGACGCATTTTCTTTTTTGCAGAATCGATGGACTATGAGGTGCTGCTCGCAAAGCTTGGAGTTTTGGGCACCAAGGCCCCCGCTGGCCAGAAGAGGAAGATGACCATTACGAAGATCTCTTTTCCGAAGCTGAAGACAGTCGCTGCCACATTGGTCTCGCAGCCGACACCTTCCGCTGCACCGTTAGCTTCCGTCGATGCGGGGGATTTCCCACTGTCGGAAGCTCTGGCACTAGATGTCCCCCTTCTCACTGCTGAAGTCGAGGTATTTCTGACTGAGGAGCACAAGAAGATCTTCGTTCCTGATTGGTAAGTTAGGAAGCTCGACGGCTTCCTTGGCAACTCGACCGCTTTTATGCAAGCTGTTCGCCATCTTGCCACGCCGAAGGACAAGGCTTTTATGGAAGCGGGGACCAGCTTCTATGGAGGCACAGACTGTTGGTGAAGACGCAACTCGAGCTACCATGTCGGTAAGTTCTCTACTATCTTTGGGGGAAAAAATTGTTTGGCTAAGTGTTGGGGTTTCTCTTGCTTGAATGTCTGAGCTTCATATTTTCCCGCAGATTACTTGCCACTTCGGCCATTTGATGCAGCAGATTGCTGAACAAGAGAAGGAGCTGAAGCTCGAGAAGAGTTAGGATTGCGAAAGACCTCGAGCAATTGAGGATTCAAGCCGAGATGAAGTCCTCAAGGGTTGAGCACCTCGAGGCTGTTGTCGCCAAGCTAGAGGTGGACAATGCTCGATTGGTGAAGGAGAAGGAGCTTGCAGCGAAAGGGAGGGAGGAGGCGGTCGCGACCGCTAAGGTAGTCGCGGCGAAGGAAGCCGAAGGTCAAACGTAAGGCCGAAGAGTTCTTGTACGTAAACATGGCGAAGGCCTACGCCCAAGCCATAGTCGAAGTCGAAACAAAATTTCCTGACTTTGATTGTGTCGGGTGGCATTTGTCCCCTGATCCAATTCTGGGGTTCGACGACGTCGACGAGGAGGGCGGAGAAGGGGACGACGAAGAGGGAGAAGAAGAGGACGGAGAGGAAGAGGCTGAGGGTGGCAAGGCAGAGGCAGATGCACCCCCAGGGCCTTTGCCCTTGGTGATCACCATCGAGACACAAGTGGCCGACAGAATGGTCAAGGTCGAGCACTCTGCGGTCGTGGATCCTTCAAAATAGGTCGACCCTTGACTCCATAGTAAATTTTATCCCTTTTTTTAGTCTAAGTCTTTTGTATCGATGCCTAATAGTGGACTGGCCACCGCTTTTGTATATTTACTTCAGTAATGAAAAACTCTTTTTAGGCACAGTTATCATGTATGGCAGCGAGACTTAGAGCTATCTTACAGCTTCTGATACTTGAACTTAGAACTATCTTGTAGCTCCACTTGGACTTAGAACTATCTTGTAGCTCTTCTTGGACTTGGAACTATCTTGTAGCTCTACTTGGACTTAGAACTATCTTGTAGCTCTACTTGGACTTAGAACTATCTTGTAGCTATACTTGAACTTAGAGTGATTTACGCTTCTTTCTTTGGTTGGCAGATCTCCGTACACCACACACAACTTTCTCAGATAGTGGGACATCGTAGCTTCGCACCAAGCTCCATATACCGAGTTGGGACTCGCTCCGTCTCGGGAGAGGCTTTCTAAAGCAGAGGTGGAGCTTGTCTATTTTAGGAGGGTCTTCATTTGCCAAGACGTCGAGACGAAGCGTGATGAAGAGATTCTCTAAAAAGTTCCCCCGTGGGTGAGGAGGTCAGTCCTTCAATGGCTGCCGGCAAAGCTTCGAGACTTAAATTCCTTCGTCATTCTCTGTTTGCGGTGACATTTGAAAGGGACGAGTTGAAAAATGCGATGCTTGAGAAGAGTTTAGAGGTGGCTCATCTTCGGAGGACTATCTTTGAGCTCTTGCAGGGGGCTAGTACGGGCGGGGTGCCTCGTTTGAAGTTTAGAGTGACGGATGACTCTCTCAAAGAGCAGCTCGTCAAGTTAGAGGTAGAGAACCTTTGTTTAAAGCGGCTCTCCAAAGGAGGAAATGTTAGGAGCACTTCATGCTCTCGTGAAGAGCATGCTCAGGGCAAATCCTTCCACGAGCTAGCTCTTCGCTTGTCGAAAACATCGAGGAATCCCGGTGATGCTCAGAGTGGTATGGCCGGTTCACCGAGCGGGGCATCAGTTAGGGGAGCCGCTAGGTCTATAGGCCCTGATGGTATGACTCGGCTCGCGGGTCTAAAGATTTCTTCAGAGGGACCGAGAGAATGGCACAGTGCTCCTCGGCCGCGTGTATCGCTCAATAGGAGCGTCCCTCTTTCTAGGAAAATTTAAGGTGAATCTTTGTAGTTTTGTAGGGGTTTTGATCCTAATAAGACCTTGTAATCCCAATTTCTTGTTGTGAAATAAGATATTCTTAGTACTTAAGCGATGTTTGTAGTGGTTGTTCCTTTCTGACCTTGTAATCAGTTTTTGTTTGGAATAAAAAATCCACCAAGTATTTAAGTGCTACTTCCTCTTGTTGAACAACTGGGAGGTTGTGAGTTTTGTTTAGTAGTTTTCAACAGATGTAGGAGCAATTCCAAATGGCGAGATACTTTACACTTACTCGTTTGCAAGTGGCTAAAGTGGGATCGAATCAAGTGTTGGACTCCGAACTTGTCATTTTAGAGTTTCAATAGTTGTGGGACCAATTCTGAATGGCGAGCTACTTTACAATTACTCGTTTGCAAGTGGCTAAAGTGGCATCGAACCAAGTGTTGGATCCGAACTTGTCTTTTTAAGAGTTTCAACAGTTGTGGGAGTAATTTCGAATGGCGACCTACTTTGCACTTGCTCATTTGCAAGTGGCTAAAGCTGCGTCGAACCAAGTGTTGGACTCCGAACTTGTCGTTTTAAGAATTTCAACAGTTGTGGGAGCAATTCCGAATGGCGAGATACATTGCACTTGCTCGTTCACAAGTGGCTAAAGCG
Organism: Hemerocallis citrina; assembly: GCA_017893485.1. Taxonomy (NCBI): domain Eukaryota; kingdom Viridiplantae; phylum Streptophyta; class Magnoliopsida; order Asparagales; family Asphodelaceae; genus Hemerocallis; species Hemerocallis citrina. Next base: position 239,120,996 of record CM030358.1, read on the forward strand.
ACATCGAACCAAGTATTGGAGTCCGAACTTTCCGTTTGAGAGTTTTCGTACCTGTAGCGTACGTTTTGAGGCAAGTTTTCGTACTTGTAGTGTACGTTTTAAGGTGAAACAATCAGGTTTTTGACAATAGCTTTACGGAAAGGTTAATTGCTTTTATAAGAAGAACTAAGCGGCTACTATTGGGTTGCAAGCCTTTATTACATGGAAAATACGACTAAGTGAAAGGAAAAATATTGAGAAATGCTTTAAGAAGTAGTTGCTTCGAGTGGTGTTTGAACACCCTCTTGGTACATCATTAGATGCTCCGCATTCCAAGTTCTTGGTATCTCTCGGCCCCCCGGATCTGCAAGTCGACAAGTTTCCGGACGAACCACTTTGGAGATCCTATATGGTCCTTCCCAATTTGGAGAAAGTTTGCCCTTGTTACGAGGAGGTGAGATTGCTAGTTTTCGCAGAACTAGATCTCCTTCTTTCATATTGGTAGGGCATACTTTCTGGTTGTAGAACTTTTCAACTCGCTGTTTTTATGCCTGCTGTCGTATGAAGGAACGTTCGTGGACCTCGTCAATAAGATGAAGATTGCCTCTGAGACTTTTGGAGTTTTTTTCTTCGTCAAACGAGATCATGCGAGAGGAGGGTAGGCCAACTTCAATAGGATTAACGGCTTCAGAGCCGTAGGTGTGGTTGAAGGGAGATTCTCCTATAGGGGTTCTCTTAGTGGTCATGTAGGACCATAGCACATTCAAGAGCTGCTCGACTCACAAGCCTTTGGATGCTTTATCGAGCCTTCGACGGAGGCCCATTAAGATTTGCTTATTTTTTTTTTCTGCTTGACCGTTGATTTGCGGGTGGGAGACAGAAGAGAATCGCTGCTGAATTCCCATGTCGGCGCAGAACTGATGAAAGGTTGCCTCTGTGAATTGCGTTCCATTATCAGTAACTAGGATTCGGGGGATACCGAATTGGCAAATGATGTTTCTCCATAGGAACTACTGGACCTTGTTCTCAGTAATCGTAGCAAGTAGTACAGCTTCAACCCACTTAGTAAAATAGTCGATTACTACAATGAGAAATTTCCTTTGCCCGGTAATCGGTGGAAAGGGTCCGAGGAGATGCATCCCCCACATAGTGAAGGGGATTGGGATGGCTAAGGAACGAAGCTCGGCTTGGCATGCTCGTTTGATGGACGCAAACTTTTGACAAGAAGTGCAGTAGCGGACATGTTGCTGAGCATCTTTGAAGAGTGTGGGACAATAGTAGCCATGATTGAGGAACTTTCAGGCGAGGGATCTCGCTCCAATATGAGCGCCCCCAATCCCTTCGTGGGCTTCCTTAAGGGCGTACTGGGCTTCTTCAAGGGATAAGCATCGAAGATATGGTCGGCCGTCCGTTGGAGTATACGAGCGTTTGTACAGGACCCCTTCGATGATAGTGTAGCGCTCTGCCCTAGTTCGGATTTTTCTTTCTTCTTTATGATCTGCTGGAAGTATGCCCCCCTCGAGGAATTCGAACAATGGTTTCATCCAGTTCTCCCCGGGTGGTAGGGGAGGAATCATCATGAGTTCATAATGTTCTTCCTCGATGCTGGGGCAGAGGAGAAGTTCAATTCAGACAGTATGATTGAGTCCTTCAAGAGACGAAGAGGCTAACTTGGACATGGCATCTGCTTTCCTATTCTCCTCTCGTGGTATGCGGATAACTTTCCGACCCTTGGAACGCGCTTAGAAGTCGCTTGACTCGGGCAAGATATTTAACCATCCGATCATCTCTAGCCCCGTATTCCCGGAGGACCTGATTAACTACTAGCTGAGAGTCGTTGTATACTTTTACGCGGAGCGCCCCTGCTTTTTGGGCTAAGAGCAAGCCAGCTATTAGGGCCTCGTACTCAGCTTTGTTTTTGGAGGCTCCAAAATTTATACGGAGAGAGTACTGTAGGATGAAATCATCTGGTCCCATTAGAATAACACCTGCCCCGCTTCCCTCGAGGCATGAGGATCCGTCGACAAAGATGCTCCAGAATGGGGGTCTCTGTCTTCCTCAAGAGGTTCCGGAATTGTGCTTTCGACTAAAGACTCTGCCAGGGCTTGGGCTTTGATGGCTGTTCGCGGCTGGTAAATTATGTCAGGTTGGCTCAGCTCGATAGACATTTCATTAGTCTTTCCGAGCTCTCCGGTTTGTGCAATATCTGCTTTAGCAGTTGATCGGTGAGAACGGTGATGGAGTGGGCTTGGAAGTAAGGTCGGAGTTTGCGAGCGGTCCGTGATCAGAGCGTAAGCCATCTTGTCCACTTCTGAGTAGCGGAATTTGCCATCATGGAGGACTTTGCTGACGTAATAGATGGGCTTCTGTGCTTTGTTCTATTCTCTTACAAGAACTGCACTTAGAGTCTGTTCTGAAGTAGCAAGATAGAGGTAGAGTAGTTCCCTGGCTTTGGCTTGCTCAATAACAGGGGGTTAACTAGATAGGCTTTGAGCTGTTCAAAGGCCTCTTGCTGCAGTTGTCCCCACTCAAAAATTTTAGCTCCTCGAAGGGCTTTGAAAAAAGGAAGGCATTTCTCTCCCGACTTAGAGAAGCGTCCGATGGCTGTGAGGCAACCCGTGAGAGTAACACCCCGCATAATTGAGTAATGACAATTTTGCCATTACATGTTACGCATGTGTATTTTGTACCGTTACGAATAATATTCATAACGTATTTTTATATAAATGTCATATGTATTTATATTCCGATTATCTATATGTTTTCTGTTTTCTCAAAACTTACCTTATCTTATTTTGAGCCAACTTAAACATTTTTTTTAATCCTTGTGTTTTTACGTGTATTGTACGTGTATTCGATACATATACATTTATTTTTCGTTACGTGAAATATCTGTACATATACATGTTTTGTATTTTGACTACTTTTCTTTCTCTCAAATTAGTTTTAAATATTTGGCACGTGCATCACACGCGCAAATTTTAAGAAATTTAATCCATAAAATTTTTCTAAGAATTATGCATATCTATTCTCATTTTTATTTAAGTTATTTATTTTGATTTTAAATCCATAGGCCCTAATCTATTTTAAAAGCCCCAGAGAAACCAGTCTTAAAATAAAAGCCCATGATAAAATTTTATATTGAATACACTTTAGAATTTGTCACCACACTTGTCATGTAACAAATATATATACATTTAAACTATAAACAACAAAATGAGAATTGTGCACATGTGGGAAATTCAAAGGGCTTGGCCATGCATAAGAAGGAGAAGAGATGGGGGTTTGTGGTAGTAAATAGTGAGTGAGTATTTATTTTGAATAATGTGTAACACCCCGTAATTTCATATAGTAGTAGTAGTAGTGTGTGTGTGTATATATATATATATATATATATATATATATATATATATATATATATATATATATATATATATATAATAGTGAGTGAGTATTTATTTTTTGGATTGAAGGAGAGCCACTTGATAGCTTTCTTTGTATATATATATATACACGAAGAAAGCTTTCAAGTTGCTCTCCTTCAATCCCAAAAAATCAAAGGCCCAGATTTAGCCTCACCAAACACATCCCCCCCTCCAAAGTTTCCCCCCAAAACTCAAATTCAAATCCCCACCCAAAACAAGTTCTTTATTTATTTAATTATTTCTCTCTCTCTCTCTCTCTCTCTCTTTCATATTATAAAAAATTAAAATTAATATTAATTTTAAAAATTTTAAAAATTTTAAAAAATTAAAAAACTAAAAAACTTTAAAACCTAAAAAGTAAAAAATTAAAAATTTAAAAACTTTAAAAATAATTCAAAAAAATAAAAACCTAATAAAAAATTATAAAAAATTATAAGAAAAATAATTTTAAAAATTTTAAAATTAAAAAAATTAAAAAAATCAAAAATATCAAAAAAATTAAAACTTTAAAAACTGTAAAAATAATTCAAAAAAAAATAAAAAACTTATAAAAAATTATAAATTTTTATAAAATAATTTAAAATATTTTTTTAAAAAAATTAAAAAATAAAAACAAAATTTTTAAAAAAAACTAAAATTTAAAAATTTTAAAAAAAATTAAAAAGTTTTAAATTAAAAAAAATTAAATTTTAAATTTTAGAATTTTAGAAATTAGAAAATTTTTAAATTTTGGAAATTTTAAAATCTCAATGCAAATTCAAATTCAGTGTCGGACCCCAATCAAGAGGTCGTCGCAAATATCTGATCCGCTGCTGATTCCGTATCGGTGACTTCTTTAACGCCCCTGCCCCTAGCTCAGATAATTTATACAATTTATCAGAAAAATTAGATACTATGTAGTACAACTGCCCACCACAGGCTGCCTCTCAAAAATTAGTTAACCGATTAGGTGACTCTTGATCATAGGCTATATTATTTTAATATTATTATATTTAGGTTTCTTACCGATATGGGATTTATCCCAAACACTTTACCTTTCTCTCTCCCTGTGAAGTACACAGCACAAGGTGGGCCCCAAGCCCAAATGCCACGTCATGCAAGCAAGAGCAACAAACAGCATGCATATGCCTTTTTTTGATGGGCCCCCTACATCAATCACACTTTTTAACACATTTATTTCTATATAATGCTATTATACCAAACCAGACAACTTTTACATCTTTTTCCAGGGGTGTTACAGACACCCCCCCTTCAGAAATCAGCGTCCTCGTTGAGTACGAGCATGCACTCCCTCTCAGGCATACCCGTACATCTGCTAGCTCCATCTCAGGCATACATCTCGCCCACTCTTACCCACACTCGGTGTCGAAAGTCTGCTCTGATACCATTTTTAACGCCCCTGCCCCTAGCTCAGACAATTTATACAATTTATAAGACAAATTAGATACTATGTAGTACAACTGCCTACCACAGGCTGCCTCTCAAAAGTTGGTTAACCGATTAGGTGACTCTTGAGCATAGACTATATTATTTTAATATTATTATATTTAGGTTTCTTACTGATATGGGATTTATCCCAAACACTTTACCTTTCTTTCTCCCTATGAAGTACACAGCACAAGGTGGGCCCCAAGTCCAAATGCTACGTCATGCAAGCAAGAGCAACAAACAGCATGCATATGCCTTTTTTTTGCTGTTCTCTCCCACTCCCACGTGCCCCCCCCCCCCCCCCCTCCCCCCCCCCCCCCCCCATCAATCACACTTTTTAACACATTTATTTCCATATAATGCTATTATACCAAACCATCCAACTTTTACATCTTTTTTCAACATATATATATTATATGTATATTATTTTGAAAACACGGGGTGTTACAACTTCCCTCCACCAAATCGAGGGCGAATATCAAGCAACTCCGTATCGGCGACTCCGCTCCACCGAATCGAGAGCGAATATAAAGCGACTCTAATTTCATCTCATTAACTGAATTCTCATTCTAATTTTTAATTTTGTGTGTGCAAGGGATTACTCAGTTTTTTGCTGACTCGAATTTTGTGTGTGCATGGGATCTAAGTTCAGAGAGGTATGATTGTTTTATATTTGGGTTTAAGAAATTTTAATTTGGGGATTTATTTGATGAGTTTTTTATTGGTTTTGGTTTAATGTGTACGCAAGTGAGAGATGGATTATTTGGTGGCCTCAATTTGGGCTTCCAAACCATAGCATGACAAGTAAGATGTCAAGCAACCTAAAATAACTTGGCAAATATGCAACATTAATTTCTTTACTACAAGAGAAAATACTATCATGAAGTGTTCTCTTCACTGGTTATTAGAAACCATAAATAACATAACATATAAGAACTTTTAGTGTATGTTTGGGTATATAGAATTGGAATGACTGGAGTTTACCAGTGAAGGGTGCAAACTCTCCACTTAAGAAAGACAGCTAAAGTAAATTTGTTATTTATCCATTTTAATTTTTTTAATATAAAGGTGCAATGGGGAGACAAAGTGGAGATAAAAGAAATGATTAGTTTGGTTTAGAGTTTTGAGAACTTCATGTATTTCATTTTGGTTGAAATAATAATAAAAGGTATTTCAATTGCAAACTGAGTCTCAGACAAACAAATGTTTAGATTATTGGTATTGTAGATACCTTCACAGCTGCACTTGCGTTACCATTGTATTTAGACATGCTCATAGTGGTTATGGGATTAGAGTAAGCTCTATTAAACCTATATGATAATGTCCCTGCATAACTATTACAAGCATCTAAAAGTGATGCTAAATTTAAGAAAAACTTTATGTAGTGTTTCTAACAAACTATATGCATTCCAGGTAAGTTCAAGCTAATGATTAAGAAGGCGATGGTTGAGCTTAAGGGTAGATATATTGCTTCCTCATATAATATGTTTTCTACTTCAATTAATTTGCTGGACCTCCAAAACTATTTTATATAATTAAACCAGGTGCACCGTTCCGAAGACGTGTCGTAGGCACGTGTCAATGGGAAAACCTAGGGTCTGTTTGGTTCAAAGGAGGGGAGGGGAGGGGAGGGATTTTAATGGAGGGGAGGGAAGGGGAGGGAAAGGGAGGGGAGAGATTTAATGAAAACTCTGTTTGGTTCAAAGGAGGGGAGGGGAGGGAAAATAATAATTTTCTTGTTTGGTTCACAAGGGGAGGGAATGGATTTTATAATAAAATTACTTTTATATCCTTTTGCATATAATAAGAAATTCATACAACCACATCCTTGTTTGGTCATCCTGAAACAGGAATTTGTCTGTGCAATCTATTATATATATACTTGACTGCTATCAAATGCAAATCTCTGTTTGTATTCTCATCTCTTCCTTAATTTGTAGGTGATGAATTTTTATATTGCATTATCTCAGTTATGTTCTTGTTCGTGTTAATTTGAGAATTTAGGTATGTATATTTGTGTTGTGGGGGATTGAGTTGTGCAAAATGATTTTCAAATGGGGGTATGTATCGTGTATTTTTTTTTATTATATAAATCTGGTTATCTTGGTAAAGAATAAACGGGATCGCCATCATCTTGCTACTTTTCCTTTCTTTTTTATTAGGGAACTTTTGTTTTTATGGGCTAGATGTAATTTGGTTATTGCATTTCCATCTTGCTATTGAGTATTTTGTATTGAAAATTCTTGTTTCGTTATTTAGCATTATTAAAACACACGGTGGGCAATTGCCATCCTCGAGTCAGAAAAGGGGATTGTACACATGTAATCATTAGGTTTCCTTGTGGGTTTCTTGAAAAATAATGACGTACAAATTATTCGTATTCTTCAGTTGAGTCCAAATCATATGCTACTCACTTCTATTGTTTTGTTGAATTGTTTACAAATGCACAGCTAGCATAGCAATAGCTAATTTTGAAAATTTGACGTAAAAATTTAGCTGAAGTGAACACTTTATTTTCCAGGTAAGATCGAACTAAATGTTAAAGTAGAATTGGTCATCATTGATAATTTATTTTATATAAGTTTCCATTCTGGAAATTTTAGTTCTTAATGGAAATAAACTTTCACTCACCTGCATAACTCAAAGAATGAAATCAAAACAGTATTTCCCGAAGTTTGCTCGACTCAGTAGGATTAATAAAATGTCACTGCTAGTAGGAGAAAGAGAGGTTTTTTAGGATTTAGATTTTTTAAAGGGCAATTTAGTCATGCCACTTTAAAAAATTAGCCCTATTTTCTCTCCCCTCCAAATCCCCCCACTTTTGGAGGGGAGCCAAAATTGGCTCAGGAGGGGTGTTGCACCCCCCCATTTCCCTCCCCTCCCCTCCTAAAAATTGAACCAAACAAGAAAAGTAATAAAAAACCTCTTCCCTTCCCTCCCCTTCCCTCCATTCCCCTCCAACCAAACGGACCCCTAGTGTATATATATGGTAGATGGAAATATGGTAAATATGCATGGGGATTTAATTAAATAAATGAGATGGACTTTGGTTGCTGCCATGTGCTTTGGCAGCACATGGTGACGTGGAGATCATGTGGGGCCCCATGAGAGGGGGTATAGCTTGCAAGCGCTGTGTTTCAGCGGGTGTGTCGACGTGGCAGTGAGGGGCCCGCCAAGGGGCTCTGCTGGCTAATGTCACACGCAAGGAGAAGCAAGGAGATGTGAATGGATATTGTCCCATATCAGGAATTGCAAAAGATAATTAAATAATATATAATAATGCCTATGATCAAGAGTCACCAATCCAGTTAACCACCTTTTGAGAGGCAGCCTATGTTGGGCAGTTGTACTTATAAATAAATAATTTTTCTAATAAAATAATAAAATTGTCTGAGTATTGGGGCTGGCCGTTACAAATGGTATCAGAGCCGACCTTTGACATCGAGTGTGGGTACAGAGTGGTGGTTATGCCTGAGATGGAGTTGGCAGATGGGTTGGGTCAGGTTGCCTGGTAAATCCACTGAGGTGGGCTAGGGGACTGGACAACACGCAGAATCAGGGTACTGTACAGCTAGCACAATCAGGGTACGCCATTCCACATCAGCTAGAAAGAAGATCATTTCAGGGTACGCCATTCCACAGCAGTTAAAAAGGAGATCCTGCACTAGGTCGTGTATGGGGATTTAATTAAATAAATGAGATGGAACCATATCGGGATTGCAAAAGATAATTAAATAATAAATAATAATGCCTATGATCAAGAGTCATCAATCCGGTTAACCACCTTTTGAGAGGCAGCCTGTGGTGGGTAGTTGTACTAATAAATAAATAATTTATCTGATAAAATAATAAAATTGTCTGAGTATTAGGGCAGGGCGTTATATAATGGGTATTTATTTTTGGGTAATGGGTCTTCATTCACCCATTTGACCCTATAAATAGCCTCTCCAATTTTTTTAACAATGCACAAAAAACAAAAGAATCAAAAAAAAAAAAGTGAAAAAAAGAAAGAGTGGCTCGAGTTCTTGCATGGAGGAAGGAGAGCTTTTGCTAAGGAGGAGAAGGAAGTCTCATTCTTGTTGGAGCTAGGAGTTCCTATTTCTTTTGAAACTATAAGGTGGGTGATTTTTGAACTTTCTAAAATATAGTAGTACGCATGTGTAGGAATATTGATGCATGAAATTGATAATTCATATGAATTGTAATTATTTTTGTGATTATGTTAGGTGCATGGTAATACATCATGATTAGATTGAATAAATTGGGGGATAAATTCATACACAAAGTTGTTAATCTATGTAAAGAAAGTTGTTGTTTTGAGTTTGTTTGCACTTTAGAAAATCATGTTTAACAAAATAGTTGGTATCTATAACTAAAACTTTTATGGGAGCATCTTGTATAGGTCAGGAATATCCCTTTAAAATTTCATAAGATTTGGAGTTCATTTACTATTTTAATAAAATCTAAACTTAGGACTGGTTGGTAGTCGACTAGTTGCTGGAAACCTGTACACATGTAATACCCTGATTTTCCAAATATATGAAAAATTATTTATTTTGCACGTAGTGTGCACGTGCAATATTTTGGTTGAATTAAATCTTATAATTATTTTATTATGATGTGTATGAATATTTAAATATATGTTTTCAAATTATTTTCATACAAAAGCCTTTTCTTTAATAAATAGAAAGCATTATTATTATTATTATTTTTTAAAAGCCCAAATTGTATTTTTATTTATTTTATTTTAAAATAACTATTTTGGCCCATAGACTAAGCCCATGGATTAATTTATTTGAAAATTCTATTTTATCAAATGCACAATTTTTTGGCCTAGTTGCATGCACGTGCACTACACGTACACGTGCTTTGCACACTTTCCTAAGAGGCCGGATTACATCTCTTTTGGAGGGAGTTTTGAATTTTGGTTATGGTGTTCATGGAGGTAGTTATGTGAATGTGGGTAGTTGTGGTAACTTCTACTCTCATCCTAGCCTTCCATCCTACAACCAACCAACTAATCCTAGCCCTCCATTTTACTTCATTTTTAGTATAAATACCCCCCCTCCCATGGCTATATTCATATGCAATTATATTTCCCACATCTATAGTCTAATTAGTAGTTGTTGTGAGATAAAAGAGTGAGAGTTGTGTGCATTTTGCTTGGAGAGGAGGCCGGCATCATTCCAAGGAGAGGAGCTTTCAGTTGATTGGTGGCTTGGAGCTTGTGCATCTCGTCGCAAAGGGCTTGTGTTGCTAAATTTGTTTAGTTCTCTCCATACAAGGTGGGTAAAATTTTCCATATTTCTAAAGTAGAATTGCTTGCTAAATGAATGAATGATAGTGGGTTGATTTTTCCTTATTCCTGATGCTAGTATCATATTGGGAATGATGCATGAAAAAAAATACTAATAAGAGTACACTTCTAATTGGAGATTTGACCTATGAATTGATTGGGATATGAATATGCAGTTATATGTGATTTGATTAGTAAGAATCTAAATTGATATGGATGAATTATAAACATGAATGTGAATTTGGCTAATCAAGGAATTTATGGCATTAATGGTGAGAATTGTCGAGAAGGAATCTTTCGGGTAAGTCGACTTAGAACCTTGTAAGTCGACTTATATGTTCCTTTAAGTCGACCGATACTGTTATAAGTCGACTTCTTGCTTAAAGTATTTACTTAAAATTATGGAAGTTTTCTCCTGTACAGTCGACTTACTATGATATAAGTCGACTGGTAGCGATGCATTTTTATAAATTCGAATGTTCTACTCTTTTGACAATACATGATACTTTCTTAAAGAAATTTGAGAATTGTTGCATAAAACAAAATGTGATTTGAGATAAAAGGTGCAATCAGAACTATGATTTTGATATGTGTATTTTTGGGAAATTATACCTTGCAAAAGAACTAGAAATGAAGAAGATTAATATAGTAAAGATTGAAGGGACATTATAGATGTATGAAAATATGAATTCTGAATATTCGTTAGTATTTCTCATTCTGAGAATAAAGTGAACAATGAAATGTGAATTATTCTTGTTAAGGAATAGTGAGGCAAAGTATGATGTGTAAATAGAATGAAAGAATGATTCATTAATTTGAGATGTTTAAACTGCTCAGTCGACTGAAGGTGTGCAGCAGTCGACTGTATAAAACCTGAGAATCTACAGTTTGGAACTATGCAGACCAGGCGACTGTGTTTACAACAGTCGACTGCCCTGTGGGTGATATTTGAATTTGAAAACACTGCGGAACAGCCGACTGCCATGTGCAGCAGTCGACTCTCCCGAGTGATTGTGAATACTTGAATTGACTGAACAAGTCGACTGGAAGAGATCCAAGTCGACTGCCCAGAGTGTTTGTTATGTCAGAGGACATTATTCTGTTTATTTGAAGAGCTGTGAACTTTATGATTGATGTTGATTGCTGTATGAATTTATATGAAATGAATCATAGTTGAATTGAGAAATTTACATGAGATGAATCATAAATATAAACTGAGAATTACATGAATATGAAAGCTAAGATCATGATTATGAAAAATGAACTCAAGAGCTGGAAGTGCTCAGATTATGTTCGAATTTGTGAATTGGAATTGAAATGAAAGAGTAGCTAAGTCTCCCCCGGCAGTTGAAAAAGAAATTGAAATGAATATTGAAAGGGAAGACCAAGGTTGGTCATGTTGAAATGAATGTATAAGTCCGGTTGGTGGAGAGGCTAACTCTAGAGCTTTGATTTGGTTCATGATTTTAATAAAAACTAAGGATTAGCACATAATGGAGACGTGATGAAAGTAGGAGAAAAACACGAGTGAGAACCATCGGATTGCGGTGGAGGGTATTTCACAGGTTCTTCACGATGAGTCGTGACATGACGTGGATACGGCTCCAGGGTGCCGTGGCGGCGGAAAGTATTTCACAGGTTCTTCACGATGCGTCGTGACATGACGTGAATACTGTTCCAGGGTACCGTCCCTGTGGTGACACTTGTGGGATGTTTGGTGACTGCATGAGGATCGTGTGCCATGAAGGAGGCTGAATTGTCCATAGGTTCTTCACGATGCGTCGTGACATGACGTGGGATTCCCCTCCAGTTTCTGTACACGTGCTTGCACTCATAGATCATCTAAGACACTACCGTAGTTACAGTAGTAGTTTAAGACATAACGGGGGATTGAACCCTATCAAGATGAAGAACGAATAAGGGCTTGCCCTCGGACCTATGTAGTATGGGATGCATAGAATCCGAACAAGTGTGCATTAGTGTCATGTAACATAATTAACTACATTAAGGATTAAGTGCACAATCACAACACGACATCAATAGGGTAGTCCCTTTAGTTTGAAATGTGACAAGTTTGTGTTTGCTAAATATGAAATGTTAAGTTATACTATTTCCGGCAAGCGAGGACGGCCGTGTATAATGATCGTCGGTTGAATAAACTGACGTACCCACAGTCTAACATGCAGGTAAATGTCATGCTAAAGATTAAAGAGGATTTGGATGCTTAAAGATTTTATCAAGCTGTTGTACTTGTACTTAATTGTTGTATTTTACTTCCGCTGTGCAAAAGAAAGATGTAATTATGATGTAAACTCTGATGTATGACGAAAAGTTTTTATTTCCCTGTAAAAGTGTACTAAGAAAGTGAAAAGATCCTGTAGAACATCTCGAATTCAGTGTATTTGGGGATTCGGGGCGTTACAGAGTGGTATCAGAGCCACGCTTTCTACACTTTCACACTTGTACAAATTTATAGGGAACGACACCCTAGATGTGGACATTAGAGTGTGTGTTTGAGTCTAGAGATTTAAATGCAAGTGACTTACATTTGTGTTGCTCTATGACTCATGCTTTTTCCTCTCTATTTCTAAGATGGCTGATCACTTCGACCCTGCTGGAGGCGACGATTGGCTTGTGAGGCAAGTGGAAACGCTGCGAGAGAAAGTTGGATTGTTGGAGGCTCAGCTGGCGAAGCGAAAGGACGACTTTTCTGTTCTCAGTCATCGGGTTTGGGAACTCGAGAAGAGGAAGAACCTGACGGATGTGCTGAAGGATGAGGTTGATGAACTGCGGGAAGAACTTCGAGCAGCGAAGAGGACCCGTAGGAGTTAGAGTGTTGTAGCTTCTGTTTCTTTCATTCTGATGTTTAGAGATGTTTTTAAATTCGAATGTATAAACTTTTGGAATTCAATGAAATGGAAGTTGGTTTAAATTCTTGTTTTATACTTCGAATTTGACGGATCTTTTGCATCAGAATATGTCGAGAAGAGGAGCAAGGAATGGGGAAGGTTTGGATCTGGAGACTGAACTTGCTAAGGTCTACCAGACGCTGAATGCAGTGGCTCAGAACCAAGCTAGGGGGCCGGCAAATCCAGTGCCCGAGGCGATAAAGCTGGTGGAATCGTTCAAGAGAATGAAACCACCCGTATTCGAGGGAAAGTCAGACCCAGATTCGGCTGACAACTGGATACGGCAAGTGGAGACAATCTTTGAGGTATTGGAGACCCCTGAGGGTAGCAAGGTCAAGTTGGCAACCTTGCAGCTGGAGAAGGATGCAGCAGTTTGGTGGCAATCCGTGAAGAGGACCATGGGAGGTCTGTTGTTTGGCTGGGAGGAATTTTTGGAGGAGTTCCGCAGTCATTATTTCCCCTCCGACGTCCAGGAGAAGAAGGCGATGGAGTTCCTGTCGCTTCAGCAAGGCAGCATATCAGTGAGAGAGTATGAGACCAAGTTCACTCAGCTCTCCAGGTATGCTCCAGAACTGGTGGCGGATGAGGCCAAGAAAGCTCGCAAGTTCGAGCATGGTCTGAGGCCTAGCTTGAGATCTCGTATGATACCTCTTGGTATCAGGCGATTCGATAAGCTGGTCAAGAGGGCGGCAGCGACGGAGGCGGATATGGAGCAGTTCCATGTTGTTCAGAACCGGAGGAACAACTGGCAGACTGGTAAGAGGCCTGCACATTCGGGGAGTTTCAAGGAGCAACCATCTACACAGAGGTTCAAACCGACAGGGGCGAACGCTATTAGTGTGGCTGGGGGACCTGGAAACAATGTGGTGAGACCTCCTGCGGTGACTTGCTTTAACTGTGGTGAGACGGGACATTTCATGTCTCAATGCTCCAAGCCACGGAACAGTAATCGCAATGCACCAATGCAGCAGTCTGGGAAGAGGCCGTACCAATCAGGGCGAGTATTTGCCTTGACGGAAGCTGATGAGGAGGACGCAGATCAGGTCATCTTTGGTACGAGGGCTGATGTTTAGTGTGGGTTTTTGTCATTTCTTCTTCCCGCTCATAGTGTGAAACTGTTATGTAATGGTGTGTATTATGTAACAAGTGAACTCTATTTTAATGGAATGAAAGCTGTCGTATTATTCGATACTGGATCCTCTCATACATTTGTGTCTCCTAGATTTGCTAAATTGTTGGGAGTTGAACCGAAGATTTTCCCAGGCAAGATCTTATCAGTAGCTACTCCGTCAGGGGAAACTTTAACCACTGATCGGTATTATGCTAATTGCGAGATTGTGATTGGGGATAGAATCTTGGGCATTGATCTGATCGAGCTGACTATCTTGGGAGTCGATGTTATCATTGGCATTGATTGGATGTCGGTGTATAGTGCAAGCATCGAGTGTAAGACCAAGACGGTGACAGTGAAGGCTCCAGGTGGACCTGAAGTCGTGTTCCAAGGGAAGCGGAAATGTTCTAAGCTGGTGGCTACTATCCGCAAGGAAGAGACTCCTGTGGAAGTGCAAGGGATTCCTGTGGTTCAGGACTATCCAACCGTGTTCTTGGAAGATTTTCCTGGGTTACCTCTGCATCGTGATGTAGAGTTCAGCATCACTGTTCAACCGGGAAGTGCACCCATTTCTAAGGCACCTTATAGGATGGCTCCAGTGGAACAGGATGAGGTGAAACGGCAGATTGAGGAACTGTTGGGAAAAGGCTTTATTCAACCTAGTGCGTCACCTTGGGGAGCACCAGTGCTTTTGGTAAAGAAGAAGGATGGATCGATGAGAATGTGTATCGATTACCGGGAGCTGAATAAAGTCACTGTTCAGAATAAGTGTCCGATTCCTCGAATTGATGACTTGTTCGATCGTCTGCAAGGAGCAGCTGTATTCTCCAAAATTGATCTTCGATCAGGATATCACCAAGTGCGAGTGAAAGCTGAAGATGTGCACAAGACTGCATTTAGAACTCGGCATGGGCATTACGAATTCTTAGTTATGCCATTCGGAGTGACGAATGCACCTACAATCTTCATGGACTTAATGAACAGAGTTCTGAGGCCGTTTATTGATTCTTTCGTCGTGGTATTTATCGACGATATTCTCGTGTACTCCAAGTCGGAGGAGGAGCACACTGAGCATCTGGCAGCGGTGTTGCAGAAGTTGGAAGAGCAGCAGTTGTATGCCAAGTTATCCAAGTGTGATTTCTGGAAATCTGAAGTGGCATTCCTAGGTCACATCCTTTCTAAGGAGGGAGTGGCAACTGATCCTCAGAAGATAGAGGCAGTGAGAGATTGGGCAAGGCCTACTACAGTGAAGGAAGTCAGAAGTTTCCTTGGGATGACTGGGTATTATCGGAGATTCATTCAAGGTTATGCTCAGATAGCTGTACCGCTTACAGGGCTGACCGAGAAGAATGTGAGCTTCAAGTGGACCGAGCAATGTGAGGCGAGTTTTCAGGAGTTGAAAGATAGGCTGACTACTGCACCTATCTTGGCTTTGCCTAGAGCAGGTGTTGAGTATGACGTTTATAGCGATGCTTCACATCGGGGGCTTGGTTGTGTCTTAATGCAAGAAGGAAGAGTAATCGCTTATGGGTCTAGGCAACTAAGACCGCATGAGAAAAATTATCCGACTCATGATCTAGAGTTGGCTGCGATTATTTTTGCTTTGAAGCAATGGAGGCACTACGTGTACGGTGAGAAGTTGAATATGTACACGGATCATAAGAGCTTGAAGTATATATCAGCAGAGGGATCTCAATTTGAGGCAGCGGAGATGGTTGGAAGTGCTCGGGGATATGCGACCTGAGATCAAGTATCATCCTGGAAAGGCTAATGTTGTTGCTGATGCACTTAGTCGCAAGAGCAGTTAGCTAGTTTGATTACAACTCAGAAGCATCTGATTGAGGAGTTGGACCGAGCAGGTATTGAGGTTGTCTTGCAAGGATTGGGAGCATCTTTGGCTCAGTTGAGGCTTCAGCCTACTGTGAATGGAAGGATCATTGCAAGTCAGAGGTTGATGCTGATATTTTGGATCTTGTATCTTTGTTCTGGTTGTTGTGTTGTATTTTCTGTTTTTCCCGCTCTTGATTGTAGTTCCGGGGACGGAACTATTCTAAGGAGGGAGTGATGTAATACCCTGATTTTCCAAATATATGAAAAATTATTTATTTTGCACGTAGTGTGCACGTGCAATATTTTGGTTGAATTAAATCTTATAATTATTTTATTATGATGTGTATGAATATTTAAATATATGTTTTCAAATTATTTTCATACAAAAGCCTTTTCTTTAATAAATAGAAAGCATTATTATTATTATTATTATTTAAAAGCCCAAATTGTATTTTTATTTATTTTATTTTAAAATAACTATTTTGGCCCATAGACTAAGCCCATGGATTAATTTATTTGAAAATTCTATTTTATCAAATGCACAATTTTTTGGCCTAGTTGCATGCACGTGCACTACACGTACACGTGCTTTGCACACTTTCCTAAGAGGCCGGATTACATCTCTTTTGGAGGGAGTTTTGAATTTTGGTTATGGTGTTCATGGAGGTAGTTATGTGAATGTGGGTAGTTGTGGTAACTTCTACTCTCATCCTAGCCTTCCATCCTACAACCAACCAACTAATCCTAGCCCTCCATTTTACTTTATTTTTAGTATAAATACCCCCCCTCCCATGGCTATATTCATATGCAATTATATTTCCCACATCTATAGTCTAATTAGTAGTTGTTGTGAGATAAAAGAGTGAGAGTTGTGTGCATTTTGCTTGGAGAGGAGGCCGGCATCATTCCAAGGAGAGGAGCTTTCAGTTGATTGGTGGCTTGGAGCTTGTGCATCTCGTCGCAAAGGGCTTGTGTTGCTAAATTTGTTTAGTTCTCTCCATACAAGGTGGGTAAAATTTTCCATATTTCTAAAGTAGAATTGCTTGCTAAATGAATGAATGATAGTGGGTTGATTTTTCCTTATTCCTGATGCTAGTATCATATTGGGAATGATGCATGAAAAAAAATACTAATAAGAGTACACTTCTAATTGGAGATTTGACCTATGAATTGATTGGGATATGAATATGCAGTTATATGTGATTTGATTAGTAAGAATCTAAATTGATATGGATGAATTATAAACATGAATGTGAATTTGGCTAATCAAGGAATTTGTGGCATTAATGGTGAGAATTGTCGAGAAGGAATCTTTCGGGTAAGTCGACTTAGAACCTTGTAAGTCGACTTATATGTTCCTTTAAGTCGACCGATACTGTTATAAATCGACTTCTTGCTTAAAGTATTTACTTAAAATTATGGAAGTTTTCTCCTGTACAGTCGACTTACTATGATATAAGTCGACTGGTAGCGATGCATTTTTATAAATTCGAATGTTCTACTCTTTTGAAAATACATGATACTTTCTTAAAGAAATTTGAGAATTGTTGCATAAAACAAAATGTGATTTGAGATAAAAGGTGCAATCAGAACTATGATTTTGATATGTGTATTTTTGGGAAATTATACCTTGCAAAAGAACTAGAAATGAAGAAGATTAATATAGTAAAGATTGAAGGGACATTATAGATGTATGAAAATATGAATTCTGAATATTCGTTAGTATTTCTCATTCTGAGAATAAAGTGAACAATGAAATGTGAATTATTCTTGTTAAGGAATAGTGAGGCAAAGTATGATGTGTAAATAGAATGAAAGAATGATTCATTAATTTGAGATGTTTAAACTGCTCAGTCGACTGAAGGTGTGCAGCAGTCGACTGTATAAAACCTGAGAATCTACAGTTTGGAACTATGCAGACCAGGCGACTGTGTTTACAACAGTCGACTGCCCTGTGGGTGATATTTGAATTTGAAAACACTGCGGAACAGCCGACTGCCATGTGCAGCAGTTGACTCTCCCGAGTGATTGTGAATACTTGAATTGACTGAACAAGTCGACTGGAAGAGATCCAAGTCGACTGCCCAGAGTGTTTGTTATGTCAGAGGACATTATTCTGTTTATTTGAAGAGCTGTGAACTTTATGATTGATGTTGATTGCTGTATGAATTTATATGAAATGAATCATAGTTGAATTGAGAAATTTACATGAGATGAATTATAAATATAAACTGAGAATTACATGAATATGAAAGCTAAGATCATGATTATGAAAAATGAACTCAAGAGCTGGAAGTGCTCAGATTATGTTCGAATTTGTGAATTGGAATTGAAATGAAAGAGTAGCTAAGTCTCCCCCGGCAGTTGAAAAAGAAATTGAAATGAATATTGAAAGGGAAGACCAAGGTTGGTCATGTTGAAATGAATGTATAAGTCCGGTTGGTGGAGAGGCTAACTCTAGAGCTTTGATTTGGTTCATGATTTTAATAAAAACTAAGGATTAGCACATAATGGAGACGTGATGAAAGTAGGAGAAAAACACGAGTGAGAACCATCGGATTGCGGTGGAGGGTATTTCACAGGTTCTTCACGATGAGTCGTGACATGACGTGGATACGGCTCCAGGGTGCCGTGGCGGCGGAAAGTATTTCACAGGTTCTTCACGATGCGTCGTGACATGACGTGAATACTGTTCCAGGGTACCGTCCCTGTGGTGACACTTGTGGGATGTTTGGTGACTGCATGAGGATCGTGTGCCATGAAGGAGGCTGAATTGTCCATAGGTTCTTCACGATGCGTCGTGACATGACGTGGGATTCCCCTCCAGTTTCTGTACACGTGCTTGCACTCATAGATCATCTAAGACACTACCGTAGTTACAGTAGTAGTTTAAGACATAACGGGGGATTGAACCCTATCAAGATGAAGAACGAATAAGGGCTTGCCCTCGGACCTATGTAGTATGGGATGCATAGAATCCGAACAAGTGTGCATTAGTGTCATGTAACATAATTAACTGCATTAAGGATTAAGTGCACAATCACAACACAACATCAATAGGGTAGTCCCTTTAGTTTGAAATGTGACAAGTTTGTGTTTGCTAAATATGAAATGTTAAGTTATACTATTTCCGGCAAGCGAGGACGGCCGTGTATAATGATCGTCGGTTGAATAAACTGACGTACCCACAGTCTAACATGCAGGTAAATGTCATGCTAAAGATTAAAGAGGATTTGGATGCTTAAAGATTTTATCAAGCTGTTGTACTTGTACTTAATTGTTGTATTTTACTTCCGCTGTGCAAAAGAAAGATGTAATTATGATGTAAACTCTGATGTATGACGAAAAGTTTTTATTTCCCTGTAAAAGTGTACTAAGAAAGTGAAAAGATCCTGTAGAACATCTCGAATTCAGTGTATTTGGGGATTCGGGGCGTTACAGCACATTTCGGTTTTTTATCATTTCAGCATCGTAAATGAAGTAATTTGAGAAAAGTCAAAACTAAGAACTTGTGGTAAACTCGTTAAAGTTTCCGTAAAGTCTAAGAAATAAATTTTTCACAAAGACTTGAATTTATAATGAATTTTACAAGACTGAACAAGTAGCAGCATTTCGATATTTCGACCCTATTATATTTCGAAGAACTCAGGGTTAAAGATACAATATTTTGGAGAAACTTATAACTAAGAAATTTTATTAGACTTGTATACCTTTATTTTGATCTAAAGAACGCAAAGTTTCGTGAAGTATATAATTTTCTATGATTTTTACAAGAAGCATGAACTGCAGTTTTCTAGTTTTGAACTTAATGTTTTGCAAACGAATCTAGATGAAGTAATTGAGAATGATTCTATGTTTTTTTAACTACAAAGTTATAGTAGAATCTTTTATGGGAATAATGAATCAATCTTTTGAATAGAATTAAGATTTATAATTGAAATATGATTGAATATGTATGGAGTTTTATTGATCAAAATGAACTTTGTATTTGGAATATATTCTTGAAGAATAAATATATGTGAAAATGAGTTTTGTTAATCAAAGGGACTTGGTAATAGATTGTTGGTTGTATGATCATCCAGGAAGTGTTTACTTCATGATTAGTAAATGAGAATGAATGAAAGAATTTGAATGAAATATGAATACATGAAAATGAGAACATAAATTATAAGGGTATGTGTACCTCATAATGTTGAACATAAAAAGATGTTGATTCTAAAGGCTTAGTGAGACCCAGGTATCGGTAAATGTGGAAAATGAATAATTGATTTGAGAAGTGGTCAATATGGGCTATCGTTCTCGGTATTTTTTAGTTAGACCAGTAGGAAGGTAAGCTAGCTCTAGTAGTATTATTTATTCATGTTTAAACTTAAGGATTAGGCACTAAGTGCAGATATAATAAAACTTGGGCAAACGTAAGTGGGCTGCCTCTATATAATCTGACGGTAGACTCCAGGACTATAGACCCAGTTTGACAGTGGACTCTGGGACTGTGGTTGCTTGCGATGGAAACGAGTCTTAATTAAATTCGGGACTATGACTGATTTGACGGTGGACTCCAGGATCATGAATAGTCGGGCAGATGGGAGGTCGTTCTCCATATGCGTATACCGGGGCTAGAGGGACACTTGCGGGATGTTCGCACAATGAGGATTTCCGTATAAGCTTGACGGTGGACTCCACGGCTAGAATCAGTACTCATGGAATGTCTAAAACTTGATTTTGTTACCGAGTAATTTTTCATGGCGAGGGATTAAATCCTTTAATGTGGAGTACGTAGGTGCTTTCCCTCGAACCTATGTAGGATGAGGTGCGTAGAATCCGAACAAGTATGCATTAGTATCCTTGTAGTATAACATCTAAATTAGGCATTAAGTCATATCATACACTGACATGTATAGGATAGTCACTCTTTACACTTTTATATGCATTCAAGTATGTGATTGTTAAAGTAAGAGAATCGTTATATTATGGCATAGCGCGGATCGCTGTTTATAACATTGCGTCGATTGTAAACAATTGAAGTGCCCACATTTTTATCAGTGTTGGACTTAGATTGGCAAGGACTTAAAGGTGATTGATGATAAAGATTATACTCAGGATTAAAGCTGCTGATGTTAGAGTTGTATTTCATGTTATATTTTATTTTAACTTCCAATGTGTAAATCTGTAATAAACATTGTTGTGCAATAAAAAGTTTTAATTTCCTTGTAAAATTGTACGAATTGAAGTAAAAGATCATGTTGTACTACAAATTACATGTAAATGGAATTCGGGGTGTTACAGTGAGCCTCTGAACTTCTTTAGTACTGGAGGGAAGTGGCATGTCGAGAATGGCTCGGATCTTCTCGGGATTGGCCTCTATCCCCCTGTGTCTAACCATGAAGCCTAGGAATTTTCCTAACGATACTTAGAAAGCACATTTGGATGGATTGAGTCACATCTTGTGCTTCCGTAGAATGCCGAAGGCTTCCTGTAGGTCACGGACGTGGTCTGCTTGGGTGAGGCTTTTCACCAGCATGTCATCTATGTAAACCTCTATATTTCTGTCGATCTGCTCTTGGAAGACCTTGTTGACAAGACGCTGATATGTAGTCCCAGCGTTCTTCAGCCCGAAGGGCATGACTCGGTAACAATACAAGCCTTGGTCGATCACAAAAGAGGTCTTCGGGATATCAGGAAAGAACATTTTGATTTGGTTATATCCAGAGTAGGCGTCAATGAAACTAAGGAGCTGGTGACCAGATGTAGCGTCGATAAGGGCGTCGATGCTAGGGAGAGGGAACGGGTCTTTCAGACAGGCCTTGTTCAAATCCGTGAAGTCAATACATATCCTCCACTTTCAATTAGCTTTCTTTACCATTACACTGTTGGCAAACCACTCGGGATAGTTGACTTCTTGGATGAAGCGAGCCGCGAGGAGTTTATCCACCCCCTCTCTGATGGCTACCTGGCGATTGGGGGCGAACTTTCGACGCTTTTGTTGAACAGGTTTAGCTTTGAAATTGACGCTAAGACGGTGGGTGATGAGGTCTTCTGATATACCAGGCATGTCAGCTGTTTTCCATGCAGATAGGTCTTGTCTCTGAAGCACTCGATGATATGTTTCTTGACCACTTGCGGGAGGACCCTACTCACTCGGAAGGTCATAGAAGGGTCTTCTTCAGAAAACAGGACTTTCTCTAACTCGTCGACTGGTTCCGAAATGATCTGTCGGCCCATCTGGGGGACCTTTAACAAGTCAAGGGAGAGAACTGTCCCTCTTATAGCCTTAGTGTAGCACATTCGGGCCATCTCTTGATTTCCTTTGACTTATCCTACCCCTGTAGGGGTCGGAACTTCATTTTCATGTGGAAAGCGGAGGGGACGACACGCAGTGCGGCTAGGCCTGGTTGCCGAGAATGACGTTGTACACAGCTTTCACATTTACTACCATGAAGTTCATTGTTTCTGTTCGGCTTGTTGGGGCTCTTCCCGTGGTCACATCCAGGGTGAGAACCCCTTCGATCGAAACCGGACCCCCTGAGAATCCGGTCAGAGTGTATCCGGCTGGTTTAAGGCGATCTCGGGATAGGCCAAAAGCTTGAAACGCATCTAAGAAGAGGATGTTAACAGAGCTCCTGTTATATACAAGGATCCGTCGTACCTCATGATTGGCCATTGAAGGCTGATTACAAGTGCATCGCAGTGGGGCATTCGGACGCCTTCCAAGTCCTTATCGGAGAAGGTAACTGGGACACCAAAACTCTTAGGAGGAGGGAAGTTTTCTATGGAGTTGACCTCCCAGACGAAGGCTTTGCGGGAGGAGTTAGACTCTCCCCCATGGGCCCTCCATGTATAGGGTGCAGAATTGCCCTTGGCTTGGAGTCTTGCGATTCTGCTGGCTTCTCGGTTCGCTCATTGGCCCCCAGGGGCGGTGGAGGATTAGCTCTATTGTAATCCCTGTTTTTCATTTTATGTATTTTTGGGTGTATTTTTTTCTTTTTGTGTATTTATTCATATTGTATCTCTTTTGAACCCTGTTTTGGATCTTCTTTTTTCGAATAGATTCATCTATTTGCTTTTAGCCCTTATTTGATCCTCTTGATTCGATTGTCAGTCTATTGTTTCGTCTCTATTTGGTCGAGCTATTATTCTTGATCCTCATTGTTTAAATTGTTCATACCTTAATTTATTATTCATTTTTGTTCCCATCTCATTCTCTTGGATCTTTTTTTTAAAACCCAATCGCTTTTATACCCAATATCCATTTAAACCCTATAACCCTAAACTCTCTACCCGTCACAACCCCTAAACCTAATTCTAATCTGCATATGTATACACCCTATAGAATACCCTGTGTGCATACCCTACTCCATCCCAAACCCTAGCCGCTAGTTACACTCATCCCCTACCTCTGTTCTTCCCGACCTCCCTAACCCATCCCCCAGTGCTCCTCCGTCTCTCGCCTCTCTTCCCCCGATGCCCTAGCAGCCAGCGACACTCTAGACCACCTCGCGACGCACCAGACCCCGACCTCCGACCTACCGCAGCGACCTCCCGACTCTTTCCCCTATTCCCGTCGCACCGTTAGACAATAGCAGTGCAGTCCTCTGCGCTGTGCTTGCCTCCTCCTGACAACGCGCCACAGATGACAGCAGCACAGCCGGAGCGACCTCTTGCTGTTCCCCCGACCAGTGCCTCCGTGTTGTCGCCTAGCAGCCGTGTGCAGTGCCAACTCTCTCTCTCTTCCTCTTGCTCTCTTGTGTGCGTGTGTTGAATCTCGTTGTGATCGTGTGTTTGTTAGTGGTTCTTGGTTCGTTGTTCGTTGAGTTCGTGCCTGGGAATCCATTCCCGTTATTCTCGCTTTTGCATCGTTTCCGTCGTCGATTATAAGGCAAGTAACTTGTATTAATTTCTGTTGCAAATACAAGTACTAAATACCACATGTAGTGTAGTTGTGTTCTAGAGATAATTCTTGTGCAAAACTCCTGTTATATCTTGTCTCTATGTGTTGATCTGCCCGTAGTTTCCACATTACACACACGACATGAAATAACTTAGGGATGATCACTTTTTGATGTACACATGCATGTTGTTCGTATGATATCGTATGCATGATTGTGTTAGTAATAGTATAACTCGTTGTAGACTTGTTAAATACTCTATACTATGTTTCTTGGACCTCGAGTATATCATATTTTGCTTTTTGTTATGATTTGGGTGTGTTTCATATAAACTAGTTGATTTTATGCTTGAAGAAGATTTCTGTTTTTGCTGTTACCTCGTTTTGTTCAGTATTTTAGACCCCATTAAGGTCAGTATATGAAAATTATTTGTGAATATGAATTATAGAGAATTCTGTCTACTTTCTAGAATTTCTGACAGATCTCAGTTTCGATTTATGAGTTTCAAGTTATTGCTGTTTTACTACAGATGTGTTTAAAATTCTAGATTCTGTTTTATATGAATTCTGTATGGTTAATTATTTTTCTACTGATGTTCAAGATAATATTTTGATCCAATATTTTTCTGGTTACAACTAGACTTGATTTGTATTAACATCTAATTTTTTTGGATTTAATTGATGACTTTTATAAACTATTCTATACTTGCAAACAACTACTATACTTGTAGAATTTTCATGTTGTTCAGTATAGAACCTTAATTTCGAGCTGATTCTATTTACTGTTTATAAAAACTTTGTGAACATGAATTGTAGCCTACTGTATCTATTTTATCACCCTATTGACGGATCTGGATTTCGATTTATATTTGTAATCTATTGCTGTTTTAGTATTGCTGTGTTTATGATTCCAGATTTACAAAACTGTTATATCTTGCTGCTTTCTGATTTTGATTGAGTATACTATCTATGTTGGAAAATTACGAAACTTTATTTTCTGTTACTAAACATACTAGGGAATACCCCAGATTTTTCTTGGATTTAATCAATACGTTTTTATGCTGTTTTCTTGTTTATGAATACAAACTTCTGATTTCTGGCTGAACACATTTTCTGGATACAATTATGTTTTGAGTCCTGTTTTTTTAAAATACCCTATGACTTATACATAGTTGCTGGATTCGGCCGAGAGTTTATTTTTTAGATTTTCTGATGGATCCAGATTTGCATATTTTTGGCAACGGGAATCCCAGATTAGGTGCAGTACTGTCTTGCTGTCCTGAACTAGAATTTTCATTGTCCTACCCTTTTATGAGTTATCTTTCACCTGTACATGTAAATCTTTCGACCTGAACCTGTTACTTGTCTATGCCATGTTATTCTTGCTTTGTTTTGTGACACGTGTATGCCTGTTTGATAATGATAACAAATAACCAAGCTGGGGTTAAGGGGAAGACCTTAGTAGTGGACAATATAGGTATGTATACTTAGAAGGGGGCCTGTGTTTCCCACTACCTGTTGCCATGTTTCATGATTATATGATTATGCCTGTTATTACTATATGTTGCCATATTTCGTGACTACATGATTCATGGTTGTTCCTGTTGTCACGATTTCACGACCACGTGATTTGTACTTGTTACCTATTATATAACGCCTGAGTACACGGTCCTATAGAAACCCACCACTAGATCTAAACGAAATCTGTATGATTATAGTAACCATGTGGTAAAAACCTGGGATGCATGAAGTACTACCTAGATTGTAATAAATACAAGACTTGACATGACATAATACCTGTTACATGCTTACCTGTACATGCTACCTGACACTTGTTACATGTTTACCTGCTTGCATGATACTTGTTACCTGTTACATGTCACATACACCTGTTATCTTACCACATTATTTGATTCTGTTCATGATTCATGCTAGTTGTTCTATTTTGTTGCCATGTCTATTCCATGCAATGTTGTTTATTATTTTTCTGTAACTGTGCCTGCACTACAAGCGGCCCGTAACTTGCATTGACGGGCATTTGTTTTCTTTTTCCCTCTTCATGCAATTTATTGAATTGCAGATTATGGTGATCAGCTGCCCGATCGAGTAGGTGATCTAAGATTCTAGTTGCTGGAGTTCTTGCTATAATTTACTTTCCAGTTAATCTTGAATAAATATATTTGCTACATGAATTTTGTATTGGGCAATGTGACCTGGAATTATTAACTTGTTCAGATCTGGTTTATTTGAGATTATTAAATTTTGTTTCAAGTAAATTCTATTGGTATATTGATTCATTTATGCATGCGTGGTTGACTTCTCTTGCTTCCTACTCTGATTATTCCTGTGAAATATTGTAAAGATCCTTGCAGCTTATGGATGATGAAATCATTCGCTGGACTTAGTCACGTATCTGTATTCTATATTCTTTTTTGGTAATCGGGGCGTGACATCTATCCTTCCTCATGAACTTGGCGAGTTGCCTTCTCTGGATGAGAGCCTCGAATTCGTCTTTTAGGGTCCAGAAATCATCTGTGTCGTGACCATGGTCCCTGTGGAAGCGGCACCACTTGTCTCTGTTCCTCTTTTTGCCAGGTGTATTCATCTTTGGGGGAGGTTGGAGCATGCCCTCTTTGCCAACCTCCATCTGAGACACTGGCATTTAGAGGAGTAAACTTTTCAAAGTGGGGAGGGGGGGCACTGACCGCTATTGTCCTTCTAGAGATTTTTAAAACCTTCTTCTTCTGCACCCTTCCGTTTGTTCCCAGATAGGGGCTCCTTCTGTTCTTGAGGATGGAGGACTTCTTCTTCCCGGATATATTTCTCACTCCTTAACAGGAGCTCCAAGAAGTCTTGGGGTGGCTTCTTGGAGAGGGATGCTTTCAGGTTGGCATGATTGATGTTGTGTCGGAATGTTGCAGAGGCCACCGACTGATTAAGAGAGGCGATAGACCGAGCCTCAGTTGTGAAGCACCGGACATAGTCCCTTAGGCGCTCTCCCTTCCTCTAACTGAGGGCCAATAGGGATGCATTCGTCTTCTCTATTCTGCGGCTACTAACAAAGTGGGTGAGAAAGAGTTTCTCAAACTGATCGAACGAGAAGATGGAGATAGGGGACAATCAGGAGTACCATTCTCTTGCAGGTCCCTTCAACGTGGCTGGAAAGGTTTTACAAAGAAGCGCATCTGAGGCCTGGTGAATCATCATGAGAGTTTTGAAACTCTCGATATGGTCAGTGTCACGCCCCGCTTCTCAAAAACACGGAATACGAGCACGTGACGAAGCCTAGCGAATGATTTTAACATCATCCATAAGCTGTATGATCGACTCAACATCACAACAAGAGTATAACAGGATATACACAACCAAGCATGCATGAATATTTATTAAGCAACAGAAAACAAATGAAACAAATAATAATATCTAAATAGTTTTTAAGTCTGGATCAAAGATAAAACTCGGGAACAGAAGCCCATTACAAGTCTTAAGTAGCAAGAAATAAATAACTTAAATAAAATAAATGATTTAAGCATGTCCTTTCTCTATTTGAAGACTAAAATCTCTTCTCACCAATTCCAGCAGGCAACACGTCTCCAAAGTCTGTTTAATAATAATAAAAAGAAGAAAATAGAGGAAACAAGAGAAACGCCTTTAGTGCAAGTTAGGGCCACAAATAGTAAAACAAGTACAAGCAACATGGAACAAGATTTGAAATCAAGAATGTAATAGGGATGCAACAAGTAGTGGGGATTCAAGAAACTAGCTAGCAAGAAAGACAACTCAAGTGACCAGGTTGGATAACAAATACTAATAGTAGAACAAGTGGCTAGTGAACATGTAATGGTATCATGCATCAAGTGACAAGTATCAAGTACAAGTGTCAATTAACAAGTCTCAAGTCTAGTGTCAAGTTGTCAAGTACAAGTATCAAGTCTCATGTATCATGTCATCAGGTATCAAGTAAGCATGTGCCAAGTTCAAGTTTCATGTATCAAGTCTTGTGGTTATTACTATCTAGGTAGCACTCCATGCATCCTAACTTTTACTACATGGTTGCTACAGTCAATACAAATTTCGTTTAGGCCTAGTAATAGAGTTTATAGGGCGGTGTACTCAGGTCATGTAGGAAATACGAGCATGTGATCAAATCATGAGCTCTAGAGGTGGCCCCCGTAGGCTTTAGAGGTGGCCCCTGTCACCCATGATGTGGCACTTAGTTCTATGTGATCGCAA
The DNA here is from genome assembly GCA_017893485.1 of Hemerocallis citrina. Lineage (NCBI taxonomy): Eukaryota > Viridiplantae > Streptophyta > Magnoliopsida > Asparagales > Asphodelaceae > Hemerocallis > Hemerocallis citrina. The sequence continues at coordinate 239,149,092 of CM030358.1, forward strand.
ATATATATCATGTAATCATATAATGGGCTCTAGAGGTGGCCCCCGTCACCCATGACGTGACACTTAGTTCTACGTGGCATTTAGTTCCATTTAACACAAAATCATGGAAAACACGGCCCCCCTTCTGAATACACTTATCTATATTGCGCACTATTATGGTCTTTTTCTTAAACCCCGGCTTGTTATTTATTATTATCATCAAGCAAGCATGAAAGTGTGCGAAACAAGTTAAGTAAACATAATCATGAATATGGAACAAGTCTAGGCTAGATAGGATACAAGTTTGAGGGTCAAAACAATCCAAATATCAAGAACAACGAGAATCTCAAATCTGGACAGTATAAGGTTGTTGCACCAAAACTGCGATCTCGTTGATATAAGATAGCAAATGTGGATTGTCAGGAGGTCTAGAAACTAGACTCCTGCCCGGTTCCAACACATATAATTAAGGCACATAAAAGTTGTGGTAATGTGTGTCAAAATAGCAAACTATACAACATTTATGTTCAGCCAGAATTTGTGAATCTGAGTTTATACATATGAAACAGGGTTGGAAAAATTAATTCTGAGAAAATTAGGAAATGTTCTCTAGGGTGTCCAGTAATAGCATGCAAAATTTCAAGTCAATTACTTATTGGTAGCATAGTTAAAATAATTTATAAACTAAAGAGGTGCAGCAGTTTTTGTGAATCTGCGACTACCAACACAGCAGCAGTAAAACTGCGATATCTCCTAGACCGTAACTCGGAATTCAAAAATTATAGATGCTATTGACAACCAGATATTTAGGGCTACATTTCATATTCAGGGCTCACATTCAGATTTTGATTTTATAGGGGTCGAAACAGCAAGTAAAGACAAAAACAGCAACAAGTGTGAATTTCTTTTGTATATAAGTTGCATGATAAATGACCAATATGAGTCTAGATTAGCATGTGATACAAAATGGATGTAGTGGGCATCAAATCAGAAAGTAACATCTATTTCTCAACTCAAAGGAATGCAAGATCATCACATACATGATACAACACACATCTACAAGTCTAGGGTTTCTTAGTTTCATGTGTTCAAGTGACTAGGAGATAAAATGAGTCCAAGTAGTTTGTATAATATATCAACGAAGGGTTGTGACTCTTGAGATCATGGGATCGATGATGAATAATTCAAGATCAACAAATGATGAGACAAGAAGGAGTCACAACTACGATCTATTTGTAGTATTTTCAATTAAACACTTGTACTAGAATAAAAAATTGTACAAGAAGAATACTTGCCTTAGGGGAATAGTCGACGAATTCGACGGGGAGCACGATTGGCACGGATCTTGATGGGATGATCAAGATCAAGGCGATGAACGACTGCAATCAGATCTGATGGTGAAGATGAGATCAGATCGAGATCGGATCTTGATGGAATCCAACGGCCCAGATCAAATCAGCCCCTTTCTTCTTCTTCCCTCCTTTACAGTAACAGAAAGAAAGAGAGGGACCTCGGCGGTTGGCTGACGGCGCAGGCAGGGGGGACGACGACGGGGGTGCACGGGACGATGGCGACGACGACACCGCGGTCGGGAAGTGACGGCGGCGTCGGAGGCAGTAGCGCTCGAGCGCTAAGAGTTGGGTTCAAAAATAGGGGAGCGAAGGAGAATGGAGAGGCGAAGCTACGGGGTTCGGCGATTGTTGATGGTGGAGGTCGAGGGTGATGAGGAGATGGGTTCGGCGATGGTTGATGGTGGAGGTGAAGAAGACGATGGCACGGGCAATGGGTTATGGAGGTTCGGTAATGGCGGATGGGTTTCGGGATGATGAGGATGATGATGGAGGGTGAGGTAAAGGGTGTGGTGGAGCGGCGAGGCGAGGTAGGCAAATGGGGACGACGATGGGGTAATGGCAGAGTTGGGTGTGATCGAGAGGAGGAAGAAAGAGACAGGGGAAGGGAGAAGGCGGCTGTGTGAAAATAGGTTAAAACAGTATTAAGGGGGGTTAGGGTTAGGGTTAATTAGGGTTAGGCTTATATAGGGGGGTTTTGGGTTAATGGGCATTTGGATAGCGGGTTTGAGGGAGATCCAACAAGAGATTGACCCAAAATTGATTAAAATTGGGGGGAAAACAGATGAGTTGAAACAGTCTATGTCTTCACGAAGAGCGACAATCAGAGCAAAACGAACAATACAATTGAAATAAATATTGGCACCAAAATTGAGTTGAAACAAATGAAATGATTTTATTCGAACTGGAACAAAAATACAGGTCTCAAATCGAAATCGATAGACAGAGTACAAGGAATGCAAATACAGAAGAAAAATACAGATACAGGAAATAGAAGTTACAGTCAACTGGGTCTGTCTCCCCATTGTAGGACTCGAAGTGAGGGGGCTTGAAGGTCTCAGGTATTGCCGCCTCCATGATGGCCCTGGAGAAGGGATGCCTGCTCGGGCAGAAATTCCTTGCCCGCTGTTCTTCTTCCAGGTCGAGCCTGCTGAGCCGCCTTTCCATCTCGTGGAGAAGGTGATGGAGCGAGTCATACCTCTAGTCAGATCTAGTCAACGCTTGGGACTCTCCTTCATGATTGGCGGTATGGCGAGGGCTAGGTGCACGCTGGTCATGAATCGGGGCATGGGGAGGGCTAGGCGCACACTGATCGTGACTCGTGGCAATATTGAGAGCTTGCAGGATGTCTTCTTTGAAGTTCTGGAACTCTACTTGAGTGACTGGTGCCCCTCCAGCTCGGGGGTCCCTAGGTGCTGATCGGCTAGTCGAGGTGAGGCTTCTCTACCGATGACGTGGATGGGACTCTCTTCGCCCCATCGGGGAGGGGGTTCTTCTAGGCCTTGGCCTGTGGGGGACCGAACTCTAGGGGCCCTTTGGCGCTCGGGGTGAGGGACTTCTTCAAGGGCTCGCCTTTCATTCAAGCGAGTTCGGAGGTCTACCCCCTACAGACAGTTTTACAATTACTTGATGGAGATCCAGCCCTGGAGGAATTTGAGAGGCCATGGAGTCGGTTGAAGGGACGTGGACTGAGATGTGGTCATGGTGGGAGTGTTGTCCCTGACGGCTTCGATGGGATCCCCCCGGGGCAGCCCCCCTAGACCTGGGAAGAGGCTGTTCAGGCTCCGGTTGCTGAACTTGTTGGCTGAGTTGAGGAGGAAGATCTTGGAGTGGTGGAGGAGGAGGAAGAGGAGTGGTTCTTCTGCTGGACGTCGTTGCCTTCCTTTTTCCTTTCGGGGGCATGGCTTAGAAACTTCCTCCACCGGAGATATGTTACTGGATTGCTTTTTCTGTTCCCACAGGCGGCGCCAATCTATTGCTGCTGATTTCGGTGTGGGAGCAAACAGATGATTTGTGAGTTCTTCTGGAAACAATAAAAGCAAATCTGTTGATTTCTTGCTGGTGTTTGACTGTTTCTCGCCGCTGCCGCTAACCTATAGAAAGTTCAAAACACCGGGGATGGATCCCAGCGATGAACCCTCTGACGCTCAAGTCATTAATCAAGAAGATTCTGAAAGAGCGCTTTGTGGAAAAAATATTGATTACCTTTTTTATGGTAGGGGAAGAGGGGTATTTATAGTCGTCTTTAGAGACGATTTAGTGATAATCCTTTATCCCTATGTCCCGGTGTTTTTGAATAAGAAACAAAGTTTAATCCGTTTCATGATAAGAAATTTGATTTAAACCATCTCTTAGAGATAACCATAAATATGAATTACTCTTTAAATATCCTGGGTTAGTTTATAATGGGTCGTCAGCCTTACCAGTAAGACAGACCTATTTTTGGGTTATCGGGCTTGGAAAAGACCCATTTTCCATGTCGGACCCGTTTGTGGAGGAAATTACCGTTTTACCCCTGAGGGCTTCAAGATTCGTGCCCAATTTGAACGGTCCCGATTTAATCCTATTTTTGGCCATATCAAATAGTAGTAGTAGTAGTAGTAGTAGTAGTAGTAGTAGTAGTAGTAGTAGTAGTAGTAGTAATAATAATAATAATAACAATAATAATAATAATAATAATAATAATAATAATAATAATACTAATAATAATAATAATAACAACAACAACAATAATAGGATTTGGGTTTAACACATTATAAATAATCAAATAATAACAATATATTTGATTTGGGTTAAATAATTAATCGAATAAGAAAATAAACTCACAGAATGGAAATAAGATTCGTATTAAAATATATAGTCGTTTGAAAATAGCACAAATACAATTAATGAATAGAAATGGACTTTATTAGGGGATCCAACAATAAATTTCAACAAAAAGAATTAAAAAGCGGAAACTGGTTTATAGAGAATCGAAATAGTGAAAATACACAGAAAATACAATTTGGTGGGAATGGGGGTTACAAACATCCCCCTTCCTCAAGCTAGCACCGCGACGTGAGGGAGTGCCCAATTTTGATTCGTTTGTGTGGATACCGTAGAGGCACCGCAGCGTTGCAGTACTCATGATTGGCAGACGGTGGAGATAGCAGTTCCATCGTTGAGGTAAAACTCCTAATAAGGTTTATGGTTTTCACATGGATCCATGGCTGGATTTCGAATTTTTTTATATTTTTTCGCTGCCCATTACTCTATTGTAAACCTTGAAACCCAACAGTCGAGGTGTAGACCGACCATCTGTTCTCACCAATATGTTGCACATGGTGCTGACTTCTTTGGGAGCCCCCTGGTGGAGCCTCTTTGGAGGGAGGCTAGGTAGGCTGTTCTGATGGAAGAGATTGATCCAGCTGAGAGGTAGGAGGGACATCCTCATGAGGAGGAGGTGGAAGTAGAGGTGGAGGTGGAGGGAAAGAATTGGCTCATCTGCTTGAGGTCGTCGCCTTCCCTTTCTCCTCTGGAGGCTTGACTGAAAACAGTTTTTACCAGCGAATTTTGGTAGGATTGCTTTTTATGTTCCCACAAACGGCGTCAACCTATTGCTGTTTTTTGCTCTGTGGGAGCAAACAGATGTTGTGAATTCTTTTAAAAATAATAAAAAGAACTGACCTTTTAGTCTTCGCCGATAATGACTATTTCCAACTGATCTTGACTCCTGAATCTGACTCGGTTTAACCGTTGGATTTGTTATAGATGGTGACGATTGCTCTGATTGCCCTGCAAAAGTCTGAAATACCGGGGTTGACCCCGGGACAGACCCTCCGACACTCAAGCCAGAACTCAGAAAGATATGAAAGTTTTTTAATGGAAAAATACTGATTACCTGGTTCTAGTGGAGGTCATGGGGCATTTATAGTCACTTAGGGGCCAGCTTCAAGATAATGATTTATCTCCACTTCCTAGTGTTATTGATAGAGTTAGTTATTCTCTTCTTCATGAAGAGATAGATGTGGTTGTGGGGATAGATTTATGACTCATCTCTTGTATGGTTTTTTAACCGTCTCTTATAGATAATTATGAGTTTAAAATAATTTTTAGAAAATCATGAACTCCTTCATGTTAAGCTGTTATGACAACCCAGTTAGACAGATCCGTTTTGGGTAGTTGGACTCAAAAGCGGTTCACCTCCCTTTTACAGTCCTGTTTGTTGTGTAATTTTTTGCTTTACCGCTGAGAGCTTTAAGATTCATGTCTGATTTGAACGGTCCCAATTTGGTTCTATTTTTAGCCATATCATGTGCCGTGTTGGAGAAGAAAAATCCCTAGCGAACCCAATCGAATATCCATGCTTGTGCCACCCGATGCCCCTTTTTTGAGTTCGTGTTACCCGAAACCCAAAATTTTCATACCAATCTCGTGCCAGGTTCGGGCGGTCCAACCCAATTGACATCTCTAGGAACAACCTAATAAGCATGGGGAAATGCTGAAATAAATGGATAAATAAAGATATGTTGGTCATTTTAAAAAAAATATTTAACCTACAAAAAAGAAAATAAACGTTGATGATAGCATTGGTATTAAAACCCGAAACCCGGACCCGACCCGGACCCAGCGTTGGACCGAAACCGACCCGATCTAATTTGGGTAGAGTATGGGTCCAAAATTAGTACCCGTTGAAATTTTGGGTCGGGTCTGGGTCCACTAAAATTGGATCGGACCCAGACCCGGACCCGGACCCGGACCCGCAATAGAGAAATAAACAATAAATTAAGCGGACCCGACCCGTTACCCGTTATATAAATATAATTATACAAACCCCTATTCAGTATATACTTATACCTGTTTTTATGTGCCTGCGCGTTGTTTCCCATTGTTTTTGTGTTAACATTTCCATGTCTGTGCTTTTCAGATTGAGCTGAACTCCTAGACTCCCTCTAGGAGTTATCTTACCCGAAAACGTCTTCATAGGCAAAACCAAATATCTGGGAAGTGAATAATTGGTCTGGATAAATGATACCGAGTTCTTGGTGGCTCCAAAAAACCTTGTAAACATAGTAGATATCCCACTACTTGAGATCAAATTCCAAACAATTTTGTATATGGTTAAAAATTAGCATCATACATACTGCATTTAGTTTTAGACTTAAGTATTACGACGTAATACCATATAAGTAAGTTTGTGGTGCCTAGCTAAGTTCCATAACCATATATTCCTGCTGGACAACATGTAGTGGTATTGAAAGACAGT
>CM030358.1:239160664-239325664 GCA_017893485.1 Hemerocallis citrina
GCAAAGTGGATAGGAAAGAGTGATCAATTCCACTAGCTAAGAATAAGGAGAGTGACTTTGTCTTTTGATCCGAGCTCTCTCTTAAGCTGACTTGAAAACGACGGAAGTGGTACACCCCTCAGAGATATAGGGACCAACTACGACTAGAAAGCGGTCACTCCTGTCAATGAATACCATTCATAGCTGTCCATATTAGTAACATAGCCGTAACGACTTTGTTTTACTGCTCGAGGTGGTGTTTTATATATTGACTTAATTATAAGCTTGCATAATGCTCTTCCTATTTGTTTTCTTCTGCCGAACCGAACGAAGACAGTTTCTCTCCCCTCTGTACCTATTGCACTGATCTCTTCTCTTTCACTCTCTTTCTTCATTCAGGAAAGGTTCAGATTGAATCGGGAACAGAAAACGAAGCAGGAACAGAGCTTTGGTCGAGTTTGCTTCACCTCCTGAGCCCTCACCACTTCCTGCGACAGCTGTCGAGATTCTATGAGGTCTACCTGAGCATCCACATCCCAATTTGTCCACCTTCTTTAGCCACCTCCTGAAACCAGTTGAGGAATCCTTCCCATCCTCTTTGCCGAGCTTCCTTCTTTCTTCAAGAATAGAAGGCGAGCCAAACCCCTTAGCAACCTAAGAGGAGACAAGGGATTGCTAGCTTCATGAGAACATGGGAAAGTGGAAATCCTTGCTCAACTGAGAGCAAAAAATGGATCTTAGCTTGCATCATCCATATGGTCTGATGACTATATGTCAAAAATCTCCATTCATTACGAAGGTGGGTTGGAGTATGTGGGAAAGGAGGGAGCAGAGCAGAAAGTGTAGGAAATGGCACCTTTGGCGAATTTCGAAGCGGTGGCACAATTGTTTTGATTTTTCCCCGCTGTTGAATTTTCAAAAAGATTGGAAGATAATGTTATACATATCATATAAATATATAAATAAATATATATATTATAAATGAGTTCCTTTTTATTGTGCACTTGGTCTCCGTGTGTACTCGTGTGTATTCGACATTTCCGTCTTCGTACTGACAATCCAAACTATTCACATTGATTTACACATATAAATTAGTCTAAATATGTAAAATTAAATCATTTAAAATTTATTTGCCCATCCATCATGTGACTATAATTTGAAATTCATCAACCATACAATTTTGTAATACTTTAATGGATGGATAAATGAATTTCAAATGACTTGATTTTACATATTTAGACTAATTTAGATGTATAAATCAATGTGAATGGTTCGGATTGTCAATACGAAGGCGGAAAGGTCGAGTGCACACGGAGGCCTAGTGCACAAAGGGAAGGGAACTCTATTATAAATTATGTAAATATCTGTATCCGCTCTGCTTTTTTTAAGGATATCCGTATCCGTATCTGCATCAAAAAAATTTGGATTTGGATATCTGAATTTGTATCCGTATCATACCCGTATTCGCAGAAATTTCGAATTCGGATACGGATCGGATATATCCTTAGCGGATAGCATACCTAGATATAGGACTGTAAATCGGACTGGACGGGATCGGACAACCATATGTTCAAGCTCGGACCGAAATTCTACTCGGAAGGGCTTATGTCCGGCTCGGTCTAGATCTGACAAAATTTTTATAGTCCAGACTCGGTTCGATAAAGCATCGGATCACAATAATACTCAGACGGACTTATGTCCAGCTCGAGCTCGGTAAAGAATCGGACCTAATAATTTTTTCGAGTTCGATTCGTATAACAGTTCGGACGGTTCAAGGTCGGACCATTTCTCAAACCGGACTCGGACGGACGACAGATCATCCTGTTTATTTTACACCCCTACCTAGATACAGTCCCCTTCACCTTCAGTGGCAGTTGGGTAATTAACCAGACCTACCAACACCCACCCACCCACTACTTCCCAACTCTCGCGCACGTGACATCCGTTTTCCAATAAAAATTTTACAGCAAACCTTCCTAAATTGTCAATCACACCCTCATTAATCCCATACTTACCGTCCATATTCCTCCGTAATTACACCCTCATAAACCCAAAATCAGCACCCACCAACCGCCCACTTTATGACACCTGGGCCCCACACCCAAATATCACCCCCCCCCCCTAAATAAAATCCCAAATCGTTTGTAACAGATATCTCTCCGTTACGATGGACACCCCCGACTACAAACGCCGTGACGCCCACCGTCACCGCCGCTCCCGCACCTGCTGCCTCGTAACCCTAACCGCCGTTATCATCCTCTTCCTCCTCCTCCTCATCCTCTTCCTCACCGTCCTCAAACCCAAGCACGCCGTCACCACCGTCGACGCCATCAAGCTCTCCGGCCTCAGAGCCGGCCTCGACATCCCCAACCTCTCCGTCGACATCAACATCACCCTGTCCCTCGTCGTCACCGCCGTCAACCCTAACCACGCCAGCTTCCGCTACCCCGGCGGCGGCACCGCCGAGCTCTACTATCGCGGCAACCTCGTCGGTAACGCCGTCATCCCGCCAGGGGAGATTAAAGCGAAGGGGACGGAGACGATCGACGTGGACCTGACGGTAATGGCGGGGAAGTTGATCGGGGATTCGAATGTTTATAGGGATGTGATTGGGGGGAGGTTGGTGTTGACGACGGTTACGAGGATTTCGGGGAAGGTTACGATTTTGGGTGTGGTTAAGCATCATTTGGTGTCGTATACGACGTGCGATGTTACGGTGGATATACGGGATCGGTCGGTCAAGAACTCCGATTGCAAGTATAAGACGAAATTGTGAGGTTTGTTTTGTTTTTTGTTTTTTTGTTTTTTTTAAGGGGGGATGTGTAAATTTTATGGGGTTTGTTGATTTCATATAGAATTTTAATAAAGTTTTATTTGTATATATAGGAATTTGGAATATGTTTATCGGTTTTGCTCTTTTAATTCGACATGTGAAACTAGGTTGGTCGGGGTTCCTTTGAAATATTTGGAGTTGTTGTACAGTTGAACTCTTTGTTGCTACTATATGTTCGTAGTGGATTGGAATCTCAAAGAGGAGAACTTGAAAGTAGATAGGCACGAGAAGATCTGTATCCAGTAATTCCTTTGTTTTCGAGCATGGACAAGTTCAACTAATCCACAACACTAAGTTTATGTTAGATCTAATTTCCAACAATCTTTCTTTCTGGAATATATAAGTACGATTACTAGTGTTTGTAAATTTAAATTGTCTCGTTGATTGTTTCTTGCAACCAACTCGTTTTTCTTGTGATCATAAAACTTTACTGAGGTTTCATCTTGGATGACGTCAGAGCATCCACAATGGTTTTTTATAATTTTTCTGGCAGAAAATGCGAATCGATAAAAGAAAAACCGCTATACTGATTCGTTTATTATATTTTAAGAATAATTTTTTTTTATCATACGGAACATGGTTTTTTTTGTAATTTTTAGTAAAATTAAATTAGTATTAGTTATTAAATAGTAATTAGTTAATTAATTATTGATTAAAATAATACTAAAACTTTAATTAATTACTTCCTAAAATCAGTTAGTGTCTTAATTAATGGGTTTCTCCCATCTCAAACGGGACATGTTGTCCCGTTTCTCGATTTTTTGAGATCGGACGGAACAACATGTCTCTGTCGTCCCGTTCGATACAATTTTTTTTTTGGACAGAACAACATGTTTCGTCTGATACTTTTTTTATTATCTATATAATAAAACACAAAGAAAGCTATCAAGTGGCTCTCCTTCAATTTTCCAAAATCAAAGGCCTAGATCTAACATCACAAAACACATTTCTCCCCCCCCCCCCCCCCCCAAAAAGTTTCTCTCCAAAACTCAAATTCAAATCCTCCACCCAAACAACACCTTTATTTATTTAATTATATATATATATATATATATATATATATATATATATATATATATATATATATATATATATATATAGGAAAAAAAGGGTATGAGCAACTTGCTCATTTAGTAAATAAGCAATTGATGAGGTGGTTGCTCATTTAGTAAATAAGCAATTGATGATGTGACATACATGTGATTGGAAAAGCCTTAAAAGAGTTAGTTGTCCAATGTATCACATGCATGACACATAATCAATTGCTCATTTACTAAATTAGCAAGTTGCTTATATCCCTTGTACCCATATATATATATATATATATATATATATATATATATAGATATAGAGAGAGAGAGAGAGAGAGAGAGAGAGAGAGAGAGAGAGAGATCTTCGATTGCACACTACATTGGTGAGCACTCCGTGAACACTCACGAACTAGAGACCCTATGAAAAATCCGAACCGCTCATATTGTTATATATGCCTAAGATAGCCTAACAATAAAAATCAAGTAATTTGATGTTCATTTGCCCATATATATATATATATATATATATATATCTTTCTTCTATTAATAAATTAAGAAAATAAAATTTTAAAAAATAAAAATAAACAAAACTAAAAAAACTAAAAAAAAATTAAATTTAAAACTTTAAAAATAATTCAAAAAAAATAAAAAAACTTATAAATTTTTTTTAAAAAAATTTCCAAAAAAAAATTAAAATTTAAAAATTTTTTAAATTAACAAAAAATAATTTTTTTAAAATTTTCAAAATTTTCAAAATAAATAACATAAATAAAATTTTAAAATTTAAAATTTAAAATTTTGAAAATCTCAAAGCAATTCCAAATCCAATGTCGAACCACAATCAAGAGGTCGTCGCCGATATCTGATCCGCTGCTGACTCCGTATCGGTGACTCCCCTCTACAAAATCGAGTGCGAATATGAAGCGGCTCCGTATCGACGACTCACCTCCACTGAATTGAGAGCCTCCATATGCGATGCGACGACTCTAATTTTATCTTATTAACTGAATTCTAATTCTAATTTTCGATTTTGTGTTTGCAGGGGATTACTCAGTTTTTTGCTGATTCGAATTTTGTGTGTGTGTGCATGGGATCTAAGTTCAGAGATGTATGATTGTTTTATTTTTTGGTTTAAAAAATTTTAATTTAGTGATTTATTTGATGAGTTTTTATTGGTTTTGATTTAAGGTGTACGCAAGTGAGAGATGGATTATTTAGTGGACTCAATTTGGGCTTCCAAAACATAACATGACAAATAAGCTGACCAGCAACCTAATATAACTTGGCAAATATGCAACATTAATTTCTTTACTACAAGTGAAATTACTATCGTGAAGTGTTCCCTTCACTGGTTATTAGAAACCATGGATAATATAATATATAAGAACTTTTAGTGTATGTTTGGACATATAGGATTGGGATGACTGAAGTTTACAAGTGAAGGTTGCAAATTCTCCACACAAGAAAGACTGCTAAAGTAAATTTGTTATTTATCAATTTTGATTTTTTTTATAAAGGTGCAATGATGAGACAAAGTGGAGATAAAAGAAATGATTAGCTTGGATTAGAGTTTTGAGAACTTCATGTATTTCATTTTGATTGAAATAATTATAAGAGGTATTTTATTTGCAAACTGAGTCTTAGACAAACAAATATTTAGATTATTGGTATTGTAGATATTTTCACACATGCACTTGCGTTACCATTGTATTTAGACATGCTCATAGTGGTTATGAGATTAGAGTAAGATCTATAAAACCTATATGATAATCTCCTTGGATAACGATTACAAGCATCTAAAAGTGATGTTGAAGTTAAAATTTTTTTTATGTAGTGTTTCTAACAAACTATATGCATTCCAAGTTAGAGATGTTCATCGGTGCAAAATCGAACCAACCGAAAATAACCGAACCGAACCGAAATTTCCGGTTTGGTATATTTGAAACCGAAATCCGAACCGAAACTGATAAAATTCGGTTTGAACAGAACCGAATTTTATCGGTTCGGTTCAGTTAATAACCGAACTTACCAAACTTTTTAGAAGTTGTTCAATTTTGAATTTTACATGTGATTTTGAATGAAAAAAATTATTATTCAATATTCAATACATTAGAATTTACAAGTTACAAATTAATACAATTATATAAGGTTACAATTTACAATTTAAAATTACACATTTTTATAATACTTGTTGCATTTTGCACTTGCACAAGCACTCAAGCATAGCTGCATAATCACTTGTACAACTGTACAGTAGTGGAACTGTTACAACTGTATAACTGGCACTGCACTTGCATAAACACCTGCACAAGCATTTTGCACTTGATAACTCAATCCTGCACACATACTTGATACTTGAATAGACATGTAGATTAAGAGTGCATTTTGCACTAGCACAAGCACTCAAATCATATCTAGGGTCAAAGAATAGAGAAGTTGAGAAGTCATTTAGATTTAGCCGTTAGATCCCATTTACCCTAGATCTTAGGGGTAGAATTTATTTTGGTCCAAAAAAAGTTCGGTTTTTTGTTCGGTTCGGTTTATTTAGAAGCCAACCAAAAACCGATCCGAACTCTCTAAAAAACTTCGGTTTGGATCAAAACCGAGCCGAAAAACCGTAAAACCGTAAAACCGAACCAATTGATAAATTTCGGTTCGGTTCGGTTCGGTAATCGGTTTTAACCAAAGTATGAACAGCCCTATTCCAAGTAAGTTCAAGCTAATGATCAAGAAGGCGATGGTTGAGCTTAAAGGTAGATACTGTTTTCTTATATAATATGTTTGTTATTTCAATTAATTTGCTAGACCTCCAAAACTATATTATATAATCAAACCAGGTGCACCATTCCGGAGACGTGCCGTAGGCACGTGTCAATGAGCAAACCTAGTTTACAAAAATCGGGACGAAACAACTTGTTTTGTCTGTTGCGATTATAAAAAAAATTTAGGAACCCTATATCTTGATAATAAGCAAATCTTTTTTCTAATATGAGAAGGAACTGTAGCTCATTTCTCAAAATATGCCAATATAGCAAACCATTGTGGATGTGGTTTTGCCAAAATATGATAAAATAGCAAATTTAGAAACCACTGTGGATGTGGATGCTCTTATAGATTACGATTCCCAGAGTGATTAGAGCATCTATAGTCGTGTGATGCTAAATTTTGGGTATTTAGCAAATGGAAATAGAAATATAAGCTGTCGATGTAGTCGTGTAAAGCCAAAATTTGGGTTTTCGTTTGTTTTTTAATATCAGATGAAAGATTATCTATCGTCCTAGCACCGCCTACACGTAAATTACCGTGGACGGAGGATTATTTATCGTCCGTTAAGTTTGATTTTTTTTTTTCAAATGGGACGGGTAATGATATATCGTCGGAGGGAAAAAAAATTTAATTTTTTTTTTCGATCGGACAGGAGATAATTTCCCGTCCAACGAAACAGGGGGTTTGTTTGGTTTTTTTTGGCCTGGACGACACATTATCTTTCATCCCTACCCTTTATTAATAATAAATAAAATAAGCCAAACGAGGGATAATACCTCGTCCGTGAAACGCGGCGCAAAAGTAGATCACGGGATGGGCTTTGTTCCTTCGTCTCATGCGAAAAAGTTAAAAAAAAAGTCTAAAGCAAAATGAAGGTGCTAGTTGAATAAGTTTGTATGGACAAAAATGCCCTCAACCGAGTGTGGGTTTCTCCTTATAAATGGAGTTGGGGTTTAGAGAAAAATTTGAAGTTGAAACAACCGGTTGCATTAAATCGTTTCTATCTTAACCAATTTTCCTTATTTCTTCTTCATTCTACCTCAAATCCAAAAGAAAAAAATGTCGATTAGACGTTTTATTGGTAGGCTCAAATTGAAGAGTGGATCTAGTTCTGATCATGGTAACAAAGGCAAAAAACCAGAATCGGTTACTGAAGAAGTGGATTTAAGTGATCCAACAATGTGGATACCGCTAGTCGACAACCACACTCATATATGTAAGAATATTACTGAAAATTCTTTTGGTGGGTACTGTAACTTTAGGGGTAGTTGGAATGGTCCAATCAAAGCTTACAAGATATGTTCTCGTATCCTAGTAGTGAAAGAACTAATAGATAATACTGGCTGGCAACGTTTTTTCACAATTGATACGGAAAAATCATCCCATAAGATTGTTGAGTCTTTGGTTGAGAGATGGTGGGACACTACCCACACATTTCATCTCCCATGCTATGAGTTGGAATTTACCCCGTTGGATTGGGCGATGTTAACAGGAATATCCATTGGGATCGGCGATCAACCACCATGTAACGACGAGGAATATCCATTCGAAATAGTACAGTCTCACTTCTTTTCGGAACTTACTTCCGATGATTGTAAGTCTCAGGGAATACGTTGTTCGTTCCTGAAGAAATATTTCCACAGTAGTGTGATTGAGGCAGCAAAAACTGAAAACGATCTGGCTGCGAGGGTCGCTAGGGCATTCTTTTTATTCTTCTTGGGTAAATTCCTTTTCACCAATGGTGCTTCCGTTATTAGGTGTGGATGACTTGCAGCTCTTGAAGATCTTACTAAAGTTGACACATTAGATTGGGGTAGTCAAGCTTTCGCACTATTATACATGTCTCTGGATGCTTGTTCCAGGCATAAAGTTAAATCATTCAACGGCCCATGGCAAGTACTGAAAGTAATTTTATTAATTACAGTACTAATTTAAACTTTTATATACTCATATATTCCATACTAATACATCTTTATATTGTCAGTACTGGGCATATGAATACACACATGTTTGTGTTTCAATCACTGTAAATATGGAAAATGTTGCCGACACATTGCGAGCCACTGACAAAAGGCCAAAAATTACACATTGGAACAAAAGTGAAATTGAGTCTTGAAGAACAGATCAGGTTAGGTACAATATATCTATTGCTAGGTACCAATTGGAGATGCGAACTTCTGCATCAATTATATGGCAATCGTATTTGGGATCTTCACATGAGGGTGAGCATGATATTATGCTCTCTAATATCATGTCTCGTCACCGAGTTGTTTTCCAGTTTTGCGAGCAGGTAATAGTTCATATTTGTCACTTTATGATATGTTATATCTACTGAGTTATTTAGGATATGTTTAATTTTTGTAATGTTACATAATTATGTAGTAGGGTGTTTGGTATCTTGGTGATCGGTGTTTCCGTCAATTGACTGGGATTATTGTAATACCAAGAGAACCACCGGTTGTTATGTTTAGAATACCAGCACAAGATATATGTTCACCTATTGACGCTTCTCAATTGGTTCACCTAGTAACCCAATGTATATATGATAAGTATTGGGTCAAAGTATCAATAGGTGCTATCATGAAGAAAGTCTTGCATACGGCAAATATTGATTTCATTGGACCAGCTAGCATTAGTGATCCGACAGCACAATTACCATTTCCTGCTCCACCATTTTGGGTCCCTTCAGAGTCTGTAACACAACCATTTGAGGAACAATCTGTGGACTACGAGGAGTGTGCAACGGAAATGTCATTGTATTTCGGGGGTACAGTTACGAGAAGTTATCTACGTGAACCTGTTCATTTAGAACCCCGCGGTTCAAAATCTTATGTAAGTTTATTTGCAACATTCATACTTTACAAAAAGTTTCTAATTGACTATATTTACATCTGAAATATAACAGGAGGAACTATACCATGAACATGCTCAAGCAACTAATACGGAGGCACAATTACGAAGGCTCATTCTAACTGAAACAGTATTAAGGTCATCTATTCAAACTCAAGTTATCGATTGTCGGAGATCAATATCAGGAGATCGGCCATCGCAGTTGGGTCGACGGACCATGCATAGAAATCTTGAGTACAGTAACACTTTTTATGATTCATCTAACCGATCACCGGAATTCGTGCCAGAAACACAAGCTGGGTATGATGATTAGATATGGTGTATTTCTATTGTTACTAGTCGTTGAAAAAAATGATCAATGTTGTAATATGAATTTACATTAGGTTGTGTTTTACCAAGTGAAATTCTAATTTGCAATTTTAATGCCAATTTTGCTAATAAAGGTATTTAGTAATTTGGTTGAACATAAGATTCTACATTAGGCATTAACGTGAAAAGACCATGAACATGAATGAAACATGCTAAATTTGATGTCACATCTTGTCATTTCACATCTTTTCACACTTTATGAAATTTGTCTATACTCTGTTGGTTGTATGTTTTGATTTTTTTCTACCTTCGTATATGTAACACCCAATATTTTTTTTTTTTTTCTAACAGCTTCTAAATACAATTCTTTCAATTTCTATATCACTTTAACACAAACTAAGATAGATATATTTCAAATAAAATTTTGGCAGAGTTTTTCCTGAAATTTCTGCCTCAAAACACAAAAAGCTTACGGAATTCTGCTCAAAACTCCGTAGTTCACAACATAGGCAATATAATCATGGGCTCCCCAGGCCAAAATGAGCAGAATCACGCAGACAATATAAATATCATGCTCTAGAGGCCAAACTCATAACATAATATCAAATATTAAATAAAAACCATAAATTCCTTTGAAAACATATAAGATTTTTGTAAAGCTTTAGGAAAACCATTTTAAAAGTCAACCGCAGAACCCAATACTCTACAACGAGGTGGGTACGGGCTTTCTTACTTCATCACAACACTAACTATATATATATATATATATATATATATATATATATATATATATATATATATATATATATATACGGGTTTCCAAAACATGACCACAATCACTAATTTCGGCTAATTACATCTTATAATATCCATCTATAGCATGCTAGCCCATACACAAGGCTCCACATATACCAAGTCACCTATATCGGCTTATTCATCCAAAAACATGCACAAAACATGCACGGGGTAAATATATGCATAAACCGTTTAATTTATTTAACTTTTATACTTCAACACGTCAAATTAACCCATAATATAGGTTTTATATACTTAAAATAGTTAATTTCCTCAAATATCACAAAAATTCATTTTCGGACCCTTAAAAAATCCATATTTTCTTTCAGAATCAGTTTTTAGCATAACTTCTACGAAATACATCAAAAAGCCACAAAATTAGGCCACAACATAAAATATATATAGATGCAACATACTCACTTGACGGATCGAGCAAACGATGTCCCACGTCCGCCCGGTAGCCAGTCGAAGTTCCACCTTTTCCACCTAAATAGGAAATTATAGGACCGATTAGCTTAAAACCCAAAACGTGACTTACGAACCTCCAAATTCGAATCCTTCTTCACCCACGCATCACAAATGACATATGTAGGTGAGCTACATCGATAGATTTCGAATTCGGATCTCAATACAAAAACCCACTCATCGATCGGAGGAACCCTTTAAGGAAAATCCCTAAATATCTACTTGCTTTTATCCAGTTCTCCTAATTTCTCAAATTAGGGTTAAATAATAGTAATAGAACTCAATGACACCTCCGAATCTAACAAATTCTCTCCTAAATCTCGCTCGGGTATTTCACCGAATACCCGGCGTGCACTTTTTACCTATAGTCCATTTCACTCAATTTAATTGAGCTTAAAGCCTATAAAAAATTACCAAAATTTCTCATTAAACCTCTTATAACATTTTTCACCCTCCAATAATTTTTCTATCATCAATGGAACCAATTTTCTTTTCCAAATTCACAAACCCTAATTTATTAACAACTTGCCAACTCTTGAATAATATGCTAATTTCTTACCTCTACTACTTCTAACATCTCCAAACCTCCCTACTATAATATTTCTACTCAATAAAAACTAACCACACTTAATTTTATACAATAAAATAAAATAGGGTATACCTTCCCAAAGCCCTCTCCAAAAACCGATGCTACCACGATGTAGAGAACCCTTCAATTAGCCTATCCCTCAATTTAATTTGAGAATCATGGAGAGATGGAGCGGATTTGGGCGTGGGAGGGATCGGCCGAAAGTGGGTCGGTTTTGGTCGGGAGAAAGAAACGGGAAAGGAAAAGAAAGAAGGAAAGAAGGAAATGGTGGGGGGGAGGGGGGGGAGGGGGGGGGGGGGTTTAAAATATAATAATAATAATAATAATAATAATAATAATAATAATAATAATAAGGTATATTTACATATAAGCCATCCAAATCCAAAATATTACAAATAAATCCCAACTCTTTTCTATAATAATACGAACAATACAAAATACATTAAAATTATCTTATAATAATCCCCAAAAATTATAAAATAAAATAAACAATATTTATTCACATAAAATCTCAACTCATGGCCCCAATATATCAATAATACCCATCTACCACAAATATCCATACCAATATCAATATTTTAAAAATAAAATAAAATAAGATATAATTTAAAAATAATTCTCACCCCTACAAAATATAAAAACAAATATTTTCGGTATTTTAAAATCCAAGGTGTTACAATATACGACCAAGTCTTATTTAAGGACCATGAACATGAATGAAGATGCATACCTACACCAAATCACCAAGAAAGAAATGGCTTCTTCAAGCTACGCTGCCTCCTCTTCTTCATCCGATGAGGAAAATGATATGCTTGCGATCATTATGAATCAACGTATGAATGTATCGTCGTTAGTTGTTCAAGACGATCAACATACAAACCAATGTCGGTATATTCGTCGGGAAAGAGAAGATGGTGATAGACGTTTTCACAGGGATTATTTTGCCGATAATCCTATTTACGGTGACAATCTATTTCGACATCGTTTTCGTATGCGTCGGGATTTATTTATTCGAATACTCCAAGCAACTGTAAGTTATGATCAATATTTTCTTCAGCGTCAAGATGCAACAAAAGCATTTGGTTTATCCCCATATCAAAAAATTACTACCGCAATATGCTGTTTGGCATATGGAACTTCTGCCAATGCAATTGACGAATACATATGATATGGCTAAAAATAGGGTTAAATCGGAACCGTCCAAATCGGGCGTGAATCTTAAAACCTAGGGATAAAATGGTAATTTCACTTGCAAATGAGTCTGAAGTGGGTACTGGGTCTTCTTTCCAAAAGTCCAGTAACCCGCAAACGGATCCACCTCAACTGGGTACGGGTTCAAACCCGAAACGAACCCGGTCCAGCAGGATAGAATTAGAGTTTCTGATTAATCCTAATCAACGGCCCTGATTCATATCTATTCTTTCACTGGGAATTAGGAATTACATTCCTAATCTGATCTTAGGAATTACATTCCTAATGACCCCAAAGGCGGCTATAAATACCCCCCTTCCACCACCATTAAGAGATAATCAATCTTTTGCCAATTTACACTCTTTCATAATCTTCTCTGATTACTAACTTGAGCGTCGGAGGGTGCATCGCTGGGATCACCCCAGTGTCTCGCACTTTTTGCAGGTGAACGGCGGGAGTCAACGGTCTAACTTTGGCGGAAGAATTTAAGGTTTGATTATTCAGTTTTCCTAAGAATCCACAAATACTATCTGTTTGCCCCCACACCAGATTTAGCGGTAACAGATTGGCGCTGTCTATGGAAAACATCGAATAGCAGTCCTTCCTCTTCCCGTTGGTCAGATCTTCTCCAGCCATGCCTCCAAAGAGACTAAGACCCAGAGGGTCCAACCATGGACCTACTCCTCCTTAACCACAACAAGAGATTCCCCTTCAAACCGTCCAGCCAACGGGACCTACTCCACAACCTAATCAGGCCCCTCAGCAAGACCAACCTCCTCCTCAGAATCATCAACCCCCTCGCGGTCAAACCGGTCCCCAGAATGCCGGTGCGGGGGGCTCCTGTCCCAATCCTCAGAAACAACCTTTCCAACATGATCACGTCTCCGTGCATAACCCCTCTACCGATTCCATAGCATCTCACAACCCCCGGGCCTCAAATGACCTCCGCAACAACCTCGACAATCGGTGGAAGGAAGAGGATCTTCGCCGCCGTTTGGATGAAAGGCGGGCCCGAGAGGGAGCCTCCCGCCAACAACGTCCAAATGAGCGATCTCCTCATCGCCGAGACTACAGAAGGTCCCCTCCTCGCAGAGGGCGGAGAGAGTCCCCTGGGCACCATAGGCACCCATCACTCGTGTCGAGTTCCAGCCTTTCCAAGCAACTATCTTGCAAGCCCTCAATCTTCGACCCAACAACAACAATGCTCAAAGGGTCCCCACTCCTCCTTCGGTCCAGAGCCCTCGCCATCGGTCCCTAACTCCTCCCCCAGCTCCTAGCAACCACCAGCACATTCCTAGTCCTCGCCACTCCCGGAGCTACCGTCGTCGTAGTCCCCGCTCCCCTTCATACGAAGACGAGTCCGGAGGCTCGTTCGGCTACCATCGAAGGGATGATGCCGTCTACCGTCGTCTCCACGAGATGGAGAGGTGCTTGGGTCAGCTAGATAAGGAAGATGAGCTCAGAGGAAGGACACTCCGTCCGAGCCGACCTCCCTTCTTTCGAAAATCATGGAAGCGCCTATTCCGATAGGCTACAAGCCCCCTCAGTTCGAGACTTACTCGGGGGAGTCAGACCCCGTGGACCACATCGAAAGCTTTAAGACCCTCATGCTAATCCACCAAGCTTCCGATGCTCTGCTGTGTAAAACCTTTCCCACCACTCTCAAGGGTCCGGCTCGAGAATGGTACTCTCGTCTCGCCTCGTCCTCCATCTTCTCCTTTGAGCAGTTTGAAACCCTCTTCGTCACCCACTTTGTGAGTAGCCGTCCCACTGAGAAGACCAGTATCTCTCTACTCTACCTTAGGCCGAAGAAGGGTAAGAAGCTGAGAGATTATGTGAAAAGGTTCACCGTGGAAGCTAGGTCCATCGCTTCCCTCGACCATTCGGTCGCTGCAGCCGCCTTCCATTCAAACGTCCTCAATTCTAGCCTTCGGTCCTCCCTCACCAAGAAGCCTCCGTAAAATTTCTCCGACCTTCTTCTTAGAAGTGAGAAATACATTCGGGCTGAAGAAGCTGAATATCTCCTGAGCTTTGAGGGGTCTGCCTCCGGAACCAAAAGAAAGGCATCTGAAGAAGAGGGAGCCAAGAATCTCCAGAAGGACAATGGAGGCCAGCGTCGCCCTCCCCCCAAGTTCGAGAAATTCACTCCTCTTAACGCCAATATTTCCACTATGCTCATGGAGGTTGAGAAGGAAGGGGTTATACCTCCTGCCCCGAAGATGAATACCCCTGGCAAGAAGAGGGACAAAAAAAATGGTGCCGTTATCACCGGGACCACGGCCACGACACCAATGATTTTTGGGCCTTGAAGAATGAAATTGAGGCCCTCATCCGGAGGGGGCAGCTGGCCAAATTTGTGAGAAAAGACCGAACTGATCTCCCTCCTCCTCCGCCTCGGGGGGCTAACAAGCGTCCTGAACGACGCGATGAGACTCCCAAATTCGAAGAGGAACGTATCATGCATCTTATTCATGGAGGCCCCATGGGAGGCTCCTCCAACTCCTCTCGAAAGGCTTTCATCCGAGAGGTTAACTTCGTACACGGCATGCCTCCTCCCAAAGGCCTCGAAGTACCAGTCACTTTTTCTGATGAAGACCTCGAAGGGGTCCGAACCCCCCACTGCGATGCACTTGTGATCAACCTCCATATGGCAAACTTTAAAGTGGAGAGAATCCTAGTGGACAACGGGAACTACGTTAACATCCTCTTCCTCGCAGCTTTCCGAGGGCTCAAGCTATCACGGGACAGGCTCAAGCCCGCCGGCTACACGCTCCACGGGTTCACGGGAGTGCCAGTGACTGTTGAAGGGGTAATCACCCTCGACGTAACTGCTGGCAAAACTCCTACTACCCGAACGGAGCCAATGGACTTCATGGTCGTTGATGTCCCCGCTGCTTATAATGTCATCCTAGGCCGACCCGGCCTAGCTGTTCTAGAAGCCGTTCCTTCGGCTTACCACCTCAAGATGAAGTTCCCCACCCGGGCAGGAGTAGGGGAAGTAAGGGACAGTCAAGAAATGGCCCGCAAATGCTACATGACTTCTACCGGGGGTCCAGTCCTCTCCCTTAAAACTCTAGAAATCTCCCAAGATAGTGTCCGACCAACGTTAGAGCCGGTGGATGAATTAGAGGAAGTGCTCTTCTCTGAGCAAGATCCGAACTGTAAGTTCTTTATCAGCAAGACCCTCCCATCTGCCCTATGTTCTGGCATAGTCCAGTGCATTAGAAAGAACCACAACCTCATTGCATGGTTGGAAGTCGACATGCCAGGAATCTTTGAAGAGCTCCTAGTCCACCACCTCAGCGTTGCTCCGGGGTCCAAACCGGTCCAACAGAAGAGGCGCAAGTTTGCTCTCGAGCGCCAACAAGCTATAAAAGAAAAGGTGGACAAGCTCCTTAAGGCTCGATTCATACAAGAGGTCAACTACCCTGAATGGCTCTCCAATGTGGTTATGGTAAAGAAGTACAACGGAAGTTGGAGAATATGCATCGATTTCACCGACCTGAATAAAGCATGTCCTAAAGATCCATTCCCTCTCCTAAGTATAAACACCCCGATCGAAGCCACTTCGGGCTATGAGCTTCTCAGCTTCATGGATGATTTTTTCGGGTACAATCAAATCCGCATGTTTCTCCCGGGTATCTCGAAGACCTCCTTTGTTACCGATCAGGGCCTCTACTACTACAGGGTGATGCCTTTCGGGTTGAAGAATGCAGGTGCTACCTATCAACGCCTCGTCAACAAAGTCTTTCAAGAACAGATCGGCCGAAATATGGAAGTTTATGTTGATGGTATGCTTGTGAAGAGCATCCATGGGGCCGACCATGTGGCTGATCTGCAAGAGGCGTTCGATGTACTCAGGAAGCATGATATGAGGCTCAATCCGAACAAGTGTGCGTTCGGAGTCTCGTCAGGGAAATTCCTAGGCTTCATGGTCAGCCAAAGAGGAATCGAAGCCAACCCCGAGAAGATCAGGGCCATACTGGACATGGCACCTCTCAAAAATGTGAAAGAGGTTCAGAAGCTAACGGGGCGTCTCGCAGCCATAGGGTGTTTCCTCTCTAAGTCAGGGGAGAAGTGTCTTCCCTTCTTCAAAGCACTCAGGGGGGCTAAGGGCTTCGAATGGGGTCAGCAGCAACAGGAATCATTCGACCAGCTAAAAGCTTATCTAGTCAACCCCCCTCTCCTCAGCAAGCCTATCCCCGGGGAAATCCTCTTCCTCTGCTTAGCTGCCTCCGAACAGACCCTCAGCGCCGTCCTCGTGAGGGAAGAAGACAAGGCTCAGAAGCCCATTTATTATGTGAGCAAGGTACTTCGGGATGCCGAGCTCCGCTACCCAAGGTTAGAAAAGATGGCATACGCCTTGGTCATGGCAGCAAGGAAGCTCCGCCCATATTTTCAGTCCCACTCAGTGATCGTTCTTACCGACCAACCTGTTGAAGCAAGTCCTTCACAAGCTGGAGACCTCCGACCGTCTCATGAAGTGGTCAATCGAGCTGAGCCAGCATGACATATCATACAAGCCTCGGACCGCAATCAAGGCTCAGGCCTTAGCCGAATTCATTGTTGAGAGCACCATCCCCGAGGTCAGCCAAGCAGCAAACGGGCCTCGTATCTGGTCGATATACGTGGATGGGTCCACTTGCACCGAGGGAAGTGGAGCCGGAGTCATTCTCGCAGGCCCAGACGATTTCGTTCTCCAATACTCCCTCCGCATCAACTTTAAAGCCTCGAACAATGAAGCAGAGTATGAAGCACTTATAGCCGACCTCGGAATGGCCCGCAAGGCAGGGGCACAACGCCTCCAGATCTTTAGCGACTCTCAGCTGGTCGTGAATCAAGTCCTAGGCGAGTATGAGGCGCGAGATGACCGAATGGCCAACTATCTAACCAAGGTCCAACATCTCATGGCCCTATTCGAAGGGCACTCATTCAGCGAATCCCCAGAGAAGAAAATTCCTAAGCCGATGCCTTCTCCAAACTAGTCTCCTCCTCCCTTTAGGGTCTCGAACAGACCGTCCTGATTGAAGTGCTCCTGAGACCGAGCATAGAAGATGAAACTCCCGACTCGATGGAGTCGCTGCCCGTCCAACTTCAAGACAATTGGATGAAACCCCTGATAGAATTCCTAAGAGATGGGCTCCTCCCCGAAGACCCTAAGGAAGCTCGTCGAGTCAGAACCCGAGCAGAGCGGTACACCTTTGTTGAGGGGGTCTTGTACAAACGCTCCTTCACACAAGTAGACGGCAGGCCTTATTTGAGGTGTCTCTCCCCGGAACAAGCCACATATGCCTTGCAGGAGCTTCACGAAGGCATAGGCGGAGCACATTCAGGGTCAAGATCCATCGCCCGGAAGGTGTTGAATTATGGATACTTCTGGCCTACCCTCCTACAAGACGCCGAACGACACGTCCAGCAATGCAGCTCTTATCAGAAGTATTCCAACATTCGTCGCTTACCCTAAGCTCAGCTCACCTCCCTATCAAGTTCGATCCCTTTTGCAATGTGGGGGATGGATTTACTAGGGGCCGTTTCTACCAGCTCCCGGCCAACTCAAATTTTTAGTCGTGGCAATCGACTACTTATCAAAGTGGATAGAGGCCGAACCCTTGGCTACAATCACTGAGAACAAAGTATTTCATTTCTTCTGGAAGAGCGTCATCTGCAGGTTCGGCGTCCCTCGAGTTCTCATAACCGACAATGGGACACAATTTACCGGGGCCGCATTCCGATCCTTGTGTGAAGACCTTGCCATCCAACAACGCTTCTCCTCCGTCTCCCATCCACAGTCGAATGGTCAAGTAGAAAATGCCAACTGACAGATCCTCTCTGGTATTAAGAAGAGGCTGAATAAGTCTGCTAAGGACTCATGGGTTGATCAGCTCCCTAACATACTGTGGAGTTACCGCACTACGAAGCGGACCCCCACAGGAGAGACGCCATTCAATCTCACCTATGGGTCCGAAGCTGTGATCCCCTTGGAAGTTGGTGTACCCTCTCCTCGTCTTATGGCCTATGAAGAAGAGCAGAATGCCAGAGAGCTTCGGGTGAATTTGGATTTGATTGACGAGCTCCGTGAAAGAGCCTTAATTCGCCAACAAAGCTATCGGAGGAGGATCGAGCTGACCTACAACAAGAAAGTCCGTCCCACCGACCTCAAAGAAGGGGATTTGGTCCTCAGAAAACTAGCTATCTCATTCCCCAGTCAGAAGAGTAAGCTAGCTCCAAATTTGGAAGGACCTTACAAGATTACCAAAGTAGTTCGGTCCGGAGCATACCGTCTAGAAGATCTTGAAGGCAGAGAGATTCCCAAGACTTGGAATGTCGACCATCTCTTCAAGAACCAAGAGAGCGCCTGAACGCCTCTCTAAGTACCCTCGGATGTCGAACCATTCCTTTCCTCTCACTTGTATTTTGATTCTTTATTTCTTCAATGTAATAACGGCTCGCAACTTAGAAGCAGCCGACTGGTAGTTATCAATAAAGAGCTTCCTTTTCCATATTTTACTTGTGAATTATTTGCATCTCTCTGTTTTTAGTTTCTTTTACTCAAACGACGAGTTCGGAGTCCAACACTTGGCTCGACTCCGCTTCGCAAGCTCGCTTTTAAGCGATCTAGAGGTGGTTCGTCATTCGGAATTACTCCCACAACCATTGAAACATACTCAAACGACGAGTTCGGAGTCCAACACTTGGCTCGACTCCGCTTCGCAAGCTTGCTCTTAAGCGAGCTAGAGGTGGTTCGCCATTCGGAATTGCTCCCACAACCGTTGAAACATACTCAAAGGACGAGTTCGGAGTCCAACACTTGGCTCGACTCCGCTTCGCAAGCTCGCTCTTAAGCAAGCTAGAGGTGGGTCGCCATTCGAAATTGCTCCCACAACCGTTGAAACACACTCAAACGACGAGTTCGGAGTCCAACACTTGGCTCGACCCCTCTTCGCAAGCTCGCTCTTAAGCGAGCTAGAAGCGGTTCGCCATTTGGAATTGCTTCCACAACCGTTGAGATATACCCTCGATCCTTCGTCACACACGAAGTTCCTGCAACCAGACTAGAGCCCAATTTCTACAACTGGAGTACTCGGAAGAACTGACGTTTGGTTCTTATGGTTCATTTCCTAAGTTGGGGTTACCACCCTACATCTCCAACACACGAGCACCAGAAAGCAAAAGAACTTTTATTTAATTAAAGAGTTCAACATACAAAGAGGCTCATGTTACAAGACCATGCTACTCCATCGCGACAAACTACAAAACTCGAGTTACAACTCTTAACACCTCTTTGGGAAGGGGACGTTTCGGTTCAGGAACACACGAGGATGGCGTCGCCTAACCTCGGAGCTTGTCTCTAAACCGACAAACTGCGATGCCTCTTCAGCACTGCCTCTAACCGTGGCCCCAACTGAAGCACCACTAGACGAAATGGCCACCCCGCTCTGAGCGTCAGCCGGGCTCTGCCTAATAGCGGGCGGGCGAGTCGCGAGTTCGTAGAACGAGATTCCTCTCTCGCTCTCTTCATGGGTACACGACGTACTTCGGACGTTGATTCTTTCGGGCTGAGGTTTGAGCCGAGTAACTTCCTCCTCTAGCTCGATGATCCTGTTCTTTAAAATGTCGTCCTTCGCCGATATTTTGAAATGGGGGAGATTAGCGGGGCCTGCGACATCAGCACTGTTGGCTATAATTCGACGAAGATGGGTAACTTCGATGCCCCTGTCGACTATAACCCTCCTCAACTTGTCGACCTTGGCCAACAACCCGTCACGCTCAGACATCAACTTCCCCACCGTCGAGGCCAACTCTTCTTCCTCTGCCAAAAGTTCATCTTCTGCTATTTCCAAGTGGCGAACCTCTACCATAATTCGCCTTTCTCTTTCTCAACATCGAACAACACCCTACGAAGCAGCTCCACTTCACCTTCAAGACGAGTCTCGCGAGACCACTTCCGTAGTTGTCTCAACTCGGAGAAATACCCTCTCGCAGTTGCCTTGATATCCTCCAGTTTCAAAATGCTTAGGTGCAAGTTCTCTCGACTGCGAGAGAGAGCCCGCTTCGCTTCTTTCAACTCACTACGAAGGCGAGAGACCTCAGTCGCCGGACTCAGCTCAACCTGAAAGGCGGAAGAGCATCAGCACAGAGAGCAAAAAGAGTGTTCAACACTTAGCAAAATTTCAGGGTGTTTACGACTCTTGAGTTCTCGACACAAACAAAAGAGTGTCCAACACTTAGCAAAATTTCAGGGTGTTTACAACTCTTGAGTTCTCAACAAAGATTGTTCAACACTTAGCAAAATTTCAGGGTGTTTACGACTCTTGAGTTCTCGACACAAAAAAAAGAGTGTCCAACACTTAGCTCTTCATGTAACGCTCCGAATCCCAAATACACTGAATTCGAGTTGTTCTACAGGATCTTTTCACTTCTTTCGTATAATTTTACAAGGAATTTTAAACTTTTATTTCAACAATAATTACATCAAAGTCTTTTACATCAATACGCAGCGGAATCAATAAAATACAACAAAAATGAATGTACAATTGTTACAACTTTAACATTTAAATAATCAACAGCATCAATTCTCTTTATATCTTCATGTAACTCCAAATCCTACATATAAAACTCTGGGCGCGTCAGTTGCTTACAACTGACGAAATATTATACACGGCCATCCTCTCTATGCCGGAACAGTATAACGATTCTTAAATACTTTAGCAAACACAAACTTGATCACAAACAAAGCTACAAAGGGGCTATCCTGTTGATATCGTGTTGTGCGGTGCACTTAGTCCTTAATGCAGTTATTATATTATATGACACTAATGCACACTTGTTCGGATTCTATGCATCCCATACTACATAGGTCCGAGAGCAAGCCCTTAATCGTTCTTCATCTTGTAGGGTTCGATCCCTCGCCATGACTTAATCTACTACTGTAATTACGGTAGGTATCTTAAATGATCTATGAGTGCAAGCACGTGTACAGATAACCTGGAGGGAGAATCCCACGTCATGTCACGACTCATTGTGAAGAACCTGCGGCAATTCAGCCTTCTTCATGGCACACGATCCTCATGCAGTCACCAAACATCTCACAAGCGTCACCACCGGGACGGTACCCTGGAGCAGTATCCACGTCATGTCACGACGCATCGTGAAGAACCTGTGAAATACTCTCCGCCGCAAATCCGATGGCCCTCAACTCGTGTTTTTCTCCTATTTTCATCACGTCTCCACTATGTATCTATCTGTAATTTCGGTAAGTATCATAGATGTTCTATGATTACAAGCACGTGTACAGAAAACCTGGAGGGGAATCCCACGTCATGTCACGATGCCTCGTGAAGAACCTATGGACAATTCAGCCTCCTTCATGGCACACGATCCTCTTGCAGCCACCAAACATCCCACAAGCATTGCTACCCGGATGGTACTCTGGAGTAGTATCCACGTCATGTCACGACGCATCGTGAAGACAGCCTGTGCATACCCTCACAATACCCATCCAATGGCCCTCATACTTGTGTTTTTCTCTTACTTCCATCACAGCCTTACAAAGTTTGTTTTAAAAAGAAAATCATCACAACTTAGAGCTAGCTTACCCTTACCGGACTTAATTCAAAACAACAGAGACAGTCAGCCTACCTGGCTACTTCTCAAGAGACGCTCAACCCTCAACGGTTAGCTCCCAAAATCATAAATAACACTGCCGGTCACTAGGGTCTCGCCTAGCCTCCAGATTCCAACAACTATCTCTTTCTAGAGATCAACAATATTTCATAATTAATCTCAAATAACATTTCCATTTCTTTTGTTCACAAATTCTTTCTCAAAACATTTCTTTTATAATCTCATAACATGAGAACCATTCAATTCGATCAATTTTATCTTTCATATCCTGGTGTGCATTTCACAATAAAACTCAATCAAATCTTAATAATCATAAAATCTCGTATTCAACTTATTTAACTTTCATTTGTCAAAATCAAATCCAAACTCAAAACCAAAATAAACAGTTCGGTTCAGTCAGCTGGTGACAGTGTCAGTCGACTGTCCAGCGAACAATAAAACATCTCAGTCGGTATCAGTCGACTGTTCTGCTAATATCAATACATCACAGTCGGTCCAGTCGACTTGTGACAGTATCAGTCAACTGTTCCGCGAATACTTTGAAAACCCAAACACCAGCAGCAGTCGACTGTGAAGTGGACAGTCGACTGTCCTGCCGACGAAAAAAACCAATTTCTTATACTTATCAGTCGACTGTGGAAAGTAAACAGTCGACTGTCGATCACACAAATTGCAGCCTGCATATATTTTTTGACCTTTTAATTGAGTTGTACTCCCATATAAAAATATAGATCATTTCCAGAATATATTCCTTTTAAAAACAATATCGTATATGTTCTCAATTTCTCAGGTTTCTCATTTTTCAAATGAAATCCTTAAAATGCATCAAAACACATATTCAATCAATTTTCCAAATAAACTATTTTCTTTCATCAAAATTACTTTTACAAGAATCTCTATATTCGTATAAATAATATTTTGAGGTTATAATCACACTTCTTTGCCACATTCTCAACAAACAACATATTTGCATTATTCTAATCATGTCTCAACATGCATCAATTTTATATAAATCATTTCAATTCTAGCATCTCAACTAACAATCATAATCATTTAGAAAATAGAATAGCAATTTGCATCTACCACACCAATCAAGATTTAACGATTCATTTCTACATTAATTTGCATGCAATCAATTCAATTTCAACCAAATAAATTTATATATCATCTATCATGCAAATTTATATTCCTAAATTAGAAAGCATTTAAGAAATACCCACCTAAAGTGAAGATTTGTACTCAAATGAACTCCTAGAATTAGAAGCTCCTAAAGAAACTCCAATTGCAACTCCTCGAAATCTGTGCATCAATGCAAGTCCCCACTTCCTTCTCTACTTTCGGCAACAACAGTGAGCATCTCCATGGCAACATCAAGAACAAACTCCCATCTTCTTTCATATACACATACTATGTATGTACATATATATACATTAGTATATGTCTATAGCATGTGGAATAGGTGATTTAGGTGGAGAAATGGGCAAAGGCTATGCTGGCTTATGGCTTGTTTGGAGCTTTCGGGAATGTCAAGAGAAAGGGAGGAGGAGAGATGAGAGAATGAGAGACTTAGGGGGTATTTTTATAAGAGAGTAGTAGGGTAGTTAGTATAACTACCTCCCACATGAACACCACTAACTCCACTTCTAAAATTTTCAACTTGTTTTCCCTCCTTCTTTCAAAAACCAAATTTTAGTTTTTCCCTCCTTTCTAAAACAGTCCGGTCCCCAAAAATTGTGTGCACATCGCACGTGTGCACGTGCACGTGCTTTGTGTACAAAAACAATTTATTTATTTAATCATTTTAAAATAATTATCTATATATGTAATAAATATATAAAATTAACTTTAAAATTATACTTTTCATGCACTATAAAATATAAAGAAACATTTATGAAAATTTATTTTGAAGGAAGATCGCGCTTAAACACGTGCACCAAAACACGTGCGTCGCCCGTAAAATCTCAAAAATAAAAAAATTGATTTTATCAACCTGAAAATATTTATAATTAATTGAAATGCAACATAAGAATATATTTAGTATACATATATGATAATGTACTCAAACGTACAGAAAACACGTGTATTGCACGTAGAAATTCATTTTAATTAAAATAGACAAAAATTGAATTTTCGTTTACAAAACAAATTCAAACATGTTTATAAAAATAAATGATTGAAATCCATTGAAAACTTTGCACGTAACGGTGGAATATCCGAAATTGACACGTGCATCGATAATACGTAAAAAGCACGTAAAAACTTAAAGATTGAAATTTAGCATTTGAGTTGTCTCAAATGTGATTTTAAGAATACGGGATTGCATAAATAATTGGAACTCAAAATACATATCAAAATGCGTCATGGATATAATCAATAATAGTACAAAATGCACGTGCGTAACACCCGAGGGCAAAATTGTCATTTAAATTTTGCGGGGTGTTACACCTCAGCACAAACAAAAAGTGTTCGACACTTAGCAAAATCTCAATGCAGCAAAATTCCAAAACCGAGCAAACATAAATCGAAGTCAAAATTTTCAAATGTTCGGCTAACAAAAGTGAGTCGTTTCATTAAACTCCAAAATATACACAAAAGCGGTGGCCAGTCCGCAGTTAGGCATTACAACAAAAACAAAACAAAAGAAGCAAAAACAATGAGAAGAGGCGACTAAGTCAGGGGTCGACCTCATGATGTTGCTCCGAACCGTCGTTGCTCGGCACAGTGACTATTGCGCCCTCGACATTCACCTCGTCCTCGGCTTCCTTGTCCTCCTGCTTGAGGGCGAGTGACGCTACAGGCATCTCTTCCTCCCCCTCTACCTGGTCGTAGAAGTAGTAGCTGGAAATGTCGAACCCGAGGATCCGAGCCGCCACGTGTTGCAACGCTCGGGCGTAGGCCTCCTCCATATTTTTAAACATATGGGCTTCAGCCTCGTCTTGAACGGACTGAGTCGCCTTGGCCACCATCGATTCCTGATTGGCCAACGCCTCCTCGGTCGCCTTCCGAGCCTCCTCGAACTCCTCCCGTGCCTTGGCCAGCTCCTCTTCGAGCCGAGCCTTCTCCTTCTCCAAGGCTCCAACCTTCGCAGCCTCGGCAGCCGAATGCTTCAGAGGCTCGGCAAGCTTCGTCTCCAGACCGGCCACCTCGGCCGCGCGCGAAGCGGATAGCAACTGCTCGGCCTCAAACAGTTTTACCGCCTTTGCGCACTCCGACCTCTCCCAAACAGTTCAGCACGGTCATCTCTTTCTCCTTCCTTGCGAACTCCTCTAGCAAGTGATTGAAGTGATAAAGGGTCTGCAAGCAATGCAAAAGGAACCTTCGTCACCAAACAAAAAAACTTGGAAATTTTTTTAGAGAATTTTTGATACTCACCAACATGGTGTTCCGAGCGATCTGCATCGTGTCATCGCCAACGGAACCCGCCTTCAATGCGGCACGATCTTTGGGGGTCGGCAGGTGCTTCACCGCCTGCATACAGATGCCCCCGTCACCGAGGAATCCGTCAACCTTCATCACCCGCCAGTCGGGGACGAAGAGGTGCTTGTGTTCCTCGGTGAGGATTTTCTCTGCCTCGGCGGTGAGAGGCGGAACCTCGAGAGCCAAGGCCGCGCCGACCGTAAAGGCCCCGCTCATCGAACCAGGCACCTCGGTATGAGTTGCTTGAGCAGGCGCCAGCAAAGGGAGCTGGGGTGGGCGTTTCCAAAGGGCCTTAGACGGGTGCATCCAAAGGTGCCTCGACCACCAGCTCCACAATGGTCGGGGATACCGAGGGGACCTTCGCAGCTCGCCCCCCCCCCCCCCCGTGACCCGGCCACAGTCCTCTTTCTCTTCCTCGACTCCTGCGCCCCCTCCCCCCCCCCCCCCCGTGACCCGGCCACAGTCCTCTTTCTCTTCCTCGACTCCTGCTCCTTCGCCGCACGAGCCTTGGCCATCAGTCTCTTATAGTCCATGTCGAGGCTCCCTGAAAAAACCGAGCAAAAAGAGTTGGAAAAAATTAACCAAAAGATAAAGCTAAAGCGAGAAAAGAAGAGAAAGCATACTGGGGTCGATCGGGCTGAGACCCCCACAAAATAAGACCTCCTCGGTGATGTCCTTCCAACTGAGGGTCGGAAGTCCGAGGAGCTTCTCCACCACCCATTCCTCTTCCTTAGTGAGCACGGGCTCCTTCTTCGCCCGCTTCGGAACCCCGGTCTTCCACAGTGTCGGAAAGACCCACGGCTCGGGAGCACGGATGAGGAAGTACTTCTCTTTCCAGCGCTTGATTGAGTCTGGATTCTCGATCAGCTTCACGCCCTTCCTCGGCGACAGATAGTACCTCTCCTCCATCTTACTCATCTGACAGATGCGGTAGAGGCTCCGAAGTATGACCATGTCCGGCTGCACACCGATCTCTTGGCACTGAAGGACGAAGGCAATCACGTGCCGCCACATGTTCGGCATAAACTGAGCGGGAATCAGGCCGAACCACCGCAGCACCTCGGTTACAAAAGGGTGTAGTGGCAGCCGAAGTCTGGCGTTCAGTGCGTCGTACGGAAAGACGCAAGTATCGGTCAAAGTCGGCGTGCATGCTCGGACACCGGGGCTGGGAAGTAGAAGTACATACTCTTTGGGGAACCGGAACCCACTCCTGATTCGGTGCAAGTCTACCTCGGTCAAGATTGAGGAAATCTGATCCACCTCAGAAGGGTCCCTCGGACCGTTCTCCTCGTACGACGGAGCCGTACCCTGCGTCACCTTCTCCAACAAATCTTTAGGGTAACTCCGCACCCCACCAACACTAGATAAGATAAACGGGTGCCGACCCAATTCTCCTGCTGTCTTCGGGTGTTCGACTATCATCGTCACACCGACCGGCTCAGCAACCTCCTTCCCCTTGCTCGGCCTAACCGTCGTTACCCCGGCTGGCTCGGCAACCTCCTTTCCCTTGCTTGGCCTAACCGTCACCGCTCGGCCAACGTCTTGGTCCGAGGCGGGGGTCTCATCCTCAGAAGAAAACTTAACCATTTTCTAAGGATAAGGAGAGAGACTAACCTTGAAGTGACTTGAATGGCCGGAAAAGATCGTCAGAGTCTAAAAATGCCTTGCCGCGACAGCTAGTAGTGCCACCCGAGAGCGAAAACTTCTCTAGTAGAGAGTAAAAGTGAAAGTAAAAGAAAAAAGTGAAGAATGAGTTAAAGTGTGAAGGGGGTGAAGACTTATAGTAAAAGAAACGTCTCTTGGGCTTTGTAACGTAAAGTCGCAACTTTTGGGCCTCCCCTCAAGGCGTTAAAAAAGCCCAAACGACTAAGTAATGAAGAGCTGCGACCGTTCACAAGAGTAACGACGGTTCAGTAAAGAGCCACACCGCTCGACCATACCTCAAGACCGAAGATTTCGAGGCACTCTACTTAGCAATTGAAAAGCACTCAGATCGCTCCGAGCGACAAAAGATCCGAGCTTCTCACACTAGAAAGTAACTCGGAAACCGAGCAATTGCCAATCTGAGCTGTGAATTGGAGAAAAACGACTTTCTCCCCAAAATTCGCGCGAGATCTCGATCAGACAGCTCAGATCGTGCCACCCCCACAAAACGACAAGATAGTGTTTTCTCGGGAGCTGATCCTGCCTCGAGATCCGTGTCGTGATCCAACGGTTCAGATCGCTCCACATCCATCGGAGCAAAAATCCGAGCGACCAGCGATCCGAGTTGCTCACACCAGAAAGTAACTCGGAAATCGAGCAACTGCCAATCCGAGCTACAAATTGGACAAAAATGACTTTCTCCCCAAAATTCGTGCAAGATCTCGAGCAGACGGCTCAGATCGTGCCACGCCCACAAAACGACAAGATAACATTTTCTTGGGAACTGAGCCTACCATCGAGATCTGCGCCGGGATGAACGGCTCAGATCGCTCCACGTCCCTCGGAACCAAAATCCGAGCGATAAGCAATCCGAGCTACCCCCACGAGGAAGTAACTCGGGATGCCGACCGGTATCCCCAGTTGTACGCAGTACAGGAGAAGAACGGAGTCATGTCGCTTGGAATCCGAGCAAGTGGCAATCCGAGCTGCACATTTGAAGAAAATGCAACCGAGCAACCCCAGCCGTCAGATCGTTGTGAAAATTGCTCCAAAAATGATGGACGGCTCAGATCGTGCCACGCCCACAAAACGACAAGATAGTGTTTTCTCGAGAACTGTGCCTACATCGAGATTCGCGTCGTGATCCAACGGCTCAGATCGCTCCACGTCGCTCGGAATTCCGATCCGAGCGACTGGCGATTTGATTTGCTCACGCGAAGGAAATAATGCCGAGCTACCCCGCTCGGATGCCGAGCAACTAGCCATCCGAGCAGCTCACGAGGAGAAAATGTCACCGAGCGACTCCGACCATCCGATCTTCCAGAAATTCATGCCCACATGAGATAGGCGGTCCAGATCTCGCCACGCCATAATTCACAATTAATTAATTTTTATTTATTAAAAACAATTTATTTATTTAAAAAATTGAGAAAAAATGATTAAAAATTTGAGAAAATTAATTAAAAATTTTAAAAAATAATTATAAATTCAGGAAAATATTTTTGAACCCCTGGGTAAATAATTATTGCTTAGAGGAGTCAATTAAGACCCCCGAACGACGAATCAACACTTTGCAAAATTAAATAAATGGTCCGAAAAATAGATAAAAATTAAGAAAAATTGCCAAAAACCCAGAGAAGCTCAAGATCAACCTAGAGCACGCAACTAACTCAACAATCACCATGATACCCCATATTGAGATTCAACGCCTCACATTCGGACTCCGATACAACTCCGTGAGCCATTAAAACAGTAAAACTACTCCTCAAAGGCTAATCAAGCTCAGTCTTCGGGAGTGGGGGCTCATGATATG
The DNA here is from genome assembly GCA_017893485.1 of Hemerocallis citrina. Lineage (NCBI taxonomy): Eukaryota > Viridiplantae > Streptophyta > Magnoliopsida > Asparagales > Asphodelaceae > Hemerocallis > Hemerocallis citrina. The sequence goes on from CM030358.1 coordinate 239,189,971, forward strand.
GCTAAAAATAGGGTTAAATCGAAACCGTCCAAATCGGGCACGAATCTTAAAGCCTAGGGGTAAAATGGTAATTTTACCTGCAAATGAGTCTGAAGTGGGTGCTGGGTCTTCTTTCCAAAAGCCCAGTAATCCGCAAACGGATCCACCTCAACTGGGTACGGGTTCAAACCCGAAACAAACCCAGTCCAGCAGGATAGAATTAGGGTTTCTGATTAATCCTAATCAACGACCCTGATTCATATCTATCCTTTCACTGGGAATTAGGGATTACATTCCTAATCTGATATTAGGGATTACATTCCTAATTTGATCCCAATGGCGGCTATAAATACCCCCCTTTCACCACCATTAAGAGGTAATCAATCTTTTGCCAATTTACGCTCGTTCATAATCTTCTCTGATTACTGACTTGAGCGTCGGAGGGTGCGTCGCCGGGATCAACCCCGGTGTCTCGCACTTTTTGCAGGTGAACGGCGGGAGTCAACGGTCTAACTCCGGCGGAAGAAGTTAAGGTCTGATTATTCGGTTTTCCTAAGAATCCACAAATACTATCTGTTTGTCCCCACACCAGATTTAGCGGTACAACATACTTATAGGCGAATGTATGGTACTGAAGACATTGCGACGATTTTGCGTGGCAATTGTTAACGTGTTTGGGCCATAATACATGAGACATCCAACGGCAAATGATGTGGAGAGGCTATTGGCAGAAAATTAATTTAGGGGTTTTCCAGGAATATTAGGAAGTATTGATTGCATGCATTGGGCATGGAAAAATTGCCCGGCAGCCTGGCATGGTCAATACACAGGTCACGTATGTGAACCCACTATCGTTCTTGGAGCAGTAGCATCTTACGATCTTTGGTTTTGACATTCATTCTTTGGGATGCCGGAGTGCAATAATGATCTTAACGTACTTAACCATTCTCCACTATTCAACAATATTCTCGATGGTTGTGCACCACCTGCTGAATTTGTAATTAACAATCGTGCATATAACATGGGTACTATTTAGTTGATGGTATATACCCCCCATTGGCGACTATAGTGAAGATTTACTCAGCCCCAGATACACCGAAAAGGAAGAAATTTTCCCAGATGCAAGAGGCTACACAAAAGGATGTTAAGCGCGCTTTCGGGGTATTACAGGCACGATTTGCTATAGTTAGAGGTCCAGGCAGACTTTGGGATGCTGACAGTTTCTTATATATTATGAAAACGTATATCATATTACACAATATGATTATTGAGGATGAAAGGGAAGATGAGATTAGTGAATATGTATATGACCAACATGCTAACTCAGCCTTCGTCACCCCTAATAGGTCTGGTCCAACTGTGCGTGCAGCTTGAATGGCACGTACTGTACAACTGCATGATAGAAAAATGCATCATGTACTTCGTCTTGATTTAGTTGAACATATTTGGAACGCATATGGAGAGGATGAAGAGGACGAAGATTAAGCAAAGATGTGGGATTGGCGAAGATGTGGAATGTGTAACTTGAGTTGTGTTATTTTCATAAATGTAGCACTGTTAGTGTTTATGTTATGCTTTTCAAGTCTTTATATTAATGTAATATTATTTCAATTATGGCAATCATTTACTTTAGTTTGAAAGTTTTTTCCTTCTTCATATTACAACATAATAATAAATAACAACAGTACTAATAACCATCATTTCATTAACCCCGGTGAACAACATTAATAATAACCATGATAACAACATTACAACATTAATAATAACAATAACAGATAACTAATAGAAATTTAGTACTACTTTAACACGGATGGTAGCCCTCTTTATGCATGATTTCATTCTGTTGACACAGAAAAGAATAACGTTGACTTTCAGGTAAGCTACTCAAATCCATACACGTTATACGATCTTCATCCGCTCTTTCTAATCGATCGCAATCTCGTTGTTTCATCTCTAGCCACCTTTCTTGCGTACTAATATAAAAAGAGTTAAAATTTCGCGTCTCTTCGACCATTGCAGAAACATCGGTGGCTTTGGAGGTGCGCTTCTCTTTTTTCTTTGCTTCTTTCCTACCGGGTGGTCGAGAAAGTGGCAAAGGTGCATTGAGATCAGTTGGTATATCTGAATCCCACTGTACGTTTGTGGGTGAAGGGTTTGAACTACCACCTTCGTCATATTGAGTATTTGGGATTGGTTCGAAAACCTGAGTTGTACGCGTGGAGAATTTTGGTTGATCTTTCAAAATTTCATAACACTCTTCAAATTTGAAGGGCTTGCCAGCTAACTGCATATATTCTAGTCGTGCATCGCGTACCTATCATAAAAAAAATGTTAATGAAGATTAAGTAAACGGAATTTATTTTTATAAACAATACATTTTAAATTAATAAAATTCATTAAAACAAAACACAGCCTATCCACGTCCGTAGTACCGCTTGCTGCTCTATTGGTCACACTGCTCATCTTCGCAATGTACAATGCAACTTCCTTTGACATAGTACAGAATCAACTACAAAGAGAGCTGGCCGTCCTATATGTTGTGCTTCCTAACAGATTGACAAATGTGAGATAAATCCTATCCCAAAATTGAGTCCTAGTTTGATCGCTACCGATCAATGGATCTTGGGTTATAGCAACCCAACTTTGAGCCAAAATAATATCCTCATACACGGAGTATGCCCAGCCTCTAATTGGATGAGGATTTGCCATAAAATAAAATTAAAATAATATTGAGAAAATAGGGATAGAGAGATAGAAAGACCCTTGGTGAGAAATTTTGACCTGTGGATTATTGAAAAGAACAGAGAGTGAGATGAACCCAACTCTTGTTCTCTGTTTGAAGCTTTGAAAAAGAATAGAGAGTGAGATGAAATGAGAAGAACAGAGAGAGAGGAAATGAGAAGAAACTTTGTCTGGGTTGTTTGCTTATTTGTAGTAGAGTAATTTTTATAGCCATTGCAATGCGTTTGTACAGTAGCCATTGTAAAGTATAAAACTTAAAGATGAAATCGCTTAAGGGTATAAAGGTAATTTGCCAATGCAACGGAAAAATAAAAAAAGGGGAATCTACCGTCCCAACCGAATTTGGCATTTAGCGAATTGAAGGGACGGTAAATTATTTACCGTCCTTCAAATTTTTTTTTGCTTTTTTTTATTTAATTTCTCGGACGATATATTATCTTTCGTCCAACGAGATTTCAGCTGCGATTGTGTAGGGACGGTGTTTCACTTTTCGTCCGACGTCTTCTACAAAAGATAATCTTTTGTCGCATTAAATGGACGAAAGATTATCCCTCGTTAGCTATATTTTGGTCAAAGCCATTTTGTCTCCCATATTTAGCCAGCCACTGTTCATGTCAGTGCCAAAAAATGGGTAAATGACAAACGACTACAGATGCTCTTAGGCCACTCAAAAGGCATCCTGGCATAGTACTTAGATTCTGCGGAAAATTAAGTCCTATCTGACTTTTGAATCCTTTTGTGACAGACATGATCCAAGCATATACATTTTCGTTGCTTCTTTTTCCCCCCAAAAAGGGATTCGGATAACTTCCGGTTGAAAAGATTTATGGAACTGGAATGAGCAAGAGATTGATGGAATTTACGACCAACTGCGGAGAAGTGCTATATGGGTCACATTTAAAAAAAATATGGTTGGATGAAATATCATCTTTCGTCCGATCATATTTGGCGCAAAAAATTCGAACGGAAGAAGGATCATAGTTGGTCTTCTATATTTTGGCTTTTGCAAAATCCTCTGTCAAATTTGGTAGGGTACTGTTTATATCCGGCCCAAAATTTGGGTATTTAAGCCAATGACTGTAGCGGTTTTTTCCCCAAAATTTTCAAATTTCAAATTTTGGATAAATGGCCAATAATAACAAATGCTGTTAATGAACAAAATACAATTACACCAAAAAACACTAGTTATCTGCATGCGTGTGATGCACGCCCTAACATTTTTTAAAAAATATTTAAGTAGTTACTACAATTGTTTAAATTTTTGTTTAAAAATACTCACCTTAAACCCTAAATTTGATCCTCAAAACCCTAACCTCATACATGATAGATTACAGTAAAGAAATGAGATCACATCCAAAGAAACTCACCTTGATCCCCAAATCCGAGCATCCAAACCCTAGCTCTAAACGTAAAAGAGAGAAGATAAAATGAGAAACTAAAGGGAGAAAAAGAGAGAGAGAATGAAGATGAAATCCAACAAAATACTCCGCTCGAACCCCAACTTTGATCATCCAAACCTTAACCCATACCTGAAAGATTACAGCTCGAAATTGAGATCAAATCCAAAGAAATAGCCACCTTGATTCCCAAATCTGAGCATCCAAATCCTAGACATAAACCTGAAAAAGAGAAAAAATATATAAACTGAAGATGAAATCCAACAAAATACTCACCTCGAATTTTACCTCAAATTTTAGTATCTCCCATTAAAGTATCTACTACAAATTAATTGATGATTTTTTTTAGCAAAACTGTTTATATCTACTACAAATTTTAACGTAATCGTAAACATCAGAGTTAGCAACAATATTAAACAGTAAGCAATTAAATATACGATTAACTTCGAGGGTTTTGATTCTTCGAATCAAATAAGAATACTAAAAACATCTTCATCTTCCTCTTAACCTGCAATCATAAACCCTAAAACCACCATCCTAACCAAATCCAGTACCATAAACCCTAATTTCAACCCCAAACTTTTACAGCTATGGCACGAAATTCAAAACATAGATGATACGAATTTGATACCTTAAAGCCTTTCAGCATTAACCTCCTTCAACCTCGCGATGACCGGATTCAGAGACAGAACGTCAGCGTTTCGAGATGGGCGGTAGTCAGAAGCAGGCTTCACCGAGCAGGAGCGGGGCGACCGGTGGCGACGGGGTGGGCAGAAGCAGGGCTGCCAAATCCAGCACCAGAAACCCTAATTTCAACCTCAAACTTTTACAGCTACAACACGAATTTCAAAGAATAGATGATTCGAATCCGATACCTTGAAGTCTTTCGGCATTAACCTTATTCTACCTCGCGGCGATTGGATTCAGTGCCAGAACATCAGTGTTTTCGAGACGGGCGGCGGTCAGAAGGGGTTTTCGACTGAAGGGGCCAGCCACGACATGCGGTAGTAGAGTGGGGATGTTTTGAGCAGGAGATTTTTTTTTCTTTTGAAATTTTGATTGTGAGGAGACGTGAGGTTGGGAGAAATTAATATTAGTATTTGAATTGCGTGTGCAAAATATGTAGTCCTAAAAATATGTCCAATGCATTGGTTGGATTGTCTACAAATGACAATCCCAACTCCCTCATTAAAATATTCGAAGAATAAATATAAAGTTAATTGTTGAAAGTTTACCATATTCTCTTTGCCATTTTTAACTCTAGAATGATGACCCACCACATAATAATTAACAGTGGTCAGCTATTTTACCAGTTTTTTTTTTGTTTTTTTTTTCTTTTCTGTTGGCATCCAAGTTATTTCTTTTTTAATAAACAAAAAAAGATGATTTCTTAGTCGAGGTTGCAATGTGAGAGGAGTCCTCTTTGAGAGCTAAGTGCGTGAATGTGTGCATTGACATAAAGCAATTCACACTACACCTTATCAATACTCTTCTCCAACAAACGACGTGAATAATTCAATAGTGTATACGTAACCTGTCTGTTAAGGGAGGAACCCTTAGTGAATGAGAATAATGTTCATATATGGATAAAGTATCGTATATCTATTGTGGATGGCTTGCGATGTTCATATAGAACATCAGGGAATTTTCTATTATTTGATTTACACATAAATCATGCCCTTTATCATTTTATATATTATCGTATACCTCATTCGCATGTAAACATAGATTTTTTCCTTCCTTCTCAGATCTCAGCAAAAAAGAAAACTTGCTTTCCTGTGCTGGTAAATAAATTCCTTTCTTCAACTCAATTTTTCTGGTGGCCCCCACGGTCAAAAGCAACAAAATAATTTTGACTACATTTTCCGTCGTTGTCTCTCAAGTCTCAAATCAAAACGCTCCTCCTCTCTCCACCCTCCATCCTCCACCGACATCCACTCTTCACTCTCTCTTCTCTTCTCTTCTCGTTTTCGAGGTAACCCATATCTATCTCTTTAATTAGGGTTTTATTTCCCTCATTGTTCCCTAAAAATTCAATCTTGTAGCATAATCTCAAAAACATAATAATAATTTTTTTTATAAAAAAATTATTGAATAATCTCGCCACCTTTCCCAAATTCACTGATCAAATGGTACAATTTCTTCCTAATCGTCATTCAAAACCCTAATTTCATAATCTGGTATTAATCTTAGTTTCATAGTTTCTTTACTTGTATTCAGGAATGCACATGCAAGTAGTATATATGGCTAGTGAAAGCAAATCATCTAATGGAAGTCCAAACCCTTTCAATCCTAATGCACCTCGACATCGTCCATTCACACCCCTGAGAGCACTCAGGGCTGTACTATGTCTTGTGGTATTTCTTTCGACTGTACTTACAATGCTGGTTTACATGGGCCCGCTAGCGACTTCTGTCATGCGCCTTTTCAGCCTGCATTACAGTCGGAAGGAAAGCCACTTCGGTGTTGTTCGGGTGTTGTTGTCAATGTGGCCGTTCTTGTTCGAGAAAGTTAACAAGACGAAGGTGGTTTTTTCGGGGGATTGTGTTCCTAGAGAAGGGCGGGTTCTGTTGTTTGCAAACCATAGGACGGAGGTTGATTGGATGTACTTGTGAGATCTTGCGTTGAGGAAGGGGCGATTGGGGTGTATTAAGTATATTTTGAAGAGGAGTTTGTTGAAGTTGCCGATATTTGGTTGGGGTTTTCATATTTTTGAGTTTATTAATTCTGTTGGGAGGAAATGGGAAGTTGATGAGCCGATTTTGAGGAAGAAGCTTGCTAGTTTTAAGGATAGAAGGGATCCTCTGTGGCTTGCAGTTTTTCCAGAGAGTGCTGATTATACGTAATTTATATTTACTCTATCTATAGTATCCAATATTTATTAATTATGTCATGATCAGCTTTGTTTATAAATCTTTAGAACATGAACGTTCAAATTCCTTGCTTGTTAGTGAAGGCTAATGTTTTCTTAGTTATATTTGGTTCCTCTTGTTTCTGTATTTCTAGTCATGCTCACTTACATATGCACATAAATAAATGCACACAAAAAATGTATGTGTGTAGGTTTGCGTAAATTTGGGTGTGTATGTAATATGTATGTGTTTATGCATAGCTAGTAAATATGCAACAAGGAAAACCAAATATAAACTTTGACTTAACTGACAAAACTTTTAAGAGTTGAAGTATGTACACATATGTATATATGTGCACTTCCTCCTTTCTCTATGAAAGATGGTTTATCTCCTACTTTCTACAATACACACTTATTACATATATATAGTACTCTTATTACAACACGTATATTATCCGTATAACATCTCTAATACTTCTCCTCAAGTTGGAGCATATATGTCATACATGCTCAACCATTCCCTCATGCTTTCAGAGTTGGAGTTGAGTGGTTGTGGGCCCAATGAGAGGGCCCGCCACACTACAACCCTCCCTACCCCTCCCCCCCAACCTCTGATGCTCCCCCTCCACCTCCTCCGCCGCATCCACATACGTCAAACACTCCAAAGGCTGCACCCTACTTCCCTACCTTAAACCCAACACTACAGAACTCCCCTGAGGGAGAGTCCTCTAAGCTCAGACGTGCGCTCACCCCTCGCGGGCACACCATTGCTATCAGGAGGAGCCGACCATCGTGGTAACTACCAACCAGTGGTGCATCACAGGGACAGCTATAGACAAAGGGACTATCATAGGGAAACTCACCATCCACACCACAACAGAGACCACAACTACCAAACCAGACAACGATTTCACGACAACAAACACCACTCAATCATGCCACCACCACCGAGAGCACCCACACACCACCACATTCCTCCAACTGTTACTACAACCCCAATTAATCAAACCAACCATCACCACATTCCTCCTAAGGTTTTATCTTCACACAACCCCCACCAATCACCCCCACATTCAAAGGAGGCACTCGACCCTCTCAAATCTATCGTTGTGTGGGCCCAAGAAGGGGTCCCAAACGATGAGAATCCAGAGGGTGAGGTACAGGCCTTGATTGGGGAATTATCGGAGTGGCATGAAGTTGGTCGTAGGGAGAAAAAGAAATCAAATTCACCACCTCCAAACCAACAATATAACAGGAAAAAACAAAGAAAAGGGAAATGCAAACTGGTGTCATGCTTCAATTGTGGGGAATTGGGCCATTACCGAAAAGAATGCTCAAAAGAAGTTCGATGCCTGAGATGCATGAAGTGGGGCCATATGTCATACACCTGTACAAACGTCATCAGCTCCAACAACGACGACGAAAGGCAGGTGTGCAGAGGCATGTCACCTGACAACCTGGCGGTTATCAGGCTCGCAAATAGCCTCGACACCATCTAGAACGAAGAAAAATGGCTACGCCAATGGTGTGCAGTGGTAAGAGTGAGATCAGGAAGCCCATCGGAGACTCATCTCTTCCAAGCTTTGAACTTTAAGTGGCCAGTGAGGGCTCACAGAGATTGGGTGGCAAAAAATGTGTCATCTCCAATTTCTGGTTTCGTTCCCATCGTCAGAAAAGATGTTAGAGGTTACTAGATTGGGGATGGTGGACTTTGGACACTTCAAGGTGGACTTCACGGCATGGTTACCGAGCTTTGGTGCAGAGCTGCCACAGGGGGATAAAAACTGGATTTGGATACATAACGTGCCGCTGCACTTTTGGAAGAAAGAGGCCCTACAAGAGATAGTCTCCGACTTTGGTTTTGACGAAGACATCGACGAGAAGACGGTTCGTTGATCGGAGATTGTATCGGCTAGGATATTGATCAGGAGCAGCGGCATCTCATTGATGCCACATTTTACCAAAGTCTACTCCTTCGATGAGTCCTATCTCATCAGGTTTTTGCTCGACAAGCGTGTGAAAATAGAGGCAGAGCTCCTACCCATCATGTCCCCCACACCTCCACCCTCTCGCAGAGACGGTCGCTCATACAAACAGGTTATCTCACCGGAGTGAGATCTCACCATAGATGGATCTCACGAAGTGGAGCGTGCTCACCGAGAGGTAATCATGGCAGCAAGAGGGATGGAAGTTCGCCGAGAGCCTGCGGTGGAGGGATCAGATAATACAGTTTCAGGAACGATCACCGTTGGTCGAGTACGGAGCTTGACCAAGGGATCCAACGGTCAGGATGGAAGGAAGAGGGTAGATCAAGATCCATGCCCAGATATGGTAAATCTAGCAGAATCAGAGGCAAGACATGGAAAAGAGGGCCAATTTGTTTCTTAAAGTGGTAGTCAACCACTGCAAAGGTGCGAAGAGGTGCGAACAGTGGGTCAGAGGGGGGAGTCAGAGCATGCAGACCCACAAAATGGCAAAAACCCACTCCAACACGACATGCAAAGCCGCTCTCCTAAAGGGAGTGAGGTACAGGCTTTGGGACAAGGGTTGATAAAGGAAAGCAACAGGTTGGGGACGAGCGTCTCTTTAGACCCAAGACAAAATACTTCTCCAAAAGGGAAAAGGGTGATCACTTTGGGGCAAGAGCGAGGAAAGGCAGGTGCCAGTTTGGGGAAGACGACGAGCATGGAGCTGCTCATAGCCAAAGATGAGACCTCAAAAGAGAGTGAAACAGAAATGGAGTTGGCTGCTCAGAGAAAGAGGAATCAGGGTTTTGGCAATGAGCTCTGTGCTAAAGCCAACGACTCATCGAGATGCGAAGGGTCTCACACTTCGATTGTAGTGCTCAGCACCTCGTTTCCTACCCCCAACGCTTCGTGTGTATCGCCCTCCAGTCAACTTGAGGCACGTGGAGAGTGCATCAGAGGAAGTGATACGGCACCAAAGGCGCAACTTTGCCTATTGTGGTCCACTCCATAGTGAACAGGCACAACAGGCCTCAAAAGGCAAGGAGATACAGACGGGGCCCATTGCGAATCAAGATCCTTTTGAAGAGAGTACGAGGATTGAAGGCCATTTATTGAATGGGGATTTGTCTCTTGGGCCCAGAGAGGGGCCCAACTTAGGGGAAGAAGAATTATTACTTTGCACAAATGTTTGTATCCTCGAACCCCTAGCGGAAGAGGGCTCCTTTATAATCGTTAATGGGCCCAAAGAGGGGTCCAAAATGCAATTTTTTGTTTTCAGGCAAAGTGTAACAACAGATTTGCACAATGAACAACGGCTTGTGATGAATAGCGGGCTGGCCCATTGAGGGGTCTGTTACGAGTGTCCCCACTTCTCAGATTGAAACGACGACAAGTTGTGGGCTCATTGAGGGGTCCACTTCAGGAGAGCCTACTATGCAGTTGGCAAACCAAAGTAATGAAGACAATCGGGAAGACAGGCTGAACCTTGAAGATGACATGGTCTACTCTGAGGGGGAGTCCGTGGAGTCAGAGGATTATGATTTTGATGTTGATTTTCACGCCACTTCCTCGGAGTTTGTTCCGTCCACATATCCATCTTCCCAGATCGACTCAGGTTTCACAGTTCAGAAAGTGGTAAAGAGGACTAATCAGGAGTCCCTAGATGATTATCTAGAGATCGCGGCGGTTGCTAAATCTGCTAAGACTGGCGACAGAGGTATGCGTTCCTTCTTAGCATCTATTTTTAATTTCATGACTGATAATGAAATTTTTAATCTAGCCAATACTTGTGGTCTTGCGGTAGGCGATACCGATAGAAACGCATTTCTCCTGAATAAGATCAGGGGATGGGAGACCGATAGGGTTAACCATAACTTGAACTCGTCGCCCAAATCGAGTCACGATCCCCACATAGCCGTAGTTAATGGAGGCCATTTTCTGGAACATCAGAGGCCTCGGTAGGCGGGGCAAACGAGAAATGGTTAAGGAAGTCATAGCTAGGTCAAAAGCTAACATTGTTGGTCTCCAAGAGACCAAACTTTCTCACATGTCTAGACTTAATAGAGTTGGGGGTACTCGAGTTTCTGAATGGAGAATGTCTCCGTCAGTTGGGGCTTCTGGGGGAATCGCTCTGGGTTTTAACCCCAACCTATTTTATTATATAGATGAGCTCCACGGGCAATTTTCTTTGTTGGTTGTGTTAAAGCGAAAATCCAACGGTTGGATTCAGACGATCACGGTGGTCTATGGACCGCATACTTCTGCCTCTAGAACGACCTTTTGGACGGAACTAAGAGCGATCCAAGCTAAATGGCCACACCCCTGGGGTGGTGGGGGGCGACTTTAACATTACTTGATTCGCCTCAGAACACAGAAGCAGAGGATCTAGCGCCCCAGACAGGGAAGCGTTTAATGAAGTCATCACGGACTTGGAATTGGTAGACATCCCCATATCAGATAGGCTCTTCACCTGGTCGAATATGCAAGCGGCGCCCATTCTGGCCAAGTTAGATAGGATTCTGGTCTCCACGGACTGGAAGACCAAATTTCCATTGACATCGGCCAAATCTCTCCCTAAACCAACATCAGATCACATGCCTATTTTCTTATCCTCCGGGGGAGACCAACCCAGAAATCCGTCAAAGTTTCAATTTGAAAAAGCTTGGCTAGAAATTCAAGGCTTCCACCATATGGTTAACCAGAATTGGTCTCGCCCAACCAAGGGTCGGGAGGCATCCGCTATATGGTGTGAAAAACTTAGCAGACTCAGGGACAAACTCATGAAATGGAACCGGACCCGATTTGCGCTGATTTGGAGAGCAAAAGAGTCCCTTTTGGAAGGAATTGAGGAACTTGAAAAAATTGAAGAAACTAGGGATCTGTTGCAGGAGGAGCGGAATCGACTGTTCCAATTCAGACAGGAAATTGACCAACTCTACAGGATTGAGGAAATCAAATGGCAACAACGGTCCAGAATTTCTTGGCTCAAAGAGGGAGACGCGAACACTGCATTCTTTCACCGAGTTGCCAGTGCCAGATGTAGATCTAACCTCATTCACTCGATCCACTCGGACTTCGGCATGGTACAAGGCGATGTTGCTATTAAGAGGACTTTCCAGTCCCATTTTAAAAGCCTTTTTGGGCATAAAGCGGACTTCAGGGTCCCTCTCCAACACGACTTCTGGCAAGACCATGCTGGCAACTCCGATCCTAGTCTGCAATCCCTCGAAGCACCCTTCACTGAGGAAGATATCTGGAAGTCTATCCAACAGTTTGGAAAAGACAAGGCTCCAGGTCCTGATGGTTTTCCAATACTGTTCTATTAGATATTCTGGGAGGAAATCAAAGGTGACTTGCTGAAGGTGTTTGCAGACTTCCACGAACATAAACTCAAACAAGAGAGATTTAATTACGCGGAGGTTGTGCTGATTCCTAACAAGGAAGACTCTCGATGAATTGGAGACTTCCGCCCTAAAAGCCTCCTTAATTGCTCTGGTAAGATCATTACAAAGACTCGCTATCAGACTGGAAAAGGTTATGGATGGTCTCATTAGCCAAGACCAGACGGGATTCATCAAAGGACGATATATTCAGGATAGTATCGCAACGGCTGACTCCATCATTGCCACACCTCGAACTCTAAGAGTTACCTCCTTAAGCTAGATTTCGAGAAAGCCTATGACTCTGTTGATTGGGACTGTCTGTTGGAAGTGCTTGCTGGGAGAGGTTTCGGGGATAGATGGATCAGATGGATCCACACATGCCTTACCACCAGCAGGACGACAATTTTGGTAAACGGGGTATCATGCCACCCATTCTCGTGCAAACAAGGACTCAAACAAGGCGATTCGCTCTCACCCATTCTCTTTACCATAGTGGCAGACGTGTTAAGATCCATGTTGGCCAAGTGCAGTAGAGTAGGTTGGATTGCACCAGTGGCTAAGGGAGCTAATCGTCAAGGTTGCTCTATACTCCAATATGCAGACGATACTCTTCTTTTGGCAATGGCAACCTAGGGGAAACTACCGTCTTCAAAGGAATTCTGTATTGTTTTGAAGCCTGGTCTGGCCTCAGGGTTAACTTCCACAAGAGTGCTCTCATCTCCATTGCCTTGACTCCAACAGAGTCCCTTGAACATGCCACAATCCTCAACTGCTCCACAGAAAGTTTTCCCATTCAGTACCTTGAGTTGCCACTAAGACCCGGGAAGCTCAAAAAGGCGGACTGGATGTACATTATTGAGCGGGTTGAGAAACGGCTTGCACGCTGTAAAGGCAAAGCCCTATCCTTGGGTGGAAGAGTCACGCTTATCAATGCAGTCCTCTCAAACCTCCCCACCTATTATCTATCCTTCTTTGAAATGCCGCGATGGGTAATCCAAAGAATTGACCGGACTCGGAAACGTTTATTATGGAAAGGGACAGACCCGGATCGAGGGGGTTATCACCTCATTAGGTGGGAGAAGGCGTGCATGAAAAAAATACATAGAGGCCTAGGTATAATTGACCTGCGAGATATGAATCTGGCACTTCTGGGAAAATGGTGATGGAAAGTGTTCCACCCTAATGGAGAAGGGTGGTAGCAATTTGTTCAGGGTTATATGCATGGGAATGGAACGAGAAGGCTGGGCTTCAGGATAGGCCAGCGAGTTTCCTGGTTCTAGAAAGGCATCACTAAGGCATACGAACCCTTCACTACCTGTGTCAAGTCAGCTATCGGTAACAGCAGACTCACCAGATTTTGGTGGGATAAGTGGTATGCTGATCACACGATTAGAACCCTATTCCTCGACTTATACGAGCAAGCAACACAACCACATTTCACGGTGGCCACAACCTGGAATAGAGGTGCCTGGAATCCATCGTTCAAACAACCGCTTGAGATAGGCTCTCAGCTCAGACTTACGAAACTTCAGGCCTACATCTCCAACACTGGAATTGGATGCTCCCAGGGTCCTGATAAAAAATCCTGGTGAGCGGAGAAGAACGGCAAGTTCACGGTTCGCTCCATGTACAAGCGCATCCATTTTATGGGTTGTACCCCAAAGTGGGCTGTCGTCATCTGAAAAATGAAAGCTCCGCTAAAAATCAAAGCTTTCTTATCGTTGACACTAAATGATGCGATCCTGACTAGAGAAAACCTCGCTAAGCGCCAGCCGACTGTGGACTCCTAATGCGGATTTTGCAGCGCCGCCCTCGAGACTAGAGACCATCTATTTCTTCAGTGTCCTAGGAGTAAAGCGGTACTCATAGAAGTACTCAGCGCCCTAGGGACAACCCAATACCCTAGTACTTACGAGGACCTGTAGGTAGGCCCAAAGTCTGCAACGGAGAGGGGTGCTCTGAGAGAAGCGTGGTATTTAGCTTTTGCCGCAATGACCTGGGTTCTATGGCTAGATAGAAATAATCTTTACTTTCGTAGATCTTGCAATAGTATTTCTGGCAATTTGACTCACATTATGCATTTTATTTTTTTTTGGGCTAATATGGCAGCAGCAGGTCCCAAGAGAAGGATTGCAAGTGCTTTCCAGATAGAGGAGTTTGATGATGAGGAGATCGAGATCGGGCCGACGATCCATTTACAGCTAGCACAGCAAGACTACTATGTTTCTTGATACCCACTGCCCCAGGGTTTGTTAGGGGATATAATGTATTTCTGTGCGGCTACTATGTGTTTATTTTATCCCACCCCCCATGTTCGGGGTGGAGTTTATGTATTTTCGTTCTGGTTGTAGAATGTTGTAGTAGGCTCAGTACTCTGAGTATGTTTTATTAACCTCATATTAATGAAATAGGGTGACCAGATTCCACCTTTTCTTCAACAAAAAAAAAAACTTGTCATTGATAAACTGTATTCTGGCTCTCGCAAGAGGTTTTGTGAGAGCATTGGCTAGCTGGTGATCAGTACGAATATGTTTAGCCTCTATCTGAGGAGACTCATACGGCGTGCCACTGATCTTGTTGCGAACCACATGACAGTCAACTTCAATATGCTTGGTTCGTTCATGAAACACAGCATTAGTGGCTATGTGGATGGCAGATTGGCTATCACAATACATACGCATCAAATCATGTTGAAGAATCCTCAACTCAGTATGTAATCGTTTGACCCATGTCATCTTGCATATAAGGTCAGCCATAGCAAGATACTCGGATTCAGCACTTGATCGAGACACCACATTTTGTTTCTTACTCTTTCATGAAACTAAGTTTCCCCCAAAAAATACATAATACCCAGTGGTGGATCTCCTAGTTGTTAGGCAGCCAGCTCAGTCAGCATCTGACCAACCAGCAATTCGGCAATGTCCACCATCACTATACAAAAATCCTCTACCAGGGGAGCTCTTCAAAGACCGAAGAATTCTCATAACTGCATTCCAATGGCTTGTACGGGGAGATGTCATAAACTGACTTACTATGCTAACTGAGTATGCAATATCAGGACGAGTGACCGTGAGATAATTCAGTTTTCCTACAAGCCTCCTATATCTTTCTGGATACTCCAACAGGACATCCTGATCTGGCAACAACTTAGAATTTGGGTCCATAGGAGTATGTGATGGCCTACATCCTAGCATACCGCTCTCGGTAAGTAGGTTCAGTATATACTTTCTCTGTGATAAACAAAATTCCCGACTTAGATTGAACAACTTCGATCCCCAAGAATTACTTTAGTCACCCGAGATCCTTAGTTAGAAACTTCTGTTGAGTATATGACTTTAGATCTTGAATACCATTATGATCATCTCCTGTTGTCACGCCCCGCTTCCCAAAAAGAATACGGAATACGGATATGCGACTCAACCCAGCGAATGATCTGCATTATCCATAAGCTGTTCAGGAATCTTTACAACATCTCACAATATAATCAGAGTCGGAAGCAAAAGAGAATCAACTACACACATGCAAAATTGAATTAATGAACTAACAGAATTTACTTGAAACAAAATACATTAATCTCAAATAAATCAGAATCTGGATAAGACAAAATCCTGGGTCACATCGCCCAAAATATAAAGAAATCATCCAAGTACTCAAAATACATTATTCAAAGCAACAATAATAGTAATACTAATAAGCAAGAAATCCAGCACTAATATCTCATTTCGCCAATGCCGTCGGGCAGCTGACCATCCTGATCTGCAATTAATAATTGCAGGAGAAGGAAAGAGAAAACATAACCTGTCAATGCAAGTTACGGGCCACTTATAATGCAGGATACAAGTACATGGAAAACTAACAAATAGCATGGAATAATGCATCAACAGTAATAACTAGCATGAATTAGTAAAACAAAGTCAACTAGCATGGTATACTAACCGTACAAATGAATGTGTCAAGTATAGTGTCATATGGCAACTAACAACATCCAGTAACAGTAAGCTCAGTATATCAGTGTAACACTATGACAGTATTAGTCCAACAGTATCAATCTAACAGTATCTCAGTATATTAGCTTACTCGCTCTAAAATCTCAAACGATCCAATAAACCTAGGGCTAAGCTTGCCCCCACCACCGAACCGAATGACACCGCGCCACGGCGATACCTTAAGGAAAACATGATCACCAACAACAAACTCCAAAGCCCTTCGATGGACATCAGCACACTGCCTCTGCCTATCCTGAGCTACCTGAAGATGCTTTCTGATCTGAGTCACAGCATCAACTGTCCTGGTGATCAACTCCGGACTCAACAATTGCCTCTCACCAATGTCATCCCAGCACACTGGTGATCTGCATTTACGTCCATAAAGTGCCTCGAACGGTGCAGCTTTAAGACTGGCCTGAAAGCTGTTATTGTACGAAAACTCCACGAGATGCAAATGGTCTTCCCAAGATCCACCGAAATGCAACATACAGGATCACAACATGTCCTCAAGAATCTGAATAGTCCGCTCTGACTGTCCATCAGTCTGGGGATGAAAAGCTGTACTGTACTTCAATGTACTCCCCAAACTAGCTTGAAGACTCTCCCAGAACTGAGATCTGAATCTCGTATCCCTGTCGGATACAATACTGACTGGAACCCATGAAGCCTGACAATATCTTGCATGTACTTCTTCGCTAGGATCTCAGTAGACTGACCGACACGAAAAGGAATGAAGTGAGCACTTTTCGTCAAATGGTCGACAATCATCCAAACAACATTGTGACCCTTAGGACTCCTCGGCAAAGCGGTCACAAAATCCATGGTCATATGTTCCCACTTCCACTCCGGAATATGAAGCGGTTGAAGAAGTCCAGCAGTTCTCTGATGCTCTGCCTTAACCTGCTGACAGATCAAACACTGAGCAACAAACCGAGCTACAACCCTTTTCATACCATGCTACCAGAAATGAAGCTTCAAATCTCGATACATCTTAGTACCGCCAGGATGGATAGAATACGAGGACTGATGAGCTTCCTCAAGTAACCTCTGACGAACTTCACCCTTAGGGACACTAACGGGAACCAAAACGAAGCGAACCATCGGCATGAATAACCATGTCCGTCCTGGACCCAGACTCAACCGCAGCTCGAAAACCCTGTAACTGTGCATCACCAGCCTGAGCCTCTTTGATCTGATCCACCAGAGAAGACTGAAGCTGGAGCGCAAGACAACTCCGACCAAAACTCGGCAACAAAACCTCCAAATCCAACCTCCTCATCTGCTTAATGAGACCACTTTACTGAGTAACAAACATAACTGCCGGTCTCCTACTCAAAGCATCTGGCACCTAGTTTTACTTTACCAGGTCGGAATTGCAAACTGATGTCATAATCGGCTATAAGCTCCAACCATCGCCTTTGCCTTATGTTTAATTCCTTCTGGGTGAAAACGTACTTGAGACTTTTGTGGTCTGTAAAGATCTCCACACGGTCTCTAAGCAAATAATGTCTCCACAGCTTCAAAGCATAGATCACTACCTCTAACTCCAAGTCATGAGTAGGATAGTTCTTTTCATGCGGCCTCAACTGTCTCGTTGCATACGCAACGACGCGGCCCTTCTGCATAAGAACTGCTCCAAGACCCTTACCAGAAGCATCACAGTGAATTACAAATCAGCCTGAACCATCTGGAATAGTCAACACAGGTGCTGACGTCAATCTGTTCTTCAACTCAACAAAAGCCTCATTGCACTCACCAGACCAACAAAACTTCTGATCCTTTCCTGTCAGTTTAGTTAAAGGCCTCGCAATCTTCGAAAAATCTTGAATGAATTTTCGATAATAGCCCGCAAGACCAAGAAAACTCCGAACTTCGAAAACTGACTTAGAAATGGGCCAATCCTTCACAGCTTCATCCTTGGCTGGATCCATGGAAACACCATCGCCATAAATAATGTGCCCCAAGAAAGAAATCTTGTCGAGCCAAAACTCGCACTTGCTGAGTTTTTCATAGAACTGATTCTCTCTCAAAGTCTGCAGAACTACTCTAAGATGCTCGGCATGATCTTCCCGATTCCGAGAATATACCAGGATATCATCAATGAAGACCACCAAAAATCTATCTAAGAACTGAGAGAAAACCCGGTTCATAAGACTCATGAATACAACTGGCGCATTAGTGACCCCGAACGGCATCACAAGATACTCATAGTGCCCGTATCTAATCCTGAATGCAGTCTTTTGTATATCAGCATCCTTCACTTTGACTTGGTGATACCCAGAAAGAAGATCAAACTTCGAGAAAACAGCAGCCCCACTTAACTGGTCGAACAAATCATCGATCCTAGGCAAAGGATACCGGTTCTTCATAGTAACACTATTTAGTTCCTGATAATCTACACACAGGCGACGACTACCATCCTTCTTGATGACAAAAAGGACTGGAGCACCCCAAGGCGAAACACTTGGTCTGATGAAACCCAAATCAAACAACTCCTGAATCTGCACCTTAAGCTCTGCTAGCTCAATAAGTGCCATCCTGTAGGGACTCTTCCATATCGGCGCCGTTCCAGGCTGAACATCAATACCGAACTCCACTTCCCTATCAGGGGGTAAGCCAGGCAACTCATCTGGAAATACATTCAAGAAATCCCGAACTACTAGAGGTGCAGCCTCATAGCCTGAGTGTAATTCCATCGCACAATCCACCTGTACAACTGTAGTCTTTACGGCCAAGGAAAGACTCCCCAGCATGGAACTCAAATTCTGCTTGATCTGGAATTTTGAAAACAACTTTCTTGGCACGGCAATCAATAATGGAATGGGCTTCACCCAACCAATCCATACCCAGAATAACGTCGAATCCTGAATTCCCAATGATAATCAGGTTGGCTTTAAAATCTGCATCCCCAATAACACGGAACATTGCCTGCACTCACGGGAACAAATGACAACACTACCACCTGTCAAAATGTTCCAAGCCTCAGACATGTTGCTACACTTCAAATGATGGCGAGCGAAAAATCGTGAGGAGAAAAAAGAATGGGTTGCCCCAGAATCAAAGAGAACACGAGCGGGAAAAGAGCAAACAAGGACGACACCTAAGGGAGCAAAAGACAAGGAGAAAGGAAAAAGCAGACAATCAAGGGTAAGGGATTCAACAATGTAGAAAGATAACGGAAAGAAAGCAAAACAAGACCAAAAGAAATAAACAAAGAGAAAGCAAAACAAGAACAAAAAAAAATGCAAAAGATACATGCCACAACTCCTTCAGCCGTCTCAGCATCTGCTGCAGTCAAGTTGAAAGTCTGACATCTCCTCGAAACAGCGGTCCTCTGACCGACAATCTGATGCTGAGGAGGAAGCAGAGGCCTAACTGGACCACGAACTGGGCCTTCTTGCTGAACAGGACCCCTAGCTGGAAGAGCCACCTTCTGCTGCTGCGGACAATCGCGTACTGAATGATCAGCGGTGCCACACCTAAAGCACCGGCGATTGACGTGCCAACAATTCTTACGCTCATGCCTAGACATCTGATAGAAGTCGCAAAAACCACCCTTCTGGAAACTAGCAGAAGGATACAGAGCTGCCCTAACCGGATGGGTTGGGACAGGCCTCCGAACAGGACCACTAGAAGGCCTAGCAGCAGGATGCAGAACAGTCTGTAGAGAAGGAACCAAACCACCACGAGCCTGCTCCTGAGCTCGAGCTACCTCAAGAGCCAGCATAAGTACGCAAACGGAAAGAGACAAGATGCCTCTTGATATCCTGCTCAAGTCCATTTGTGAATCTATGAGCCCTATCATCTTCGGTAGCCACAAGAATAGCAGTGAAACGGCTAAGTCTAGTAAACTCAGCTGCGTACTCATCCATTGATCTGGAACCTTGTTTCAAGAAGTCCATGTTACAACATTGTTTGAACAATTATGTAACAATATTCCAAAATAGAATAATGACTTAACCTGTTTTATGGCCAGTAATTGCTGTTCCATCTCAACTCTAGTACTACTGGGGAAGAACTTCTCCAAGAATTCCTGAGTGAAAGTAGTCCAAGCAATAGGCCTCTCAAGTCGCTCGGACTCGGCCATCCACCAAATGTGAGCCAAATCCACCAGCTGGATGGAAACCACATCCACCCTATCAGCGTCGGTAACACGTGCCGCAAAGAGCAAGCACTCGGTCCGGATCAACCACTATTCAGCCTCCAAACATGTCTCAGTACTGGAAAATTGGTCGGGATGCAGCCTCATAAAATCCGTAACTGTTCCTGGACGAGGCGGAAGATTTGCCTGCACAGGCACAACGGGAGGCGGAACCCGGGCAGCTTCAAGAGCAGCCATCACTAGATCGTTGTGGTGTTGTTGCTGATTGATCAACCGCTCAAGCACAGTAGTGACAGCCTCAACCGATTCAGGCTGAGAAGAATTTCCTCGAGCCATAGCTGCACCAAAAATCAAAACAATCAGCATCCAGAATCAAAGTTGATAATAATTTATTTATGCATGCATGGTTGATGAAATATTGAGCCGATCCCAATTCGAGTCAAGCTTGTCTAATATATTAGGCAACTAATACATTAGCCAAACCTGAGCTCTGATACCACTAAAAGCCGTGTCACATCCTGCTTCCCAAAAAGAATACAGAATACGGATACGCGACTCAACCTAGCGAATGATTTGCATCATCCATAAGCTGTTCAGGAATCTTTACAACATCTCACAATATAATCAGAGTCGGAAGCAAAAGAGAATCAACTATACACATGCAAAATTGAATTAATGAACCAACAGAATTTAGTTGAAAAAAAATACATTAATCTCAAATAAATCAGAATCTGGATAAGACAAAATCCTGGGTCACATCGCCCAGAATGCAAAGGAATCATCCAAGTACTCAAAATATATTATTCAAAGCAACAATAATAGTAATACTATTAAGCAAGAAATCCAGCACTAATATCTCATTTCGCCAATTCCGTCGGGCAGCTGACCATCTCGACCTGCAGTTAATAATTGCAGGAGAAGAAAAAACAAGTACCCATCAATACAAGTTACGAACCACTTATAATGTAGGATACAAGTACATGGGAAACTAACAAATAGCATGAAATAATGCATCAACAGTAATAACTAGCAAAAATCAGTAAAACAAAGTCAACTAGCATGGTATACTAACCGTACAAATGAATGTGTCAAGTATAGTGTCATATGGCAACTCACAGTGTCCAGTAACAGTAGGCTCAGTATATCAGTGTAACAGTCTAACAGTATCAGTCTAATAGTATCAGTCTTATGTTCTTACAGTCTTGTGTGTATTACTAGTTAGGTAGCACTTCATGCGCTCCATATTATAACACATGGTTGCTACAACAAACAGTTTTACTTTTAGATTTCATAGTGGACCATAATGGGGCAGTGTACTCAGGTATTAGTAATAGTAGTAGTAGCAGTAAAAATAATAGTAACAATAGTAGTAAAAGTAACAGCAACAGTAACACTAACGGTAACAGTATGGAACACTAGTTCCCTTCCAAGTACACGTTTTCATATTTTCCACTATTAGATCTTCCCTTAAGAAACCCCAGCTTGATCACTTTTATTATGGTTATCAACAGACATAGTAGTGCATGAAATAGTGTCAAACTAACATTGTATAATCAATATTAGGTTCAGGGAAACAAATAAATAAAAATAGATGATATACGGTCACATAAACGAGCAAAACAGTGTATGTTCATATTCAGGACAGCATGACAGTATAGTACTAAAACAGTGATTCCCATTATTACAGAAATCCAAATCTGAATTCGTCAAAGAATCTCGAAAATAGACATTCACACTAATCCAGAGATTATATATAAGCCATATAGTATTTCACAAAATCATAACTCAAAACTGATTTGAATCCATAAAATACGTTTAAACAGAAATCAATAAATCGAATTCTCAGTCAGAAAAACAGCATTAAAGCTCCTCAAATAAATCCAGTAAAAATCTGGGGTAATCCCCTATATGTCTAGTATCAGAATATAAAGTTTCATAATATTCCAGTAAAATTAGTTCAGTCAACAAAAATCAGAAAATATCAAAAAATGATAGTTTGGCAAATCTGGAATTCCCAACACTGCTGCACGAGAACTGTGATATCTCGCAAACCGTGAAACGAAATCCAAATCCGTCAAAGGGAGATAAAAATAGACAAAATAAGCTAAATTTCATATTTTATAAATATTTTCCATACAGTAAAAGGAAATAGGGTGAAAATACAAATCTTTTCAGAACAGTAAGCAAAATCCAACAAGTATAGCTTTCATAAACAAGGATGAAACGGCGTATAAAACTCATCAATAAAATCCACTAAAATTCTGGGTAATTCCTAGATAGATATAGAAATATTGTGCAAAGTTTCAGATCAAAATAATATAATTAGGACTGGTATCAAAATAGTTTAACCATCAAAATCATCAAGAAACAAAATCTGGAAATAAATTACACCTCTGTAGTAAAATAGCCATAACTCACTCATACGAAAATGAAATCGATCAAGATCAGAGATTTTGTAAAGAAGACAGATTTATCTACAATTCATGTTTAATACAAAAATTAAGAATTCTGACCTTAATATGGTCTAAAATACAAATCAAAATTGATCATCGACAATTACAGATTTTTCTCTTGAAAACAAAATCAACATAAACCACACGAAACTTGTTCCAATCATAATAAAATAGGGTATAGAGTCTATTAAGTGTCCAAACATCATGAAATAGAGTATATAACATATTCACAACCATCATATCACATGGATCTCATCAAAAACATAATTTCACCTAATTATCTCACATATATGAATAGATCAAGAACAGTCAAACCTAGTTGTTTTCATGTCGATTTTGTGTCGTGAGGCCACTATGGTCAAATAGCACAATAGAGATAAAACCCATCAAAAATAACACACACACGAGTTGTCTCTAGAACCCAACTACACTATAAGCGGTATTTTTGACTTGTATCATACAAAGGAATCGGAGTACAACTTACTTGCCTTAACCAAAGACGAAAACGAAGAACACCAAGAATAACGGAAACGGATCGCGACAACGAACAAAACGAACGACGAATCCTACGAACAAAAACCACGAACCAAGACAACCACACGTGCAATAGCCGTGCACGTGCAATCCAAACAAGAGAGGGAGATCGGGAGTGGGCACAGGCGGTGGCGGCGCGGCTGAGTGCTGACGCTGTTGTTGCTCCTGCTGACGGCGACGCCGAAGGACGGCAGGGAGAGAGATGGACAGAGATGGACAGAGAGATGGTGGGGAGGTGCTCGGCACTTGGGTAATGGCGGCTAGGGGTGATCAGGGAGTTGATGATCGGGTGTGGGTGAGGTGCAGGCCGAAGGTGTTGGTCGGCCAGAGGAGGTGGGGCGTCGGCTGGGGTTTAGGGTGTTGGCGCAAGGTAGGGGATGAAGTGGGAGAGGGTTGCACAGGGTTTCGGTGTGGAGGTTTCGGCAGTGGATGGGGCTAGGGTTTAGCGGTAAGAGGGAGAGAGAGATGGGGTAGGTGTTTATATATGATTTGATATTAGGGTTTAGGAGATATTGGGTATTGGGTAATTGGGTTCTTTAGGAGTAGTAGTAGGAGGGGATGGTTATTAGGATTTGGTTTATCAATTGGGTTAGGGATAAACATGAGGGTTTAAGTTTAAATTTGCAAATAGGGTAAACAAAAATAGGTTTAGGAAAATGAAACCACGATCACCCAAACACACGAGCCAAAATCCAATAAAGAGAAAAACAACATTGATGAAGAATCAAGCAAAAAGACAACAAATCAAACACAAAGAGCTCAAAATAAAATAAAAATAAATATATATTGAAAACAACTCCAATATACGGTCCAAGAAAAATACAAGAGAGTACAAATACTCAAGAAGAAGAAAAAATACACCAAAAATACGAAATCCGAAAAACAGGAGTTACACCTGTAATTACAATGTCATCAACATATACAACTAAAATAATTTTCTTCCCTTGATGATGTTGATAGAACACGAAATGATCATTATCACTCCTTTTCAATCCAAAACTTGTGACAACTTCAGTGAAATGGCCAAACCAAGCACGAGGAGACTGTTTGAGTCCATACAAAGATCATTTCAAGCAACATACTATAGTGGGCCTAGCTTTGCTAACAAAAGCAGGGGGTTGTTCCATATAAACCTCCTCTCAAGAATGCCATTAAGAAATGCATTTTTGACATCAAGTTGATGGAGCGGCCAATGAAATTGAGCTGCCAAGACAATAATGATCCGAACAGAAGGCATTTTGGCCACAAAAGAGAAGGTCTCATCATAATCAATGCCATAGGTCTGAGAATAACCTTTAGCAACCAATCGAGCTTTTAGGCGAGCCAGAGAACCATCTGGGTTTAATTTAACTGTGTACACCCATTTACAACCACACAATGTTTGTCAGATGGAAGGTTAACAAGATCCCAAGTACCATTTTCCTCAAGAGCAGACATCTCTTCTCGCATAGCCTGGCGCCAACCAGGATGTGATAGTGTTTCTGATATGGCTAAAAATGGGGTTAAATCGGAACCATTTAAAATGGGCACGAATCTCAAAGTCCCAGGGATAAGACGGTAATTTCACCTACAGACGGGTTCGAATTGGGAACCGGGTCCCTCCGCTTGGACCCGCTGACCCATGAACGGACCTGTTCAGTTAAGAATGGGTCTCAACCCGTTAAGGGCCAGCTCAACAGGATTGGAGGAAATCCTGGCCCGCCCTGATCTTGAGGAGGTGGTTATAACCACCCCTATCCAGCCTCACCGGAAGTAGGGATTCAACCTTATCCTGAAAGAGATCCCATGGCGGCTATAAATACCCCCTACCTCCTACTGTCACAGGTGATCACTCTTTGCACACTTGAGCTCTTTTTCCTTACTTTTTCTGGTATTGACAAGAGCATCGGAGGGTTCGTTGCCGGGATCCATCCCGGTATTTCGAACGTTTGTGCAGGTCAGGGAAGCATCAAGGAGTCAAGCTATCAACAAGGAAGAAGGGAGATCCAGCCTGTTCGAGTCTCCATGAACCTACAAATCTCATATATTGCCCCCACACCAGAATCCAGCGGCAACAGATTGGCACCGTCTGTGGGAACCCACTCGACAAGCAATCCAACCTTCCTCCTTCCACCAAAGCCACTCCCAGCAATGCCTTCCAAAAAGAGACCCGCAAACTCCAACCGAAGAACAACCTCTTCTCATCCTCATCCACCTCCTCCGCAGGGGGATCTCCCTCCTCCCAACCAACCAGCCCTACAGCTTGATCCCCAGGCTCCATAGTCCATTCAGCAGCCTCTGGGACCCCAGTTCGCCGTGGGGGAACCCTTTCAGCGAAGCCGCCACAAGCAACCTGTGCATCAGGTTCGAGTTTCCATCCACAATGCCGACATAGACTCTACGGCTTCCTACACTCCTCCCACTCCCAGGATCTGCGGCATGTGCTTAATAATCGGCAGACCGAGTGTGGACCCGACCTTCGTACCCATCTAGATGAGAGGCGGACCCACGATGTGAACCCTCGCCGGTCACCACGCTGATCCGACCGAGGGAGGTCCCACTCTCCCCGGGGGCAGAGGGAGTCGCCCCATCGTCACCCAAGACGAAGTCGCTCCTTGGCGGGCCATCCTGCACCTCGAACCCAGCAGAAGCAGGAGGCCCCTGTCACGAGGGCGGAATTTCAGCAATTCCAGGAGGCAGTCCTCCAGGCACTCAACGCTGCCCCCAACAATGGCCGTCGGGCTCCCAGCCTTCCGCTAGCTCCTCGCCATCCTCGCCGCTCCCGCAACCCTCGACCTGCTCCGAGCCACCCTTGCCGCTCCCGAAGTCCCAGATCGGCTCCGAGCCATTGCCGCCCTTCTCCCGACCATCACCGTCGCTCCCGGAGTCCGCGTCCTACTCCGAGCCACCACTGTCGTTCCATCAGTCCGCCACCTACTCAGAGCCATCGCCGCCGCAGTCCCACCTCGCCTCGGCACGAGGAGGAGTCTCGAGGCTCAGCAAGACACGATCGAATAGAGGAATCGGTCTACCGCCGTCTCCACGAGATGGAGAGGCACCTCGGCCAGCTCGACTGAGATGAAGAGCGATGGGCAAGGGACCTCAGTCCAAGCAGGCCCCCATTCTCCCGCGCCATCATGGAGGCTCCAGTTCCGGACAACTTCAAGCCTCCACACTTCGAGACCTACACCGGGGAGTCAAACCCTGCTAATCACATCGAGAGTTTCAAAACTCTCATGATGATTCACCATGCATCCGACGCCTTCCTTTGCAAGACCTTTCTGGCCACACTTAAGGGATCAGCCCGGGAATGGTACTCTCGACTTGCGCCAGCATCTATCTTTTTCTTCGACCAATTCGAGGATCTTTTCCTCACGCATTTCGTGGGCAGTCGCCGCACTGAGAAGACGAGCGACTCTCTGCTGTTCCTCAGGCAAAAGAAGGGCAAACAATTGAGGGACTATGTCAAGCGCTTCACTGCTGAAGCCAGATCCATTGCTTCCTTGGAACCTTCAGTCACCACTGTCGCCTTCCGATCCAACGTCCTCAACGCTGACCTCAGAGTGTCCCTCTCCAAGAAGCCCCCTCGGGACTTCTCAGAGCTCCTATTTTGGAGCGAGAAGTACATCCGACCAGAAGAAGCTCTCCACCGCACCACCTTGAGGCCTCATCTTCCGCGAACAAGCGGAAGGGCGCAGAAGAAGAAGGAGCTAAGAAGCTCTAGAAGGACAATGGGGGTCAGCGGCGTCCTCCTCGGTTCGAGAAATTCACTCTGTTTAATGCCAGTGTATCCACCATCCTGATGGAGATCGGGAACGAAGGCCTGCTGCCGCCTCCCCTAAGGATGAACACTCCGGGAAAGAAGAGAGACCTGAACAAGTGGTGCTGTTTCCATCGGGACCACAGGCACGACACAGATGAATGTCGGGCCTTGAAGGATGAAATCGAGGCCCTCATTCATAGAGGGCAGCTCACCCGGTTCGTGAAGAGGGACCGAGCCGATTTGCCCCCACCGCCTAGGGGGGCTAACAGGCGACCTGAGCAGCGCACGGAGACTCTGGAGGCCAAAGTAGAGGGCATCTTGCACCTGATACACGGAGGCCCAATGGGGGGAGATTCCAAAAGCCTTCATAAGGGAGGTTAACTCCGTGCAGAGCCATCCTCCCCCAAAAGGCCTCGAAGTCCCGGTGACGTTCTTCTATAGGGACCTGGAGGGCATCCGCACACCCCACTGCGATGCCCTCGTCATCAATCTCCGAATGGCGAACTTCGAAGTTCGTTGGGTCTTGGTAGACAACGGAAGCTCCGTCAACATCCTTTTCTTGGAGGCCTTCAAAGGCTTCCCGCTGTCGAGGGACTGGCTCAAGCCCGCAGGCTACACTCTCCACGGGTTCACTGGAGTTCCAGTTACGGTCAAGAGAGTTATAACCCTCGACGTAATGGCTGGAAAGGCCCAGGTAACTCGCACGGAGCCAATGGACTTTATGGTGGTCGATATCAAGGCTGCCTATAATGTTATCCTCGGTAGACCAGGTTTGGTCGCGCTTCAAGCCATCCCCTTCAGCCTACCACATGAAGATGAAGTTCCCCACACCCTCAGGAGTGGGAGAAGTGAGAGGAAGCCAAGAAGCGGCGCAGAAGTGCTATATGACCTCGATGGGGGGTCCAGTTCTATCTTTGGAAGCGCTCGAACTTCCTCAGGAAGGCGGTTAAACTATCTCCGAGCCCATCGACGAATTGGAGGAAGTGGCCTTCTCTGAAGAAGACACCACTATGACATTCCGCATCAGCAAGGCTCTCTCTCCCTCCATTAAGCAAGACATCTCTCGCTGCATACGGGAGAATCGCGACCTCTTCGCCTGGAGTGCAGCCGACATGCTCGGGATCTCAGAGGAGCTCTCAATGCACCATCTGAGCGTCACCTCGGGGGTCAAGCCTAACCAACAGAAGAGGCGGAAGTTTGCCCCCGAGAGGCAACAGGCGATCAAGGAGGAGGTTGAGAAACTCCTTAACGCCCTCTTTATCCAGGAGGTAAACTACCCTGAGTGGCTCTCCAATGTGGTAATGGTCAAGAAGGCTAATGGGAACTGGAGAATATGCATTGATTTCACCGATCTCAATAAGGCGTGCCTGAAGGACCCCTTTCCTCTTTCCAGTATCGACGCCCTGATTGATGCAACCTCCGGGCATGAGCTCCTCAGTTTTATGGATGCCTTCTTAGGATACAACCAAATCAGCATGTTCCCTCCCGACATCCCGAAGACCTCATTCGTGACGGACCAAAGTCTCTATTGCTACCGTGTTATGCCCTTCGGCTTGAAAAATGCCGGGCTACCTATCAACGTCTTGTGAACAGGGTCTTTCGAGACCAGATTGGCCGAAAAATGGAGGTCTACGTCGACGACATGTTGGTCAAGAGTGCGCGAGGGCCGGAGCACACCCTCGACCTTCAAGAAGCCTTAGGGGTGCTCAAGAGGCACAATATGAGGCTAAACCCGAATAAGTGTGCGTTCGGTGTCTCATCGGGCAAATTCCTGGGGTTTTTGGTCAGCCAAAGGGGTGCTGAGGCCAACCCCGAAAAGATCCAAGCCATTCTCAAAATGGCTCCCCCCTCCAACGTCAAAGAAGTACAGAGGCTCACGGGGCGCCTCGCCGCGATTGGGTGATTCCTCTCCAAGTCTGGAGAGAAGTGTCTCTCCTTCTTCAAGGCCCTCAGGGGGGCTAAAGGCTTCGAGTGGGGATAGCAGCAACAGGAGTTCTTTGACAAGCTCAAGGAATATTTGGCTAACCTTCGCTCCTGAGCAAGCCAGCACCTCGGGAGGCCCTCTACCTCTATCTTGCGGCTTCGGAGTAGACGCTCAGTGCGGTCCTTGTAAGGTAAGAGGAGAAGACGCAGAAGCCCATCTACTATGTGAGCAAGGTGCTCTGCGACGGCGAACTCCGTTACCCGAAGCTGGAAAAGATGGCTCTCGCCCTGGTCATGGCAGCCCGAAAGCTTCGCCCCTACTTCTAATCCCACTCGGTGGTCATCCTTACCGATCAACCGCTGAAACAGGTTCTCCACAAGCCTGAGACTTCCGGATGGCTTATGAAGTGGTCTATCGAGCTGAGTCAGCATGACATCGGCTACTAGCCCAAAACGGCAATAAAGGCCCAAGCTCTGGCCGAATTCATCATGGAGAACACCATCCCCGACTTGTGCGAGTAGTCTACCAAACCCTTCGTCTGGACCGTTTATGTGGATGGGTCCTCTTGCGCTGATGGAAGCGGGACTGGCATCATCCTAACTGGCCCTGACGCTTTTGTCCTCCAGTACCCCCTCCACCTAAACTTCCCGGCATCAAACAATGAGGCAGAGTATGAGGCCCTCATAGCGGGGCTCTGCATGGCTCGCAAGGCAGGCGCCAAGTGCATAAGTGTCTTCAGCAACTCACAGTTAGTAGTCAACTAGGTTTTCGGGGAATATGAGGCGAGGGACGGCCGTATGACCAGGTACTTGGCAAAGGTGAGGGAGCTTCTAACTCTATTCGAAGATGTTCAACTCCAGCGGATTCCCCGAGAGGAAAATGCCCAAGCGGATGCCCGCTCTAAGCTCGCCTCCTCGTCTCTCCAAGGTCTAGAATAGACCATCTTGATAGAGGTCATTCTCAAACCAAGCACTGACGAAGACGGCTCGAAGCCAATGGAAGCCTACCCCCCAACACTTAGGGAAAATTGGATGAAGCCCCTCCTCGAGTACCTCCGAGATGGAGTCCTTCCCGAAGATCCGAAAGAAGCAAGGAGGATCGGGACACGAGCAGAGCAGTACACACTCCTGGACGGGGTCATGTACAAACGCTCCTACACCCAGATCGATGGTCGACCCTATCTAAGGTGCCTCTCCCCAGAGGAAGCACTCTATGCCCTAAAGGAGGCCCATGATAGTCTATGTGCCGCGCACTTGGGAGCGAGATCCCTTGCTCGAAAGCTCTTGAACTACGGCTACTTCTGGCCCACACTACTAAGTGACTCTGAGAAGTATGTCCGCCATTGCGACTCCTGCCAGAAGTTCGCTCCAATTCTTCGCCTGCCCCAAGCACAACTCGCTTCCTTGGCGAGTCCAATCCCCTTCGCAATGTGGGGAATGGATTTGCTCTG
This sequence comes from Hemerocallis citrina, assembly GCA_017893485.1. NCBI lineage: Eukaryota > Viridiplantae > Streptophyta > Magnoliopsida > Asparagales > Asphodelaceae > Hemerocallis > Hemerocallis citrina. The sequence continues at coordinate 239,220,481 of CM030358.1, forward strand.
ACCTTTCCCTCCAGCACTGGGCCAGCTGAAGTTCTTAGTGGTAGCGATAGACTACTTCTCAAAACGGATCGAGGCTGAACCTCTTTCGACAATCACTGAGCACAAGGTCCAGAAGTTCTTTTGGAAGAACATAGTCTGTCTGTTCGGGGTACCTCGCGTCCTAGTAACCGACAACAGAACTCAGTTCACGGGGGCGACCTTCCGCGACTTTTGCACCGACCTCAGCATGCAGCAGCGGCTCTCTTCGGTAGCGCACCTTCAGTCCAACAGCCAAGCGGGGAATGCGAACCGACAAATCCTCCCTGGCTTGAAGAAGAGGCTTGACAAGTCCACTAAAGGGCTATGGGTCGAACAACTCTCCAATGTGCTTTGGAACTATCGCACCACCAAAAGAACTCCAACGGGAGAGTCCCCCTTCAACCTCACCTAGGATCCGAAGCTCTCATCCCTTTGGAGGTGGGCCTGCCTTCACCTCGACTCATAGCTTACGGTGAAGCGCAAAATGCGAACCAGCTTCGCAATTGCCTAGACCTCATTGACGAGGTCCGCGAGAGAGCCGCGATTCGGCAAGAGACTACCATCGGAGGATTACCCAGGCCTACAATAAGAGGGTGCACCCCGCCAATCTAAAAGAGGATGACCTAGTGCTCAGAAAGTTGCCGATCTCCGATCCAAGCAAAAGGGGCAAGTTGGCACCAAACTGGGAAGGACCATATAGGGTCTCCAGAGTTGTTCGCCCAGGAGCGTATCAACTCAAAGACCTGGGGGGTAGGAAGATACCAAGGACATGGAACGTAGAGCACTTGATGAAGTACCAAGAAGGTGTTTAAACACCGCTCCAAGAAACATTCCCAAGAGCGCTCTAGAAGACATGTCTAGAGTCCTTACATGTATTTTCTTGTTATCAAAGTGTAAAGGCAGCTCGCAACTTAGAAGCGGCCGCCCAGTTGTTCTCAATAAAAAGAAATCTCTTCTTGTCAAGTTCTCTATTTTTGGGTAGCCTAACTCTACTTTCAAAAATTCTAACTCTACTTTCAATTTTTTTAAAAAATTTTTGCATTAAAACGACATGCATGGAATCCAACACTTGGTTTGACTCCGCTTCAACTACTTGCTTCTAAGCGAGTACGAAGCGGATCGCCATTCAAAATTTCTCCTATAGCTGTTGATACCTTCCAAACGACAAGCTCGGAGTCCATCACTTGGTTCGACTCTGCTTCAACTACTTGCTTCTAAGCGAGTACGAAGCGGATCACCATTCAGAATTGCTCCTACAGCTGTTGATATCTTCAAAAATACACGTTTGGAGTCCAACACTTGGTTCGACTCTGCTTCAGCTACTTGCTTCTAAGCGAGTAAAAAGCGAGTTACCATTCGAAATTGCTCCTACAGCCGTTGGCAATTACAAATACTGGATTAACACACAAGTGTGAAAAACAAGTTTTATTTCATTAAAGTTTGAGGAGCAAGTCTAATTATAAGACCAACTACTCATCTTTACAACGAAATACAAAATTTATGGAACTCGAAGCACAACACCACAGAGACCTACTTCAACGCCTCTTAGGTGCAGAGATACTTCGGTTGAGAGACACCCAGGGGCGACGAATGTTGTACTGACGATGCCCCCCCATCTGTAATATCCCGGACGGATATTACCTTGTATAAATTATTATTTTATTATTATTATTTTGTTTTAATTCCAAAATTAAAATATTTCGGTGATTTTCACCCGGGTTGTTCATAAACATTGTCGATGCGCATATATCGGTCTGTGCGCATCCGTAGTACATCAAATTGGTAGCGCGATCATCCGAATTGATAATAAAACTTATTTTATTATTATTTTCAAAATTAAACTATTTTATGAGGATTATATAAGGATTTCTTGGTATACACAAACATATATATATACATACATTTGTATTGTACCAAATTAGTATATTATACAAAATGTGTAGTATGTACTCTTGGACATGGTACTTATCTTGTCATGACAAACCTAATTAGATGGTTAGGGTTTTATTAAGTGGCTAAGGTAGGGTTTTGTATGCATAAGGGATTAAGGAATGATCTTCTAGAAGCCTTATCTCTTCCACCATGCTTCCACCTCACCCTACACCATACCTCCACCTCATCCCTATCCTCCTACAAGCATGGCTGGCCTCCCCCAAACCCTAAGGGGTTTTGTGCAATTTTTGAGTGCAATTTTGCACTCTCCACCCTCTCTTCCACCTATAAATACCTCATCCTTGTCCACTTGTCTCACTTTTTACAAAAACAAAGACAAAAGAAAGGAAAGGAAAAGAAAGAGAGAACCCATTCTAACTTGAGAGTTTTTCTCTTGTAGGTTTCCATAGAAGTCCTAGAAGCTTAGGGGATGGAGAAGTATAGCTAGCAAGTCCTTCCATCAAAGAAATTTTAGGTGGGGGTTTCTCCACTTTCTTTGGTTTATTGAGTTTGATTGTTTTGGTTTCTTCTTCTTCTTACCTTCCTTGTTTTGTTTTCTTTTGTTCTTTTGAGTGTTTTATTGTGATGTGGTTGTGTGTTGTTTTGTTGTATATGTTGTAGCTTAAAAAGAAATGGAATAAATAGTAGTAAAGAACAAAAAGATTGAATCTTTATGGTTGTAGTTGTTGTTCTTGTGTTATAGATTGGACTAAAATGAACATATGCATATGGACTTTGTGTATACAACCATTTTGGGTTGTAGGACTTGACATGGACTCATACACATAAACATATGAACCTTGTATACAACCATTTTGGGTTGTAGGACATACACTTGAACTTTGAACTAAAAAGAATGCATATGTTTGGTTGAAACCAAATGGAGGACTCTTTACCTTATTTTATTGTTATTATTTCCTTTTGTAAATCTTAAGTAAAAAGAACCTATTTTAGATGCTAATTCTAGTATGAAAAAGAAAAGAGACTAATCTAAGTTAGAATGATTAAAAAGATCTCTTTTATATTTAACTAGTAATAATAAAGGTTATGTTTCAAATAAAATAGTATAGTAGATGTTATGTTAAATAAAGAAGTTTTAGTAGATGTTTATATGAAGTTATAGTAGATGTTATGTTTAAAATAAAGTAGTTGTAGTAGATGGTTGTGATTAAATAAAGTTGTAATAGATGTTTATGTTTGAATGAGATTGTAATAGATGTTTATGTTTGAATGAGATTGTAATAGATGTTGTGTTTAACTAAAATTATAGTGGATGTGTATGTTTATGTTGAATTAGTAAAGGACATTTGGTTAGGAGTATGGTGGTAACCCATGCTCCCATTGTGTAGATATCCATGGTTAGATAGTTTATGTAGTATTTATATTTTTGTAGAAAGATTGTACCTCCATGCTTAAGTATTGATAAAAGATCCATGCTTGAAGTAAGTATCATGCTTAGGGGTTGTAGGAGATTGTGCACCATGTTAGAATGTTGGAGGTCTCTATTTAAAATTATCTACCATGCTTATATTGTTGTAGGATTAATGTTAAATTAATTTATCATGCCTAAGATTGTTGTAGGTTAATGCTAAGTAATCATACATGCTTATATTGTTGTAGGATTAACGTTAAATTAATCTACCATGCCTAGGATTGTTGTAGGTTAATGCTAAGTAATTATACATGCTTATATTGTTGTAGGATTAATGTTAAATTAATCTACCATGCCTAGGATTGTTGTAGGTTGATGCTAAGTAATTATACATGCTTATATTGTTGTAGGATTAATGTTAAATTAATCTGCCATGCCTAGGATTGTTGTAGGTTAATGCTAAGTAATTATACATGCTTATATTGTTGTAGGATTAATGTTAAATTAATCTACCATGCTTAGGGTTGTTATAGGCTAATGCTAAGTAAATATCCATGCTTATATGGTGATAGGATTAATGTTGAATTAATCTACCATGCTTAAGAATGTTGTAGATCATGCTCACCTTGTTGTAGGAAAAATTGTAACATCCATGTGTAGGTGTACTAATTATCCATGCATAATGGTAGCAATTTTTATGCTTAAGTTAAAGTAATTATCCATGCTTAGTTGTAGAAATTCTATGTTTAGGTTTTATCCTTGCTAGATTGTATAGTAGATGTTTTACTAAGTTGTCTTCATGCTTGGATCATTATAAATCAACCTACCATGCTAAGGTTGTGTAAGATTAATGTTTAATCAACTACCATGCTTAGATTAATTCTAAGTAGCCTTACCATGCTTATAATGTTGTAGGCTTATGTTTGAAACGTATACCATGCTTAGGTTGAATACTTAAGTAGCATACCATGTTAGATTGTTGTAGAGAAATTATATGCCATGCTTAGATTTTGTAGGATTAATGCGTATCTACCATGCTTAGGAATGTAGCAAGAATCATGCTAATTATATATCCATGCTTGAGTTGGAATGATTAATCATGCTTAAAGTAGTGGAGATCCATGCTTAAAGTAGTAGTAGAGATACATGCTCTAAGTAATAAATATTCATGCTTAGTTAATGGATAGTGATATTCATGCTTAAGTAGTTAGTAGATATTCATGCTCAATGACATTCATGCTTAGTTGATGGATAATGATATTCATGCTTAAGTAGTTAGTAGATATTCATGCTAAATGACATTCATGCTAAATGACATTCATGCTTAGTTGATGGATAATGATATTCATGCTTAAGTAGTTAGTAGATATTCATGCTCAATGACATTCATGCTTAGTTGATAGATAATGATATTCATGCTTAAGTAGTTAGTAGATATTCATGCTAGATGATACCCATGTTTAAGGTAACAAATCTATGCTAATTTGTTCTAGTTAAGGTAAGAAAGTATCATACCATGCTTGATTCATTGTAGGAAAAATATATACCATGCTAGACTATGGTAGGAAACTCCTAAACCATGTATGATGTGTACCATGTTGTAGGTTAATGGAACCATGCTCATGATGTGTGCCATGTTGTAGGAACCATGCTTATGTTGTGTACATGTTGTAAGGAGTTCATGCTAAATTGTAGAAAAGCTTTATGTTTAGATCGTAGTAACTATTCACGCTTAAGATTGTTATAAGTGCATGCTTAAATCATATTCATGCTTAAGAGTGTTGTGAGTTGATGGCTATGTTATATACCATGATTGGATTGTCGTGAGATGGTAGTTATGTTATATACCATGACTAGTTGTTGTAGGTTGATGCTTACCATTGTATACCATGCTATAGGTTAAGTAATAGGAAAGAATCATGTGGTAATTGTAGTGATAACTACCTTGTTGTAGTTAATGTTAGTAGGGAGCCCATACATGCTTGAAGGGTATAGTGTAGCCTCCTAGTTGAATATTGAAGTGAACGTACGTTCTATGTCGTTATAGTTCGTTTTTGAAAGAAAACCGGGGATTCTAGTGTGTGAGGTTCAAATTGGAATTAGACCCTATCATGGCGGCATTCCTCATCCTTATGGGTAATAAGGATTGGGAGGGTCACTAGTAATAGTTTGTTCGATAAAAGTTGTTATGTCGCCTTCGGGCTTTTTGTTGGTAGAATGCCTACCATAAACTATTAGTAGATTCTTCTGTTACATCTAATAATGGAAGATCAAGTTTGCTAGTAAGCACGTTTGGTTGCTTCTAGGTTTGATTACCTATATGGTTGTTTGCATATGATTGTGCTCATACGTGGCTCGACTGGCCTGTATGTAGCTGTGGGTCTCATACGTAGTTTATTTGGCTCGTACGTAGGTTGTTGTCTCGTACATTGTTCGACCGGCCTGTGCATAGCTGTTGGTCTCATACGCGGCATATTTGGCTGGTATGTACGTTGTTATCTTATACGAGGCCCGCCTGGCTCGTAGGGAGTGGTTGGTTCATACGTAGCTTGTTGGCTCGTATGTGGTTAGTTTACCCGTATATGGCTTATTAGCTAGTACTCAGTTTGTTGTGCTCGTCTAGGGTGACATTATTACCCTAGGGGTTATCGACCATCAAGACATATGTTTTCTTACTCCTAAGGAACTGTAGAGGAGTCACTCCTTGTGTACCGTCGGATCTTAACCGGTGTAGGATGATCGAGGCCCGGAGTATAGACGGAATCCAAGTTCAGGGTAGTGGCATGCATGTATGTTCGCATGGCCGGGGTCTTGGATCGATAGGCCAGGAACCGGATCCTGAGAGATTCTGGGAAGTCTAAGTTGAGCAGCCTAGTTGAGTTATCTTGCAAGTCTAGTTTAAGAGATAGCAAGTTGTGTTTATAATATTTTCATCCCTAGGAGTGTTCAGGGTTAGGGACATCATTAGGGTAGTGACTTATAAAGATCATTACTTAACCCTTTTGCCGGAAAGAGAGGAGTCGGTTGTAGGGGGCCCCTTACGACTAACTCGTCCCTTGGGGCAGACCTTAGGTGGTGTTATTGGGTTGTACCTTCCCGTCAAAGGGATACGTACGGTGGCTTCTCACGAGTTGGGAGCATGGGTTGCGTATCTCACACTGTTGATTCCTGAAGTGCCATGATAAGGCGAGCGGTGCTAGGGATGGATTCCGGAACTCCGTCGGGTCCTATACCGGGGATACGAACAGGCCATGGACTACGGTCTGGCTAGGGGGCGGCAGGGGGCTCTCCTGTTGGCGGTAACCCCGAGGGTTCGTCTGGTTTTTGAGTGAGGTCCGGTTAGCCAGGTAGGAGTGGCAAACATAAACACCACGAGCGGACTGCATTAGTGGGACATAGACACCATGAGCGTACTGCCTTGGTAGGACTTGACCACATCTGCAACCTCATCAGTCACGTTGTATCTGTCAGGAAAAAGTTGTGTACAATTAGAAATTTATAACGCGGGTTCAAATCCCTATATATGGAGAAACGGCTTGAGATGGGGCGCATGTAGTATGGGCTGCATGTTGCTTCGGAGACTTGCTGACATTAGAATAGGAGCATCCTAGTTTTAGTTAATATTGCGTTAGATTCTAGTCTTAGCACTCACAAACACTTAAACTACACCAACACAAATTGCCATGTTTTTGTATGTTGTTTGGGAGATTCGCTGCTATGTTATCATCCTTTAAGCGTCAGTGAATACTGACGTCCCCACTTCCATAGGTACTGGATCGCTGAAGTACAGGGGCGAGATTCAGGAGGACTCAAGGTGAGGAAAGCGAGGAGTCAGTGTCATGTTTAGTTCCGCTGTAACATGTATGTGGATTATCTATTAGTTGAGAATTACTCGAGTGAAAGTTACCAAGTGTTGTTCTTCATTCCTTGTACTCTGATGCAAGATGTTGAAGGTTGTAATACTTGGGAATGTAAAGGTATTATTGTAATACTATTGTAATGTATTGCAGTTGTATGATATTCAGACTTGTAATACTTTGGGTGTTGAATAAAAAGTTTTAAATTCTCCTGTTTTTTCTGTGTATTGTTACTAATTGAAGAAAATGTCCTGGCTCGTGTCTTGTTTCCTAGTATATGGAAATCGGGGCGTTACACCATCGACACTTGTCTCTAAGTCGGCGAGCCGAGAAGCATCATCGACACTGGTTCTAACGGTGGCCCCAACAGATGCTCCACTTGACGAAGCTGCCACCTCGCTTGACGAAGTGTGCTACCAGCCTAGAACACTTCTTCTTCCCTTGGAAAGTGACTTCAAGTCTACCTGGAGCCTTCACTGTTACCGTCTTGGTCTTACACTCGATGCTTGCACTGTACACTGACATCCAATCAATGCCAATGATAACATCGACTCCCAAGATAGTCAGCTCGATCAGATCAATTCCGAAGATTCTGTCCCCAATCACAATCTCACAATCAGCATAATACGATCAGTGGTTAAAGTTTTCCCTGATGGAGTAGCTACTGCCAAGATCTTGCCTGGAAAAATCTTCGGTTCAACTCCCAACACTTTAGCAAATTTAGGAGACACAAAAGTATGAGAGGATCCAGTATCGAACAACACAACAGCTTTCATTCCATTAAGATAAAGTTCTCCTGTTACATAATACACACTCATTACGTAACAGTTCACTAAATAGACGGGAAAAAGAAACAACATAAACCTCTAAACATCTGCCCTCGTACCAGTGATGACATGATCAACCTCATCGGCATCAGCTTCTGTCAAGGCAAATACTCGCCCTGGTTGGTACAGTCTCTTCCCAGTCTGCTGCGTTGGTACATTGCGATTACCATTCCGTGATTTGAGACATTGAGATTGGTAATGTCCCGTCTCACCATAGTTGAAGCAAGTTACCGTAGAAGGTCTCACCACATTGTTCCCAGGTCCTCCAGCCACACTAATAGCGTTTGCCCCTGTCGGTTTGAACCTTTGTGCAGATGGTTGTCCCTTAAAACTCCCAGAATGTGCGGGCCTCTTTCCAGACTGCCAGTTGTTCCTCCGGTTCTGAACAACATGAAACTGCTCCATGTCTGCTTCCGTCGCTGCTGCTCTCTTGACCAACTTGTCAAATCTTCTGATACCAAGAGGTATCATCCCAGACCTCAAGCTCGGCCTCAATCCATGCTCGAACTTACGAGCCTTCTTAGCTTCATCCATCACTAATTCAGGAGCATACCTAGAGAGCTGAGTAAATTTGGTCTCGTACTCCCTAACTGACATGCCACCTTGCTGTAGTGACAGAAACTCCATAGCCTTCTTCTCTTGAACATCGGCAGGGAAATAGTGACTGCAGAATTCTTCTAGAAATTCCTCCCAGCCGAGAACTATGCCTCCCATTGTCCTCTTCATCGACTGCCACCACACAGCCGCGTCCTTCTCAAGTTGTAGAGTCGCCAACTTCACCTTACTGCCCTTAGGGGTCTCCAGCACTTCAAAGATCGTCTCTACCTGACGAATCCAGTTGTCAGCCGCATCAGGGTCTGACTTCCCTTCGAAAATAGGTGGTTTCATTCGTTTGAACGATTCCACGAGTTTGATCGCTTCGGGCACCGGATTCGCAGGTACCCTTCCTTGGTTCTGATTCATGGCCATGGCGTTGAGCGTCTGATAGACCCTTGCAAGTTCCGTTTCTAAATCCAGACCTTCCCCATCTCTAGCTCCTCTTCTAGACATATTCTGATGCAAAAGATCCATTAAATTCGAAGTATAAGACAATAATTTTAAATCAACTTGCATTTCATTGAATTCCAAACTTTATACATTCGAATTGAAAAATATTTCTTGACATCAGAATGGAAATAGTAGAAGCTACAACAGACTAACTCCTACGGTTCCTCTTCGCTTCTCGAAGTTCTCCCCGTAGTTCATCAACTTCATCCTTCAGCACATCGGTCAGAATCTTCCTCTTCTCGAGTTCCCATACACGATGACTGAGAACAGAAAAGTCGTCCTTGCGCTTTGCCAGCTGAGCCTCCAATAATCCGACTCTCTCTCGCTGTGTTTCTACCTGCCTCTGAAGAGATACCACAAGACTATTTGGAACTGGTTCTTCTTCTTCGTCAGAAGAGTCATCAGATGAATCCGGAGGTGGGGTGATCTCTCGGAATTCAGGCCATTCTTCTCCGTCAGAATCTGCTTGTCCTGGGTAGTACTCTTTCTCGGAATCTGCTTGTCCAGGATGGTACTCTTCCTCGATGATATGCCAGTCGTCGTCTCCAGCAGGGTCGAAGTGGTCAGCCATCTTAGAAATAGAGAGGAAGAAGCATAAGTCATAGAGCAACACAAATGTAAGTCACTTACATTTAAATCTCTAGACTCAAACACACACTCTAATGTCCGCAGGGTCGAAGTGGTCAGCCATCTTAGAAATAGAAAGGAAGAAGCATAAGTCATACAGCAACACAAATGTAAGTCACTTACATTTAAATCTCTAGACTCAAACACATACTCTAATGTCCAGTTCTAGGGTGTCGTTCCTTAAAAATTTGTACAAGTGTGAAACGTGGCTCTGATACCACTCTGTAACGCTACGAATCCCAAATACAACTGAATTTGAGAGTTCTACAGGATCTTTCCACTTCATTTAGTACATTTTACAAGGAAATTTGAACTTTTTACTTTACATCAGAGTTACAAGTAAAACATTACACTTTACAATTTCCAATGGATGGCTAAGATTGAAGTAGGAGTTAGGAACAAATGGCTTAGATTTAAGGAGGAGTTACACTAACTACCCATGATCAAATAACCATCACCCCATGACTCCACTCAAAAATTTGATTTCCCTCCAAACTTCACAACCGGCCATGCATAGGAAGGTGCACTTTGCACGTGCATGCAATTGCCTCCAAAAAATTTGTACATTAAATTTTGTATAAAAATAATCTTTAAATTGTATTCTACATTACAAGTTGTTTTTAAAAACAAATTAACTCATGGGCTTAGTTTATGGGCCAAAATAATAATTTTAAAATAAAATAAATGAATTAAATTTTGGGCTTTAAGAAAAAGGCTTTTTGTTTAATTGAAAGAAGGCTTTTATATAGAAATAATTAAAAGCACATATTTAAATATCTATACTCATCATGATGAAAATATTTACCAAAAATATTACACGTGCACACTACGTGCAAAATAAAAATAATTTTTATTAAATGAAATTCGGGGCATTACAAAAACACCAAGAAATGCGTTGACCAGTCAACACTCTATGAGCTCGCCGTTTCGCTCGCCAAGCTCGGCAGGACGTTCGCTAGGCTCGCCGTCAAATCCGAGCAAACATGTTTCCGAGCTGAAAACACCAAGAAATGCGGTGACCAGTCAACGCTTTATGAGCTCGCCGTTTCGCTCGCCAAGCTCGACAGGATGTTCGCCAGGCTCGCTGTCAAATCTGAGCAAACGTGTTTCCGAGCTGAAAACACCAAGAAATGCGTTGACCAGTCAATGGTCTATGAGCTCGCCGTTTCGCTTGCCAAGCTCGGCAAGACGTTCGCCAGGCTCGCCGTCAAATCCGAGCAAACGTGTTTCCGAGCTGAAAATACCAAGAAATGCATTGACCAGTCAACGCTTTTTGAGCTCGCCATTTCGCTCGCCAAGCTCGACAGGACGTTCGCCAGGCTCGCCGTCAAAACCGAGCAAACGTGTTTCCAAGCTGAAAACACCAAGAAATGCGTTGACCAGTCAACGCTCTTTGAGCTCGCCGTTTCGCTCGCCAAGCTCAACAGGACGTTTGCTAGGCTCGCCGTCAAATCCGAGCAGACGTGTTTCTGAGCTGAAAACACCAAAAATATCGTTGACCAGTCAACGCCTCTTCACCCTTTGCCAAACTCCTCATAACGGTCGTCGCATTCGACAAGCCGTTCGACGCTTTCGCCTAACCGTGCGCCCAGATCGCGAGAACCCCTTCTTTCTCCTAGCCGTCCGATCGCCCAGAAATCCTCGCCGGCATATGATCAATGACTCAGATTTGGCCACGTCATAAATACGGCAATTAATTCCTTTTTCTATTTTATTAATTCGGATTATTTATTTAAAAATTGTAAAAAATGATTAAAAATTCTGGAGAATTAATTAAAAATTCTGAAAAAATAATTATAAATTCGAGGGAGCATTTTTGAGTCCCTGGTTAAATAATTATTGTCCAGAACGATTAATTAAGACTACCGAAAAATGAATCATTACTTTGCAAAATTAAGTAAATGTTTCGAACGAATGATATAAATTGGGAAACAAATCACTAGGGATCTGGAGCAACCTAGAGGCCACTTTGAGCATGCTGCCAGCTCAGGAAAAATCCATCACCCCTCAGACGAGATTCAAGCACCCGTTGAAAACTCCGAAAAAGCCCCATACGCCATTGAAACATCAGAACTACTCCCACAAGGCTGTAATACAAAGTCTTTGGTAGTAGGGGGCTCGTGATATGGTTAAAAATGGGGTTAAATCGGAACCATCCGAAATGGGCGCGAATCTTAAAGTCCTAGGGGCAAGTTGGTAATCTCGCCTAAAGATGGGTCTGAATTGGGAACGAGTCCTTCCTCCTGGACCCGTTAGCCTGTTAATGGATTTGACTAGTTGAGAGCGGATCTCAACCCGTTAGGGGCTAGTCCAACAGGATCGGAACAAATCCTGGCTCCCCCCTGATCTGGAGGAGGTGGTTATAACCACTCATATCCTACTGCACCGGGAAGTAGGGATCTTCTCTGATCCTGAAAGAGATCCCCATGGGCGACTATAAAACCCTCCTGATCTCCCACTGTAGAAGGTGATCACACTTTGCACACTTGAGCTTTTTTTCTCTTTTTTTTCTGTGCATTGACTTGATCGTCGGAGGATTCGTTGTCGGGATCCATCCCGGTGTCTCGAACATTTGTGCAGGTAGCAAAGGAGCATAAAGGAGCCAGACAGCTTCCAAGGAGGAACAAGGGGTAGATATTTGTGAGTTCTTCAAGAACCTACAAATCTCATCTGCTGCCCCCACACCCGAATTCAGCGACAACATTTATTAATTCGAATTATTTATTCAAAAAATTGCAAAAAATGATTAAAAATACAGAAAAAATAATTAAAAATCCTAAAAAATAATTATAAATTCAGGAGAAAATTTTTGAGCCTCTGGGTAAATGATTGTTGGTTAGAATGATTAATTAATGCTTCCGGAAAACAAATCATCATTTTGCAAAATTGAATAAATGGCTCGAAAAAATAACATAAAATTGGGAAAAAATCACCAAAAATCCAGAAGGACCTGAGAGCTAACTTGGGCATACTACCAGCTCAGAAAAGCACCATCACCCCTCAGACGAGATTCGAACACCCTTTGAGAACTCCGAAAAAGCCCTATAAGCCATTAAAACAACAAAATTACTCCCCAAAGTCCATAACACAGTCTTTGGGAGTAGGGGGCTCGTGATATGGCTAAAAATGGGGTTAAATTGGAACCATTCAAAATGGGCACGAATCTCAAAGTCCCAGGGATAAGACGGTAATTTCACCTACAGACGGGTCTGAATTGGAACCGGGTCTCTCCGCTTGGACCCACTAACCCATGAACGGACCTGTTCAAATGAGAACGGGTCTCAACCCGTTAAGGGCCAACTCAATAGGATTGGAGGAAATCCTAGCCCGCCCTGTTCTTGAGGAGGTAGTTATAACCACCCCTATCCAACCTCACCGGGAAGTAGGGATTCACCCTTATCCTGAAAGAGATCCCTATGGTGGCTATAAATACCCCCCTGCCTCCTACCATCACAGGTGATCACTCTTTGCACACTTGAGCTCTTTTCCTTTACTTTTCCTGGTATTGACAAGAGCGTCGGAGGATTCGTCACCGGAATCCATCCCGGTGTTTTGAACATTTATGCAGGTCAGCGGGAGCATCAAGGAGTCAAGCTATCAACAAGGAAGAAGGGAGATCCAGCCTGCTCGAGTTCCCTACGAACCTACAAATCTCATCTATTGCCCCCACACCAGAATCCAGCGGCAACAGCTTCTGATAATGACTTAGGAACCTGGTGACTGTCAAAAGTAGAGATAATGGCATAATGGGAAGATGACAAGTGAGCATATGAAAGACGATTGTATAAAGGATGAGCAGTGGAGCGGTTCCCTTTGCGTATGACAATAGGAATATCAAGATCAGAATGCTTGCTAGAAGATGGTGTGGGCGTAGTGGAGGAAACCAGGGGTGTAGTAGCAGGCTTGGATGGTCGTGTCTCATCGACTTGAGGCGATGGGACAATGGGCACAGTGGCGTGATCTGAGAGAGTGGTGTTCCAACATCATTTATACACTTGAGTGATTGGGGTCGTTTGGGCATTGCTGGGGAGCACTGTGTTACAGAATCAGTAGAAGTAGATACCACAAGTCTAGGATAGGTTAGAAATTCAGATTCAGTCGCATCGGAGGGAACCAGAGTTAAACCAGAGGAAGTATTAAATAAATAAGGTTGGGACTCATTAAATGTAACATCAGCAGAGATAAAATGACGATGCAGCTCAGGACTATAACATCTATAACCTTTCTAAGAGCGACAATACCCGAGGAAAATACATCGGATAGAACGGGGAGCTAACTTGGAGCGACCAGGAAGATGGTCATGGACAAAACTAACACATCCAAAGATTTTGAGAGGAAGGGGGAATTGGTCAACATTTGAAAATAAAACGGAAAAAGGTGTTTGACCATCTAACACAGATGAGAGCATACGGTTAATTAGGTGACATGCAGTAAGAACCGCATCCCCTAGAAACACTGAGAAATATGTTTATGAATAAGCATTGTCCTTGCAACCTCTAACAGGTGACGATTTTTATGTTCGGCAACCCTATTTTGTTGAGGGGTATAAGGGCAAGAATACTCATGAAGAATACCAAAAGAAGACATAAAACTAGTGAACTCAGAAAAAAAAATTCTCTTTGGCATTATCACTTCGCAAAATTTGAACAGAAACATCAAACTGGGTTCTCACCTAGGCGCAGAATGATTTAAAAATAGACAAAACTTCAGACCGAGATTTCATTAAATATAATCATGTGGCACGAGAATAGTCATCAACAAAGGTAACAAAATATCTAAAGTCACTGAACTGAGACTGGACAGGACAAAGTCCCTACACATCAGAATGAACTAAACTAAAAGGTCGACTTGACCGTTTATTGACTCTAGGAGGGTAAGACGTATGCAAGTGTTTACCTAATTGACATGACTCACACGATAACTCCTTAAGAGAAGATAATTCAGGTCTCAACTTCTTCAGATTCTATAACGATGGATGACCCAACTAACAATGCAAATCCAAAGGCATACTCAAGCATGCAAATGAGGTAGGAACACTATCAAGCTGATAAAGACCCTCTAATACACGCCTTGTGGCAATAGTTTTTCCTGTCCCAAGTTCTTGAAGTACACAGTAATTAGGAAAAAAGGTAACTGAACAATTCAGTGTTTTGGTAATTTTACTAACAGATATTAGGTTAAAGAGAAATTTTGGCATATGAATAACAGGACTAAGTGGTAAAGTAGAAGTAATTTTTACATGTCTGACCCTCCCAACGGGAGAAGTAGAACCATCAGCAAGTCTAACAGGTGGATAAAAAGATCTACTAATAGAGGACAATATATCTAAATTTCCAATCATATGATCGATGCACCTGAATCTATTATCCATGATTTTGGAGGTGAATTGGTTAAACATGTGATACCAAGCCTTGCTAATGTGACGGATGAAGAAGACCACTGTCGAAAAGCGTGATATTGCTCATTTCTTTGATATTGTCGGAACCGCTGCAGCTCATTCTCATTTATCTGAACAGTGATTGAATTAGAGGCTACATAGGCAATGTGTCGTGGTTGATCGCCTTGAGAGTGCATGATAGGGAAATTTCCTTTCTTAATTGCTGACAAGCCTCAAACGGGTGTGATATGGGTTTAGATTTCTTTGCGGCAATTCATCAAACACCTTATGTCCCACTCCAATATAGGTCAAATTCAAATTCAATCAAAACTTGGATATTTCCGTCTATGGAGATGATGAGTGTTGTCGGGGGGTTTTGGTGGAGAGGCCCGGCAGTAGGAGATCAAGAAGAACAAGAAGAATGACTTTCAAAACTCAGGCAAACCATTCAAGATGAGTACAAGGAGGTAGTCGAAAGAAGGGTTTTTACTGTCACTGGGACAAACCCAACTGAAGAGATGATAGACAACCTCATTGAAACTGGAAACAACGAGCAAACCTTACAAAAGGAAATTCAGGAGATGGGAAGAGGACAGGTGCTTAGCGCTTTGGAAGAAATTCAAGAAAGGCACGATGCAGTTAAGGAAATTGAGAAGAAGTTACTTGAACTGCATCAAGTATTCATGGATATGGCTGTATTAGTTGAAGCACAAGGGGAGATACTTGATAACATTGAGATTCAGGTGAGTAACGCTCTGATAACATGAAAGATGGTTTATCCCCTACTTTCTACCATACACACTTATTATATATATATAGTACTCTTCTTACAACACGTACATTACCCGTATAACATCTCTAATACTCACATGAATGGTAACACATCTATGAAAATGAGTTGTCAACTCAAAACATTATATTTCCATATATGATTATAAATAATATCTCAAGCCTTGATTCTTCAAGTGATTGGTTAGCATCCCAGCTTAAAGATATTTGTCCTCTACAAATGAGAATTGTGGTTCTTGTATCTCAGCAAACAAAAGTGCATAAGAAGCCAACAGCATGCAACTGAAAATGGTTTGCCGATTCTGAAAAATGTGCTTCTTCCTAAAAGAAAGGGATTCTGTGCTTTTCTAGAAGCTCTGAGGAACTCCCTAGATGTAGGTTTCTATTTTCACTTTCCATTTTGTTTCATAAACTAGTATTTATTTCAAATTGTGGCTACATTTGGTTTGAATTTGTTGCTAAACATGCCATTCCATCCCCCATCTTTAGAGTCCCTGAAAATATTTTGGAACTGTGGTGATTGAGAACTATATCAAAGTTAAGCTATCTTAGATTTGGTGCAATTTAACAATGTTTACATTATGAATATTTTAATGTAGGGGTTTGAGGACTTATTTTGGAACCATCTCTTCTAGTTTAATGTTATATTTATAGCCTTTTTGGTGAAATTTTACTTGTCTTTTTCATCTTACTAGTTCCATTTAATCAGGAGATATGTGGATGATTGGGATGCAATAAATTATACCATGTCAGATTGCACTATAGGCTGCACATTAGACATTATATTGTCTTATAGTGTGCGCAGGAAGGTAGTATTCTATTTCACTTAGCTTGTGAGCAAGAGGCTTGTTACATCAATTCCATTATTGGGGATGTATATGCTGCAACCTCCTAGTTTTAAGCGATATAGGGGAGAATCTTGTATGTTCGCTCAAACAGTCTCCATGACCTTGGTTTTAAAAATTCTGCAAAGTTGTGCTCTTATGGGTTTTCAAGAAGTAAGACAGATCATTATCTTTTCATAAAGAAAATAAGCAAATGTATTATTATTCTGTTAGTCTATGTTGATAATATTATTATCACAATAGTGATTTGCAAGGTATTGCAGACATCAAACTACCGTTAACTCAAACATTTCAAATAAAAGATCTTGGTCCGCTTTGAGTTTTCTTGGCTGTAAAAGAATAGAGATAGAAAATAATACTTTATTGACTGCTCATAACTGAATACACTGCTTCATATATATATGAGAGTATAAGGATTAACTCTAAGTTTATTTCAGATGTGGGACTAAAATTAAGACTACTTTAACACCCCCTTCAAGCTGGTGCGTAGATATTGTCAAAGTTAGACTTGCTCAAGAAAGTTTGAGAGAGCTTAGGAGGTAGTGTTTTAGTGAAGATTTCAGCAAGTTGTTCACCGTACTGGACATGAAAATGAGATCACTTTCTTTTCCAACTCAATATGAACGAAGTGACAATCGACCTCGATGTGTTTTGTGTGCTCATGAAACACTGAATTTTCAGAAATATGCATAACAGCTCGGTTATCACAATCCAGTGAAACTAGATGATACTAAGATTGCCAAGTCTCGAGGGAGAGATTTAAGCCATAAAACTTCAAAAATCAAATGTTAATGGCTCGGTATTCAGATTCTGCACTTGATTTGGTTACAACAGGTTGCTTCTTGCTTTTATAAGATATCAGATTTTCTCCAAAGAACACAAAGTATCCACTAGTTGATCACCTATCATCAATCGACCCTTGCCCAGTTAGTATCAGTATATCATCGTAATGAAAGAGATTCACCAAGCTTGAAGATAAGTCCTTGTTTTGGGGCTTTCTTAAGATAGCGAAGATTGTGAACCATTGCTTCCTAATTAGTGATAGTCGGTACATGCATAAACTGACTGACGCGACTAACTGCAAATGCAATAC
This sequence comes from Hemerocallis citrina, assembly GCA_017893485.1. Classification (NCBI taxonomy): domain Eukaryota; kingdom Viridiplantae; phylum Streptophyta; class Magnoliopsida; order Asparagales; family Asphodelaceae; genus Hemerocallis; species Hemerocallis citrina. The sequence continues at coordinate 239,238,265 of CM030358.1, forward strand.
TGACATAGTCACTTAAAGATGTTTGAGTTTGCCAACTAGCCTACAATATTGCTCTGGTTCAAAGAACAATGTATCATCAGAGAAGGAGGACTGCTTAATATTGGGATCCATAAGTGTGTCACTGGGGTGACATCTCAACATTTCAGTCTTAGTAAAAATATCAAGAACATACTTTCTTCGAGAAAGAAAGATATCATCCTTTGTGTGTGCAACCTCATTGCCAAGAAAATATCGAAGCGGACCAAGATCCTTTGTCTGAAAGATTTGAGCTAACTACTACTTGATGTTTGCAATACCTTGCGATTCACTGCCTGTGATAATGACATCACCAACATAGACTAATAGGATAACAATGCCCTTGGTTCCTTTTTTTGTGAAGAGAGAATGATCTGTCTTACTTCTTGAGAATCCATAAGAGCACACAGCTTTGTCAACTTTTCAAACCAAGCTCGAGGAGACTGCTTGAGGCCATAAAGAGACTTTTTGAGTGAATATACAAGAGTCGTCCCATGCCGCACAAAACTAGGAGGTTACTGCATATATACCACTTCTTTTAAGTCTCCATTTAGAAATGTATTTTTAACATCAAGCTAATGAAGAGACTAAGAACAATTGGATGAAAGAGAGATAAGAACACGAACAGATGTGAGTTTTGCAACTGGAGAAAAAGTCTCGGCATATTTAACCCCAAATTTCTGTGTATATCCTTTAGAGACAAGGTGAGCTTTGAGTCGTTCAACTGTGCCATCAGGACTGTGTTTGACTGTGAATACCCACTTACAACCAACTTTTTTACCACCTACAGGGAGGCGAACCAATCACCAAGTACCATTTTGCTGAAGAGCCTGCATTTTCTCTTTTATGGCTGTTGTCCAACTAGGGTGCTTGAGTGCTTCTTGAACATTGTTAGGAATATAGATGGAATCCAAGGAGGAGGTAAATGCTCGAAAAAATCTATTCAGATTAGAAGAAAAAATAAAGTGGGCAATAGGATAGTGAGCACAAGAATGCTTAGTCTTACGTTGAGCAATAGGTAAATAATCAATGGTAGGAATATTATCGATAGAAATGATTGACACTGGTTCAACAACAGAGGGTACTGCTTGGATGGTTGAGTCTGAACGAGTCTTACATCTTTTGACATAAACCTGAATTGGCAGAGGCGATAATGGTGATGGTGATGATAGTGGTGGTTGTAACAGTGTTAAAAGTGGTGGTGGTGGTGGAAAATCATGACTCGCAACAGCAGTCATTGGTAAATCGGAAATTTTGGAAGAAATTTGTTCGAAAAAAGGTGTATGTTCAAAAAATAAAACATCTGCCGAGGTAAACATTTTCTGTCATGAAGGGAAATTGTCACGGTTCGCTTCCAAAAAGGAATATGGAATACGGATACGTGACTAAGTCCAGCGAATAATTTTCATCATCCATAAGCTGTCAGGGTCTTTACAACATATCACAGGAATAATCAGAGTAGGAAGCAAGAGAAGTCAAACACGCATGCATATATGGATCAATATACCAATAGAATTTACTTGAAACAAAATTTAATAAATTTCAAATAAATCAGATTTGAACAAGTCAATAATTTTGGATTACATTGCCCAATACAAAATAATCCAAGTAACAGATACAATTGTTTAAATAAGCAACAAGAAATAATAATAATAGCAAAACTCCAGTGTCTAGAATCTCATATCACCTACTCCATCTGGCAGCTGTTCTCCATGATCTGCAATTTAATAAATTGCAGGAAGAGGAAAAGAAAACAAAACTCCCGTCAATGCAAGTTATGGGCCACTTGTAGTGCAGGCACAAGTACAGGGTAAGATAAACAAATATAAATAATAACAGAAACAAACATAGCATGGAATGGACATGACAGAGTAAAACAAAATGTCTAACTTGAATCAGAAAACAGAATCAAGTAACATGGTATGCTAACAGGTACAGGTGATATGTAAAAAATGTCCAGTGTCAGATGGTATGCAGACAGATATACAGATAACAGATACAGGTAAACAGGTAACAGATGTCCAGTAGCATGTAAAAGATAACAGATAACAGATGTCAGATTATGTCAAGTCTTGTATTTATTTTTATCTAGGTAGCACTTCATGCGTCCCAGGTTTTTACCACATGGTTGCTACATTCAAACAAATTACGTTCAGATTTCGTAGGGGATGCTATAGGGTTTTTTACTCAGGTATCAGACAGACAGATATCAGATGTGGATCCAGACAGACCGATAGAACCTACGGGTTCTCTTCTGAGTACACCTTCCTATAGGGAAGTAAGTAGTCAGGTAATCAGATAGACAGAGTCGTGTATCATGTAGTCATGAATACGTAATAGATAATCCTGTGGGAAACATGGGCTCCCTTCCAAGTACACATTTCTATATTATCTAGATCTTTCCCTTAACCCCGGCTTGGTTATTTTGTTATTATTATCAGACAGGCATGTATGTGTCAAAAAATAGAGCAAGAATAACATGGCATGAACAAGTAACAGGTTCAGATTGAAAGATAAACATATACAAAGGAAAGACAACTCATAAAAGGAAAGAACAGCGAAAATCTAGTTCAGGACAGCAAGACAGTACTGCACGAAATCTGGAATTCCCGTTGCTACAAATGTAGAAATCTGGATCCGTCAGAAAATTTGGAAAATGGACTCCCGTTCGAATCCATCAAATATATATAATTCATATGGTATTTCACAAAAAACAACTATCAAAACAGATTTGTATCCAGAAAACATGTTAAGTTAGAAATCAGAAGTTGTATTTATAAACAAGAAAACAGCATCAAAACTTATTAATTAAATCCAAAAAAAATCTGGGCTATTCCCTAGTATGCTTAGTATCAGAAAAATAAAGTTTCATAATTTTCCAACATTAAACATAGATAGAATACTCAATTAAAATAAGAAAACAGCAAGATACAGTAGTTTTGTAAATCTGGAATCATAAACACTGCCATACTAAAATAGCAATATCTCACAAAATATAAATCGAAATCCAGATCCGTCAAAATGGTGATAAAATAGACACATTAGGCTACAACTCTTATTCACAAAGTTTTTATAAATAACAAGTAGAATCAGGTCGAAATTAAGTTTCTTTACTGAACAACATGAAAATTCTGCAAGTATAGTAGTTGTTTGCAAGCATAGAATAGTGTATAAAAGTCATGAATTAAATCCACAAAAATTAGGGGTTAATCCTCATCAAGTCTAGTTGTAACCAGAAAAATATTGGATCAAAATATTATCTTTAACATCGGTAAGCAAATAAATAGTCATACAAAATTCATATAAATTTGGATTGGGAATTTTAAACACATCTGTAGTAAATGCCATAACTCGCAATTCGTAAATCAAAACTGAGATCTGTCAGAAAATCTGGAAAGTAGACAGAATTCTCTATAATTCATTTTCACAATTTATTTTCATATACTGACTTAAATAGAGTCTAAATTACTGAACAAAAACAGGGAATCGACAAATACAGAAAAATCCTTCATGCCCAAATCAACATAGATCATATGAAACTCATCCAAATCATAGTGAAACATAAAGTATGATATACTAGGTGTCCAAGCAACATGGTATAGGGTATTTTACAAGTCTACAACGAGCAGCTAACACAACCGAGCACACAATATCATACGAACAACATGCATGTATACAACAAGAAGTGGTCAACCCTAAGTTATTTCATGTCATGTGTGTAATGAGGCAACTACAGGCGGATCAACACAATAGCGACAACATATAACAGAGGTTTCACACAAGAATTGTCTCTACATTACAACTACATTACAGGCGGTATTTAGTACTTGTATTACACTAAGAAAAGAATATAAGTTACTTGTCTTATAGATGATGATGAAAATGACGAAGCAAGAACAAGAATAACGGGAACGGATTCCCAGACAACGATCACAACGAACGAACGAACCCACGAGCACAACTCACGAACAACAAACACACACAAGAGAACCAACACACGCACACAAGATAGGGCAGCGGGGAGAGACAGTGATGAGGACGATGACGCTGACTGCTAGGGCAACAGCGACGGGGAAGCACGGCGAGGGGGATTGCGAAGGGGGTGCAGTCATTGGCCTCGGGGTACTGGCGTCAGGGAAGCAAGAGGAGGAGGAGCTCCGGCTGTCGCGGCATCTGCTATGGTCGATGCAGGGAGACAGGGACTGGGGGGTCGCGACGAGGAAGATGTGCACAGCGACGATGCTCGGGAGGCAGGCGTCCGAAGGACTGGTGCTGCACTGCTGCAGGCATGAGGAGGACAGGGAGACGGGATGAAGAGGGATCGGGAGAGGGGCTAGCGGCTGATGGGTTGAGGTTGTAAGGCCCCGGATCCTCGTTATCGGACATCCGTGACACAACCAGAATCTTTGCCTTAAAATGTATCTCAACACAGTAAATAACACAGAAATTTAAACACTTTTATTGTCATCAGAGTTGTTACATTAATAATTACCAATATCAAATTGTCCTTGAACAAGGAATAAAAATTATATAACTTATTACAACTGATTACAAGAATATCAAACTTTTCTTGCAAAGTTGTCAGCTGTCTTCCAGATCGACAATCGATTGGCCATTGCCGAAACTCCACGGAGTGGTTTATCTGTCTCCCTGGGACTTGCCCCTTGGCTTGAGCCTTCTGCTGAGCGACTCTGATATTTCTGCACCCGTTCAAAAGGTAGGCATGCACACTGCCACCTTACTTGAATGCCCTGCTGATCTTGGGCTCTCCTGCACTCGTGACCTGATATCCATGTACCTAAAAGGCGGGGTACGTCAATAATTCTACTGACGCAATGCTGATAAAGAAACAACGATTCTCCAACTATCATACTCACAATTCATCTTGGATGGAAAATAAACGTGTATCCTGATTTCCTAGTTTTCGTGTATGCCATGACCTGAAGTCTATTCAAACACAGAGTACAGAACAGATACACTTATTCTAATGTCAGCAAGACTCTGGACACACATGCATCCCATACTACATGTGCCCCAGATCAAGCCATTTCTCCAGTTCAGAGATTTGAACCCTCGCTATGCAATGCATTCGAATTCGGTCCACTTCCTGTTCCTGATAGTATGACATGGTTGAGGAGGTATAAATAAAAGAAATAATTCGGGGCGCTACCTCGTTGTCACCAATAATTGTTGCATCAGACCCTCCTCGAAAGCTGTGATGAACTTACAGATATACACGCAGTATATCCATTGCGCAGAAGATTCATTATGATCCGTTCGTGTCCACCAACATAGAACATGACGACCTCGAAGGTCTAAAACCCCTTATCTGCCAGGAAATCGACGTCTTTTTCTTACCATGGTACTTTAGGAATCAACAGTGCAAGATACGCACACACAGCACGTATCCCTAATGACAGGAAAAGACAACTCCATAGTATCACCAACTAGTGCTAACTCTCAGAATGAGTTGGATTATAGAAAATCAGCCCTAACACCAATTCGGTCTTCGAGCGAAACGATAAAAAAAGACCTAATCAATGTAGTTTATTGAAACAAGTTGTTACCCAAATCACACTCGGTGTTGATCAACAATGTCGAGCCCGTTCGGTCTGTCAAAACAACAATCATCATGGAAATCACATCCAGTGATTCTCAATACCTTCACAGGTCAGCGACCAAATAATTCCGGCCCGTGACCCTCAGCGAGTGGTCCAACGACGCCCCAATGATGCAATACAATTCAAATGAAGGTAAGCACACACATAACCATCCATTCTTGACCATTGACAGACTCAGGCATCGAGACACCCAATACAACCCTACCAGAGTTATAACCTAACTCACTCATGTCCACCATGAGTAATAAGCACAGGAACTTGTCTAAGTTCCAAATAAAATGCTAAAACCCATCATTTAAACCTGATGGCTCATGATCATCATACTGCGGTATGCAGAGGGTTCCTCATCAATTGTCCGATGGAACAGTTCAAGAAATACCAGTACCTGTGACCCAAGCTACGCTCATCGGAAACCAATACACTTAGAATTTCCTAGAAGGGTAAGGAGATCCATTACCATCCCCTAGTAGATGATTCCCTCAATTTCTTTTAAAGGACTCAAGTCCCCAAGTTAACTCAAACTTGAAGTTAATCTAGACAGCAGGTTGCTAAACTCGCAATGTCCATAATTTCCAGCACACAAGTCAAAATTGCTTGGTATCTCCCATTCTGGAAAGGTAAGACCCTAGTCTACAACTCTCCAGTTGATTATTTCCTCAAATTCAATCATCTTGACATCCAATAACCCTCATATACTCTTAGTAGTATGTTCCTTCTTGCACTTGCTGCACTTGTCCGATATCATAGAAGTTTACTCAGTTATTGGAATTACTCAATTCCATGTTCTATGCAAATGTGGGAGTGTCTACTACAACTTCCTAGTTGGACACGTCCTCAGATTCAGTCCTTAAGGTCCTCAAAGATACCAAATTCCATTAGGTGCACAACAAGGGAAAAATTGATTTCTCTAGCACACATTTCCTTGACAAGGCCGAATCTACCTCAACTTTGGAAAATCATAACTTCCAACCTACAAAATGGAATTACAAAATTCTAGTTGGGTTAGAAAGCTATGATTTCCTATTGCAAATCTCTAGTTGGCCAGTTGCCCAAATTCTTAACAGATAAGTCCAAGAATATCCATCTCCACGGACTAGACAACTTGTACTAGGCTGAACATAGCCTACTTTGAAATTCAATAATAAATCAACCTTAAGTCCAATGCTCGTGAAATTTGAGATTCTCTATCTACAAATATACCATTTCATTGTGTCCGAAATTCACATTCAAATTCATTTCACACAATGATCCACGACTCCTTAAACATAGCAAAATTTTCAGTTGTTCTCTTTCAGCAGGTGTTTACTACTCCTCACTAAATAGTTTTGAAACCTTATCGAATGACCTCTAAAATTCTAAAATTTGGGAATCATCAAATAGACTCATACCCCAAGCTACTCCCAAAATTTCATAGCAAAATAATAAACATACAAGGATTTATGGTTTTTTGAACTTCAGCCCAAAACACAGTCAGCTTCAGCCGACACCTTCAGACCAGTCGCATTCTACAAATTTTTCGGGGCATCAAACAACCTTGAAAAATTATTAAATTTAAAAATATAGTTGTAGACACATAAAAGAGTGTCCAAAAAAATTATCAGCTCAAAATACCCTGTCTTTTCCGAGTTACAAAATCGGAAAGACACACAAAAGTTCTCACAGCCAGCAGCTATTCTGACTGCTCACTGTCCTGACTTGGACCCATTGTTTGGGCTACTAAAATGCATCTAAATATTATGAAAAAAATCATGGATACTATACATACATATAAGAACAACTTTCCAAAATTTGAGCTCATAATTCCGAGCCATTAGGGCGCAAGAAATTCTCAAACATACCCTCACAATCATGCTACTTAACAAAACTCATAAAAGAGTTATTTTTACCATACAACTTATCTTCTCCTAGCACTTCAGATACTCAAACATGGTCACAAATATTCCTAGCTACTACTACTTATCCATTTCATATCAAAAATAAACACTAAGTTGTAGAGTTAAGAGATCACCCACATGAAGTTTGCAAAATCTCCTTGTAGCTTGGCTCCTAGCTTTGCTTGCTTGCTTGTCTTTGCTCCTTGTACTTGTATAGCTTGGCCAACACCCTCTCCTACACTTCTTCTTCTCCTTCTCTACTACTCCTTTTATTCTAAAAGACTTCTCCCTTTCCCTTATATTTTTTTTAACAAGGAGGAACGGAGAAGGCTTAGGAGGAGAATGAATGGAGTTTGGAAAATGGAGCGAGGTGAGATGGGAGGGGGGTTATATGGGCCGGAATTTGGGAGGGTGGGTGTAGGATGGAATGTGGTGAGGTGTAGGGTTGAGATGGATGGTGAGATGGGTGAAGGGATGAAGGGTGGATTGAGCACCAACACATCCAAGCTAGAAGCTTCTTGGAAACTTCCTTGAAGCTCCTAGAAAATTTCCTATCTTCATGAGTTAATCTCCACATGGTGAATTAGTTCCACCATTAGATCTCCATCAAGATCAAGCCATGATTCATCATGGTGCTAGGGTTTCTAACTCTAGGTTAGGTCAAGGAACCCTAGGTCACCATACTCCGATTCTAACCCTAGTGCACAATCTCAATCCATATTCAATCCAAGCACTAGCTTTAATTGAAAGTAACCAATATATATAAATTAAAATTTATAAAAATATAGGTTTTGTAGAAATCATAACTTTCTCCTGACAATTGTCTGGTAGAAGCAATCGGGACAAAACCACAGTTTAATTGAGAAGATATCCTGAGTTTATCTCATCGGGTTCAGAACAGCTCATATGTCTGAAATCTCCCAATTAAAGCTGATAACTATTAGAAAAAAATACGTAATCGTGTGCTATACTCAGATGTGCACAGATTACTACACAAAAATAGTCATATACTATTTTGCGGGGTATTACAAAGGTGATAGGGATGAACAGGGGGGGCGGTATATATATATAGGTGAGGTAGAATTAGGGTTAGGGTATGCTAACGGGTGGGTTTGGGGTGTGATAACGGGTAGGAGATGGTTAATGGGTATGGGTTAGATAAATAATGGGTATTTAATGGGTTATAGGGTCCACTAGGGTTATGAATAGGATTATGGTTTAATTAAATAGAATATAGGTTTTTGGGTATGAATAAATCAAAATAAAAAGAAATATAGTGATCCCAAAAAAAAATAGGTGGGCACAAAATGGATAAATAAAATAGGATATGAACAATATAAAATAAAGAGGATCAAAAATACAAGCTCGATCAAACAGAGATGAAATAATGGGAGACAATAGAATCAAGAAGATCAAATAAAAGATGACAAATCAAATAGATGAATATATTGAAAAAGAAGATCTAATACACGGTCCAAAAAGAGATACAATGAGAAAAATACACAAAAAGAAAAATACACTCAAAAAATACAGAAAATGAAAAATAGGGGTTACAGAAATAACAAAGATAACCTTTCGAAATGTGTGAATATCCAAAAAAATACACATTTATTATCACACGGGTCAAGTTTATCAGTGTCCGGTTGGAGGTTTTAAACAAAACAACTACAACAAAAAATACGAGGTGGTAGGGGAAATTGATCTTTGGATGAAAATTCAAGTTTGAAAGGTGATTGATTTTGAAGAAAAGGAGTATTCATACGGTTAATAAGAAAATAGGCATTGAGAGCCACAAAACTTCAATTAAATTTCAGGACTTTTATTTCAAACATCAAAGAGCGAGCAATGCTAAGTAAATGTACAAGATATTTGGTGTATAATTCCATGTTGAGAAAAGAATTTTTAAAAATCATAACTCACATATTATTTAGCATTATCAGAACGAAACCATTTAAGAGTAGTACCAAATTGTGTTTTTATCTCGAACAAAAATTATTGAAAAACTTTAAACACTTCAAAATGATCTTTTAAGAGAAACAACCAGGTTATGCGGTAGTAATCATTAATAAACGTAACAAAATAATGGTATTTATTAAAAGTAGGAAAATCAATTGGTTCCTAAATATCAGAATGTACTAAATCAAATAAATATTATTACGTTTATTGAAGCATCCTGGGTAGGGAACTTGATGATGTTTACCCAGGACTCACAAGATAATTGAAAAGAAAACTCACAACCAAAAACTAAATGCTTGAGAGTAGGAAGGGAGGGATGCCGTAGTCACTGGTGCCACATTGCAGGATCAGTAGAAGAGTGAAAAGTCGAGACAGGAGAATTCAAGATGTATAAACCTTGTTGTTTATGACCTGTGCCAATCATCTTCCTTATCATAATATCCTGAAACACACAGTGAGAAGAAAAAAATGTTACTAAACAGTTTAAATCCTGAGAAATTTTAGGAACTGATAACAGGCTGTTAGGAAATGTAGGAACATGCAGATAGAGTTCTGGAGAAAGTGAGATATCTCAATTCCCTTCAACAGGGACAGGAGATCCATCAACAATACGCACATAATAATTGAAAAACAAAGAAAAAGAAGAAAGCGGTAAAGGAGACATATTCATAAGCATATGAATCTATAATCCGTTAATGTTACAAAACATGACAAGTAGTACATGAGTGAACAAAATTACCAGGAGGAGGAGATAGTAAATTGTAGAATGCCTGATACTCTTCAGCAGAGAGGGTATACTTGGAGGAGGATGACACATCTGTAGGAGCAGTAGTGGAAGAAGAAGATCCCATATTGGAAGACTTATGAGCAGCAGCAGGACGACTAATGCATTTTCAACATGTCACATACTTATGAGACCGACCCTGACAAAAAGTACAATACTTAGTGTTGCAATGACTGTCACCACGTCACAACCACGATCACTATGGCATCGTGAAGAATAAGAACGAACCCTGGAGGATGATGAAAATAGTTGTGTGGGATCAAAAAAACCACGGCCACGGCCAGAGACGAGTGCAAATGGTGTTGGGGTTTCAGTAAGATCCGGAGGGGGTACTCGTAGTAGCTGAACATGGAGATCACGTAGAGAGAGACTGACATTGGTGACCAGGATATGAGAGCGAACACCTTCAAGATATTGGTGAATATTACCCAAAGCAATAACGGAAAGAAGGGCCTTACGTTGTTGTTGTTAGAAGCAAAATCGGCAGAGTATGGGTGACAGATCTTCCATTCTTCTCAGAATTGATTGAAGCGGGATAGATATGCATGAATGTTGTCACCTTGCTTGGACTCGATGACATCACAAAAGATATCATAGGCACTGCATGTTATTGGAAGAGGAGTACAAGTTATGAAGAGTATCCCGGATCTCTTTGGCTGTGTCGAGAAAAGTGATGGAGGTGTAGATATCCCGATCCATACAATTGGTCATCATATTGATAATCAAGTTATCATCACAATCTCATACTTTGAATGTGGGATCTAGGTAGAGGAGCTGGGTCAATAAGATGATGGTACATCTTGCCCCCTTTGAAGAAACACATGACAGAATAGGACCATGTCATGAATTTGCTACGACCAGAGAGGTTCTCGGTGGTCATGTGTTCGACCTTCAAGAGAGAAGGAGAATCGGTCATTGGTTGAGGAGAAGGAGGGGGGAGGAGGAGGAGGAGAAGTCACTATTAAATTATTGGAGGTCGTCATAGGAGCAGATCTAGATTAGATTTGAAGGAGAAAACGAATGACAGGGATAGATGAGGATTGAAGAAGGCATAAAAAACTGGCACACAATACAAAACAACATGCATCTCGAGGCTTTAATTTTTTTTTGAAAACAAGAAGAGAAAAAAATGGGGGTAGGGTTTGGAGAGAAGAGGGAGGCGAAGAGTTAGGCGACGGCGAAGTCAGGTGCGATGGCAAGCCGACGGGAGAGGAGCGGGGCGTCAGGTGGCGGCGGGAGATGAGCGGGAGGGCATCGAGAGATCAGGGTCAGAGTAGGAATGATAGTGTGTTAATGGGTGCATTGTTGTCGAGAGTAGAGGATGGGGTGGTGGACTTTGAGAGCTGACAGGAGAGGAGTGGAAGATGACCTTGGAGGAGGCGGAGGCTAGCAGGGAGGCATCGAAGACTGGCAGGGAGGACGGCGGCGGCACTGTGGAAGTTGGGAGGGGGTGGGTCGTGAAGGGATTAAAGTTAGGGTTTGGGTTGGAGGAGGAGATAGGGAGGAAGAAGAAGGCGGCTGACTTTCTCTTTTTTGTTTGTTTTGTTTTGTGATTTTTTGTTTTTTGATTTTTTTTTGTTTTTTTGTTTTTTTTGTTTTTGTTTTTTGTTTTTTGTTTTTTGTTTTTTGTTTTTTGTAAACTAATCTTGCTCTAATACCATGTAAAAGTATGATAGAAAATAACACTTTATTGGTTGCTCAAAACTGAATACACTGCCTGCTATATATATGAGAGTACAAGGATTAATTCTATGTTTATTTCAGATGTGGGACTAAAACTAAGACTACTTTAACATTGACATTAAGGTTGCATGTACAAAAGATGATATCTTTCTTTCTCAAAGAAAGTATGTCCATGATATTCTTACTGAGACAGAAATGTTGGGATGTCGCCTAAGTGACACACTTATGGATCCTAATATTAAACTCTCTTCCTTCGCAATGATGCATTGTCCTCTGATCTAGGGGGTATCGCAGGCTGGTTGGAAAATTTATATATCTCTCAGTGACTAGGCCAGATATAGACTTTACAGTTAATCGAGTCAGTCAGTTTATGCATACATCGACCATCACTCATTGAAAAGCAGTGGTTCACATTCTTCGCTGCCTTAAGAAAGCCCCAGGGGCCAGGACAAGGGCTTCTCTTCCTGCCTAGTGATTCTCTTTCTTTACGAGGATATTCTGATGCTGAGTGGGCAGGATCGGTTGATGATAGGCGCTCAACTAGTGGGTATTTTGTATTTTTTAAAGAAAATTTTGTATTTTGGAAAGGTAAAATACAACCCATGGTAGCCAAATCAAGTGCAAAGTATGAATACCGAGCCATTGGGTATTTGGTTTCTGAAGTTTTATGGCTCAAATATCCTCTTCAAAACTTGACAATCTCAGTGTCATCTCCAGTTTCTCTCTACTGTGACAAGAAGGATGTTGTGCATATTTCTGAAAAATTCGGTATTTCATGAGCGCACAAAATATATCGAAGTTGACTGTGACTTCGTTCGAGATGAGTAGGAGAAGAAGGTTATTTAATTTTCATATGTCCGGTCCGGTGAACAACTTGCTGATATCCTAACCAAACCACTGCCTCCTAAGTTTTTTCAAACTTTCTTGAGCAAGCTTGGTTTCGACAATATCTACACACCAGTTTGAGGAAGAAAATTAAAATAGTCTTAGTTTAGTCCTACATCTGAAGTAGATTTATATTACTTTCTGTACTCTCCTATTTATAGGAACGAGTGTATTAAGTTATATGCATCCAAAAAAGTATTCTTTTCAGTATACTATCAATCAACAGTTTTCATAAATTTGAATGAAGGAGCTGTCCTGTCCATAGTACAAGCAATCATAGCTTTGCATTATTTGAACTCACTAACCTAATGGCATTCCTCTTTCTTTGATCAGTAACCATTAATGTATAGGTCAGCTACAAAGTTTTAGCAATACAATATATTTTCGACATGGTCTTTGTTGAGCTGTTAGAAAAGGATTTTTTAAAAATTGTTCATTGCGGTCAACCATGATGCTCTAACAATATGATCAAGGTGACTGGGTGTGACCAAATTGACGATAGGCACTAAGAGTTTAAGTTGGGTGCAACTGAGATAATTGGATATATGACCTATTTTGGTTAGAATTCCCTTCCCCTAGTTGAGTTGGAAAGTGATCCAAGCTATCTGTTCTAATTAATTCTTTTGCTTAAATCAATTTACTTGAAACACAATGCACTGCTGGTTGATGAAGATATATTTTCTGTTTTGGAGACACTGAGATTTCTTCTAGATCCTGAGAATCCTTCAATCTGCCCACCAATCGCCCCATCTACTTTGAGCTGATTAATGTTAGGAAAAGTATTGTTTTCAGTGTACTGTCTATATCTCAACCTTAATTGTGCTCGAATTTCACGTGACTTGACCTTTCACCCATCTCCGTGAGTAGATGCTACACCAAGGATCAGTTAGTAGTCTCGTGCTGCCCATCTCCTTTCAACATTAATTTTAGGGCCCATAGGTGTTCCATGACAACCGGAATTGCCACTCCCCAGTGTGTTTACATTTAAATTTGTTGAGAATTGAGATATTAGGGGTGCCTTACCTCTGAAGGGTTCAAATTTAAGTAGATCTGGAAAAAATGTCAAAGTAATGCCCTCACTACTCTATGTTGGTAGTGGTCTATATTTGTGAGAAATCACTGAAGATAGCATGAGCGTGAGAGAGGTGAATGCATCCTCTTCACGCCTCTCTCCTTGACTGCGGTTTTTGGGTGGGGAAGTCATAATAGCAAGATTGTGGGAGGATAGGAGGTGTAGACTGAGTTTCGCAATTGTCAAAACTCGGCCTGCGAGGCTTGGCCCCAAAGATGGGGCCTCCCCAGCGAGTAAACTGAGCTCGGCGGTTGTCAAAATTTGGCCTGCGGGGCTTGGGCCCAAAGAGGGGGTTCCCCAGCGAGGAGAAGGCAGGTAGGGGTGGTATACCGTACCGTACCGTACAAAAATTACTCTACCGTCTACCGTACCGAAGTACTTGGTACACAAATTTCTCTACCATTATCGTACCAATATTTTGGTACTACCGAGTTCGGTAATACCGAAATATCGGTATGGTAATGGTAGTACCGTGGTAGTACCGGACATCAAGAATCCTAGGTATGTTCAATCTAGTTTTGTTGTTGGTCCCTTCTTGCTGTCACCGAGAACTGGAAGAATGTCATTGAATACTTTCATTAATGAATATAGCTACTAACAGACTTGCATTAACTACCAAATATTGATTTCTATTGAAGGTCAAATAGACTAGTCTCTCGACTCATAGAATGGTAACCTCAGTTCCTTTAAAATTGAAATATAATTTGTAATTCCTAGGTTACCTTATGACCTTAATTCTTTCCAAAACAGATGTGGTTACAAATTAAAACATGGATACTGATAAGAAACTAGAACAAAAATTAACTAAAAAAGGGGACGATCAGAATCAAAATCAATACCAAAAAGTGAATGAGGAGCGATCGGTCGTTCAGTCGAGCGATCAGTCGGTGCGTCGGACGTCATGCGTGAGCCTTAGGTTCAAAGCAAAAAAAAAAAACTAAAAAAGGGGAAGAGGAAGATCTGTTCGGTGCGTCGGTGATTGGGTAATTACTAATTACTAATTTAATATCTGATTGAATTCACAATGAAGAGTTTGGAGAAGAGTAGCCGACTAGGGTAGAAAAAAAAATGAAAGAAAGACTGGGCTGGGCCTGAAACTTTTCTGTGCCTAGGTTTTAAAATAAAAATATTAAATTAAATGTATATTAAATATGTTCGGTATGGTACGATATACCAATGGTATAAACATTTTGTACCAGTACCGTACCATAAAAAATTGGTATGGTACAATACCGAAAATTTGGTACGGTATTACCAAGTTTCGGTATTTTTTGGTATGGTAATGGTAAGGTGCGGTATGGTATGGTAATATGGTATTTTTTGACACCCCTAAAGGCAGGGCTCGGCGGATTATAAAATCCTGCAAGACTAGTTTCAGGTGGGTGTGCATGTGCCGTGGAGGCAGTGTACGAAGCTAAACTGACATACATACAATTTTGCTGGACCGAGTTTGGTTGTCAGCCTACCCTCAAGGGTTGTTGGAGGGATTTGTTGTTTGTACGAGTTATGTTGCTTCATGTATGTTCTATTTTTTGTCTATAGGTTGTAACTTGGCCCAGTACTCTAGGTTTGTTTCTTTAATTTCTTATTAATGAAATAGGGTGGTCATATTCCACCTTTTCCTTAAAAAAAAGTCAAGTAACTGTATTTTTGGCATTTGAATGTAATTTGTAGAAATGGAGCTCGCTAAACACGAACTTTATGGAGGTTATCTGTGATAGGGAATTAAACAATATTCTTAAAGTTCAGAGGGCTATAAGGGGAGAATCGGGTCACAATTGCGTTTTCCGAAACCTGATTGAGTTGGAGTCAACTCATCAGGGAGAAGGGGAGGGGTCAATTAAAATTAATGTTTAACGTTCTATTTTGGAACGTTAGAAGGCTTGGCAAGGATGCCAAGCGTAGGATGGTTGGGGAGGTAATTAGGAATAACTATAGTGATGTGGTTTGTCTGGAAGAGACAAAAGTGTCCCAACCAACAGACATGCTTCTCAAGGGTTTTAATCTGCAACACATTAAAGAATGGTGGGTTAGGGACGCCATAGGAGCGTCAGAGGGGATTATGGTTGAGGTCAATACCAGTAATTTTGACTTATTGGATGACTGGGTGGGTAATTTTACTGTATCTAAAGTGATACAGAGGAGGCGAGACGGGTGGAAGCAGGTGGTCACAGCGGTGTATGGCCCATATGATAGAAGATTAAGACAGGAACTTTGGGATGAATTATATTTCATCAAGGGGAAGTGGAACTTGCCATGGATGGTAGGAGGCGGTTTTAATATCGTCAGGCACGCACAGGAGAGAAGTGGGGGGTTGGGTAATGGCAACGACAATACTAGATTCAACCAGGTTATTTCCAATCTAATGCTCATGGAAATACCTGTCAATGGCTGTCATTTTACATGGTCTAATCAGAGGAGATACCCTATTATGGCTAAATTAGACTGAATTCTGGTCTCTACAGATTGGGAGACGCAATTCCCTTTGGCGATGTCCAGATCTTGCCTCCGCAATACTTCGGATCGTGTTCCGATCATCATTGGCATGAGAGAATAGGGGAGGCGACATTCTAAGACTTTCTGCTTTGAAAAAATGTGGTTGACACATAAGGATTGTTTTGAGTTGGTGAAGATGAGTTGGGAAGGGAGTATTAACCAGGTTGATCCAACAACAAGGGTAGTTCGGAAACTATCTAGGCTTAGAAGAAGGCTTAAAAATTGGAATCGAGTGACATTTGGGAATGTACTCCAGAGGAAGGATGTCACGTTGAAAGAGATTGAGGATTTGGAAAGGAAGGAGGAAGCTGATGGTCTAGATGAAAACCAATTTGGGAGACTTACGAAGTGTAGGCAGCATATCCTGGAGATATATAACAGGGAAGAAAACATGTGGCATCAAAGGTCAAGGGTGAAATGGCTTTCGGAAGGGGATGCTAACACTAGTTACTTTCACAAAACTGCAAGCATGCGTCGAAGGAACAATTTCATTCACTCTTTGGAAATTGGTGGAAACATTATTTCGCAGGAAAGCCAAATACTTAAACACGTCCACGATACGTTCAAGGAATTGTTTGGTCAACACAGGGACGGACGGTGCGAGTCAGCGGTATATCTTTGGGAACCACTTGTCACTGACGTCCAGGAACGCATCACAGCTCTGGAACAACTGTTCACCATGGAAGAAGTCAAGATGGCAATATGGGGACTAGGTCAGGATAAGGCTCCCGGACCTGATGGGTTCCCGGTCTTCTTCTACAAACATTTCTGGGACATCCTGAAGCTGGATATCATGGACATCATGAATGCTTTCTATGAGGGGACTTTGGATTTGGGTAGGCTCAATTATGACAATGCATGTTTAATCCCAAAGAAAAAAGCAGCCTCTAATATTGGGGACTTTAGACCCATTAGTCTGATCAACAGTTCTGTTAAGATTATCACTAAAACTCTTGCCAATAGGCCTAGAGTCCTGATCGGGGATATTGTAGAGGAGTATCAGACGGGGTTTATCATGGAAAGGGATATTCTGAGGGAGTGGCATTGGTTCAGGAAGTGATACAAGATTGTAAGAGACGTAACAAACTAGGGTTTATGCTTAAACTAGACTTTGAGAAAGCCTACGATAAAGTGGAATTGAAATGTTTACTGGAGATTCTCAGTAGGAGAGGGTTTGGCGACAAATGGATCGAATGGATAGAGACTTGGCTTACAACGTCCAAGGTTATGGTAATGGTAAATGGGAGTCCAGGTAAGGAAATTAGGTGTAGGCGGGGCTTTAGACAGGGAGACCCACTCTCACCATTGTTATTCACTATGGTGGCAGACGGGCTACATAGGATGCTCCAGACCTACAGAGAAAATGGTCTTATTACGGGGTTGGGCATGAGAAGGGGGGTCTCCGCGGTTATGAACATTCAGTATGCGGAGGACACCTTGATTTTCAGAGAATGCGGCAGTGCACAGGCTACACTTCTTAAGTGGGGACTATATCTGTACGAGGACTGGACAGGGTTGAAAGTGAATTTCCATAAATCCTCCATCACTCTGTTGGGAGAAACAGGTGACTCCAGGCCGGTTGTTGCAAACATCCTGAACTTCCGGATTCAACCGCTACCCATTAAATACTTGGGTCTACCAATTGGCGCAGGAAAACCTACAAGGGTGGATTGGAACGAACTTATTGCTAAGATAGCAAACAGACTGGAGGGATGGAAGGGTAAGATGTTGTCCTTCGAAGGAAGGCTTTTGCTGCTCAATGCAGTCATTAGCACCATCCCCTTATATTACCTATCATTTTTTGAGATACCAGTTTGGGTTATCAAAAAAATTGACAGATTGAGAAGATGCTTTCTCTGGAATGGGTTAGGCTCTGATGGGAAAGGTTACTCGCTTATCAGATTTAGGGTGGTCTGTAGACGTAAAAATTTGGTGGGTTGGGAGTTATCAATTTGAGACAGATGAACCAAGCCCTTCTCTGTAAATGGTGGTGGAAACTTAGAGTTAAGACACAAGTGAAATGGGCTACGTTGATAAAGAAGACGTACATCAGGAAGGGCTGTATGCATAAGAAACCCAATAATGTGGCTTCTATGTCCAGTTTCTGGCAAGGGGTCACACGAAATCGAGAGATCTTTATGGCTGGGGCTATGTTCTCTATTGGAAAGGGAGAAACTATTTGCTTCTAGAAGGACAAATGGTGCGGACCTATCACTCTTAAGAGAAAATTTTCATATATTTACAAAATGGCGACAGATAAATACGACTGGGTAGCAAGAAACTGGAGAAACGGGGAATGGAGACCAAGAATATTGGGCAAACTTAGCACGGAGGCTAGAAGACAAAAGGAGGGATTAATCCGCTTCCTACAGGATTGGAATCCAACAGAGGAAGAACAGGAAGACAAGGTTTCCTGGATGAGAGGACAAGGTGGTGGATTCACAGTCAAATCCACTTATGAGTGGTTTAATGATGGAGGTGTGAGGACGACTGAGCCGATATGGAGGGTCAAAGTCCCCTTGAAGATTAAGATCTTCAATTGGCTGGCTAGCAGGAAAGTCATCCTGACTCGGGACAACTTAGCCAGGCGAAAGTGGCAGGGTCCAGACATCTGTGTTATGTGCTTACTGAGCTGTGAAACGGTAGATCACCTACTAGTGCAGTGCCAGTACGCTAGGCCAATCTGGGGGGATCTGTTAGACAGACTCCACATTGGCGGGCAATACCCTCAGACGATTAGCGACATTTGGGGGGGAATGGAGGGACATCAATGTTAGCAAAGACCAGTTACTTATTTGAGATATTGGGGTAGCAGCCAGTTGTTGGGAGATTTGGTTAGAAAGGAATAATAGAATCTTCAGGCCAACACACAAACACATCACGCAGCATCATCTTTTATCCATTATTATTGCTAATATCAAATTATGGTCTCAAACGGCAGGTGCTGAAGCCACAAAGAAGGTCAAAGAACTGTATGCAGATATCAGTACATCCTCCCAAGTAGCAGGGTCTGAGGAGGTGGGAGGGACACCAGTGGGGGAGTGATTAGAGGAAGGTGTGGAGGGGCTGCAACCATGTTTTTTTTGTACGTTGGGGGGGGGGGGACTATTTATCATCTGTAATTATTTCATTTTTTGAAGAGACTCTTCCATATGGGTTGGGTGCTCTATTTTGTATGGAAATGAGTATCATGGCCTACGGTTGGGACACATGAATATCATCTCTCCAGCTTGGTTGTTGTTGTAGTTAAAATCTCTTTAATGAAGCGTGGGGGACTATTACACACCGTTTTCAATAATAAAAAAAACTGGTTGTAGACACAGGATTGCAGATGTGTAAATTATATCTACCTGCATGTGCATTGGTCTTGTTTTTGAGTGATATTGAAGTTTCCCTTTTGATCCCCACCTTTTTAAATTAATGGTACACATTATGTTGTATGATTCATTGTGATCATTCTATTATTAGGTTTTGTGAAATACCCTACTAGGCTAAAACTTTGATATTGTAGAAGGATTGAGGGAATTGTGGGAATTGTACTTCTAACATGCCCTGCACGTCGAGCGCTCATTTTCTTAATGGGCAAAGAAACGAAATAAATACCCAACTAATTGTGGGCCTAGACCTCGATGTCCTCAATGATATATATATATATATATATATATATATATATATATATTAAATTTCAAAATAAATATAGTGCACCTACCTGAAATTTAGGGGTGTTCTAATACCTATGAAATACCATGTGACATACCATGTGACTGACTTGTCTCTTAGCTAAAACTTCGAAGTTGTAGAAAGGTTGAGGGAATTGTACTTCTAACAGGTTGAAAACAAAAACCTTACATCTCGATTGAAAAACCTTACAACTCAATTAAAATCCTCAGATTCTTGATTTCCCTGGCAACTAAAAGCACTCCTATGTTTCTTAGTTAACTTTTGACATCTGATTGCCTGATTCTTACCCATGGTCTTGTTTGCTATTAGAGTTCTATACATGGTATGACTCTATTGCTGCTAATTTTGGTGTGGGAGCAAACAGATGATTTGTGAATTCTTTTGAAACCAATAAAAGTTCTCAACCCTGCTGTTGACCTGCAAAAAGTTCGACACTAGGATTGATCCCGACGACGAACTCTCCGACGCTTAAGTCAGCAATCTGAAAGATTATGAAAGAACTTTTGTGTAGAAAAATACTGATTACCTGAATCTGATAGAGGTAGGGGGTATTTATAGTCGTCTTGTGGGTCAGTTTCGAGATAATCATTTATTTCTACTTTCTGGTATTTTTGGATAGAAGGTAGAGTTTAAATTCCTTTATGATAAGAGATTTGGTTTAAACCGTCTCTTAGAGATAATCATGTGATCTAGGTTTATTTATAATGGGCTGTCACCCTAACCCGGTAAAGTAGACCCCGTTTTGGGTTATTAAGCTTGGAAAAGACTCGGTTCCCATTTTCGGACCCTTTTGTAGTGTAAATTATCGTTTACCCCTAGGAGCTTTGAGATTCATACCCGATTTGAACGGTCCCGATTTGACTCTATTTCTAGCCATATCACAAGCCCCCCACTCCTGAAGACTGAGTTTCACAGCCTTTGTGGAGTAGTTTGCCTGTTTTTAATGGCTTGTAAAATTTATCAGAGTTCTCGGGGACGTTTGAATCTCACTCGGAGTATGACGATGCTATTCTGATCTTGTAAAATACCCAAAATTATTTTTAGAATTTTCTAGATTTTTTGTGATTTTTCCAGATTTTTTGGATTCTTTTTCAAATTTTAATCATTTTTCGAATTTTTTATTCAAATTTTGAAATTTAACTGTTAATTTTCTAATTTTTAATTAATTATTCTAAAAATAAAATTATTTTTTGGAATATAAAAATATTTTCCAGAATTAATAATTATATTTAGAATATTTAAATTAATTATTTCAATTTTTAACATTTTCAAAATTTTTAACTAATTAATTTGAATTAATAATTAAATAGAGAAATTAATTAAAAAGAAAATATCTTAATCAAAGTATAGCCATCCATCACGATCTAGCGCAAAGATCTGGGAGATCGGATGGCAAACGCTTCTCATGAGGTCGGATCGACACTTGTTCGGATCGAATCCGGGCTGCTAACGTGGCACTCTGCATTGTTGACACGTCATCGTTGACTGTTAACTGTCAACGCTGACTGTTGATCGGTCAACATTGATCATTGACCAGTCAACATTGACCGTTGAGTTCTTTTTTTTACCATCAATCATGGCTGTTCATTTCAAATGTTGACCGTTGACTGAAACTAGCTCCTCTGTAATTGCGACCGTTGATCTGGATGGCACGATTTTTTAGGAGATCGGACAGTAGACGCTTTCTACCAGCTCAGTTTGGCAACTGCTCGGATCAATACCGAGCTACTTTGGTCCCGAGCTGACGTGGTCCAATACGAGTGCACCATGTGTCGTTGACTGGTCAACGTCGATCATTGACCGAAGTGGCTCATATCAATCTCAATCGTTGATCTTTGATGGCACGAATTTTGAGGAAATTGGACGGTAAACACGTTCGTCATGGTCAGATTGGCACTGTCTCGAATTTTTTCCGAGATGCTGTGACCCCGACCCCTCATGGCCTAATTGAATGGCGCCACGTGTCATTGACTGGTCCAAGTTGACCCAGTCCACGTTGACTTACTCAACCCGTCGGTTTACCATGGTGCAGCTGCATTGTAACTGGCTTTCCCAGTGCTACAGAGGTCTAATTGGAGCGTGTGACCCCTCATTTCGAAGCTGACTTGAAGGTCTAAAATTTCTTTTCAGAAGTTAGGTGAAGAATTATCCTTCTTCAGGGTGAAAACAGACCTGCAGTATCTTTGCCTCTAGGAAGTTGAAAAGGGCTTTGTATGACTCATGGGAAGATCCGTTCTTGGAGGCGAGTTGGGGGAGCATCTCTAGACGAGTTAGGCTCCGAACTTGCTGTTGGTGAATAAGAGGGTCGCTCAGAGAGCGAGCGAGATGAAGAGCATCGACGAGCTCTAGGAGAGAGCCGTTCGGGAGGTGAGTTTGAGAAGCAACTCTAGGGAAGAGTTGAGCTCCGAACTCGTTTGGAAGAAGACCGCTAGGGAGGCGCGCGGGACGAAGGACGTCACCAGGCTCTAGGAGAGAGCCGTTTAGGAGGTGAGATTGAAGAGAAAATCTAGGGGTGAGTTGAGCTCCGAACTTGTTTGGAAGAAGACAGCTGGGGATGTGAGCGGGACGAAGAGCCTCACCAGGCTTTAGAGGCGAGTTTGAGGAGAAACTCTCGGGGTGAGTTGAGCTTCGAACTTGTTTAGAAGAAGGCCGCTCGGGAGGTGAGCGGGATGAAGAGTGTCACCGGGTTTTAAAAGAGAGCCGTTCAGGAGACGATTTTGAGGAGCTATTTTAGGGGTGAGTTGAGCTTCGAACTCGTTGTGGAAGAAGGCCGTTCGGGAAGCGAGCGGGATGAAGAGCATCACTGGGCTCAAGGGAAGAGCTGTTTGGGAGGTGAGCAAGATGAAGAGCATCATCGTGCTCTAGAAGAGAGTCGCTTGGGAGGCAAGTTTGAGGAGCAACTCTACAGGTGAGTTGAGCTACTCATTTGGAAGAAGGCCGTTCGAGAGGCGAGCAGAATGAAGAGTATCATCGAGTTCTAGGAGAGAACCGTTCGGGAGGTGAGTTAAGGGAGCAAATCTAGGGGGAGTTGAGCTCTGAACTCACTGTGGATGAAGTAGGCCGCTCGGGAGGCGAGCAGAACGATGAGTATCACTGGGTTGTGGGAGAGAGTCGTTCGGGATGTGAGTTAAGGGAGCAACTCAATGGGTGAGTTGAGCTCCGAACTCACTGTAGATGAAGGCTGCTTTGGAGGCAAGCAGAACGAAAAGCATCACCATGCTCTAGAAGAGAGTCGTTCGGCAGGTGAGTTAAAGGAGCAACTCCCGGGGTGAGTTGAGCTCCGAAATCATTGTGGATGAAGAAGGCTGCTCGGGAGGCGAGCAGAATGAAGAGTATCATCGGGCTCAGGGAGAAAGCCGTTCGGTAGGTGAGTTAAAAGAGCAACTCTAGGGGTGAGTTGAGTTCTGTACTCATTGCGGATAAAGGCCGCTCTGGAGGCGAGCGGAACGAAGGGCATCACCAGGATCTAGAAGAGTGTCGTTCGGTAAACGAGCTTGAGGAGCAACTCTAGGAGTGAGTTGAGCTCCAAACTCGTTTGGAAGAAGGCCGCTCGGGAGGTGAACGGGATGAAGAGTATCACCGGGCTCTAGGAGAGAACCGTTCGAGATGAGAGTTTGAGGAGCCACTCTAGGGGTGAGTTGAGCTCCGAACTCGTTGTTGAAGAAGGCCGCTCAGGAGGCGAACGGGATGAAGAGCATCACCGGGCTCAAGGGAAGAGCCATTTGGGAGGTGAGTGAGTTGAAGAGCATCGCCGGGCTCTAGGAGAGAGCCGTATGGGAGGCAAGTTTGAGGAGCTGCTCTAGGGGTGTGTTGAGCTCTGAACTCGCTGTGGAAGAAGGTTGCTTGGGAGGCGAGCAGGATGAAGAGCATCACCAGGCAGAAGGGAAGAGCCGTTTAGGAGGTGAGCAAGATGAAGAGCATCGGCGGGCTCTAGAAGAGAGCCGCTTAGAAGGCAAGTTTGTGAAGAAACTCTATGGGCGAGTTGAGCTGCGAACTCGTTTGGAAGAAGGTCGCTTGGGAGGCGAGCAGACCGAAGAGCATCACCAGGCTCTAGGAAATAGCCATTCGGGAGGCGAGTTTGAAGAGTTACTCTAGGGGAGAGTTGGACGTCGAACTCACCATTTGAGCCCTGTAAGTTTGTAGAAGCAAGCAGAGGAGGGGTTGGCATCGACCTTGCCGTTTGGACCCAGTAGGCTTGTTGAGGCGACTCCATGAAAGAGTTGGCGCCAACCTTACCGTTTGGTTCCGGCAGGCTTGTAGGAGTAACCTGAGGAGGGGGTTGGCACCGACCTTGCCATTTTGACCCAGTAGTCTTGTAGAGGCAACTCGAGGAGTGAGTTGGACACCATATTTGATGCTTGAAGGTGAACTGGTTGCAGGAGAAGCTCATTGGATGAGCTGGGCTCCAACACCATCGCATGGTGGTAAGGAGTTACTGGTGTGGCTCGGAAGATGAGCTGAGCACGGAGCTCATTGATGAGGGTTGTCGAGCTGAGATAGTAGCTCCAGGGGCGAGATGGGCCCTAAATTCAGTATGTTTGAGTCAAATTTTGGAGATAGCCTTGAAAAAGAGCTGGTCTTCAAACTTGCTTGTTGCAAAATTTAACCAGTAGTCGGACTAGTTTGAATGGTCTTTTCGAGCCCCGAAACCGCATACTTGCAGGCTGTGAGGACAATTTCGAACCATGATTGTGAACTTCGAACCAATTGTTTTCGAGTTATCAACGAGTTGTACGAGCAATTTCGAATGGTGAGCCACTCCGCACTTGCTTGTTTGCAAGCGACTAAAGTGGCGTTGAACCATGTATTAGACTCCAAACTTGTTGCAGGAGCAGTTCTGAATGTTGAACCACTCCGCACTTTCTTGTTTGCAAGTGACTAAAGCGGCGTCGAACAAAGTGTTGGACTCTAAATTTGTTGTTTGAATGTTTCAACGAGTTGTAGGAGCAATTCCGAATTATGAACTGCTCTGCCTTTGCTCGCTTGTAAGCTGCTAAAGCGGCATCGAGCGAAGTGTTGGACTCCAAATTCATCTTTTGAGCCTAGCAAGTTGTGGGAGCAGCCCTGGGGGACATGATGGACTCCGCACTTATCGTTTAACAAGTCATAGATGTGCCTTAGAGAAATAGACATGAGGCCAATGCAATGATCTTTATAAGAAAAATGCTAAGTTTTATTGAAACAAACTAAATGGCTGCCTTGAGGGGATGAGTCGTTATTACATCCTTTGGCCGTATCGCAAATGGCAGCCTTATTGAAAACTGAAAACCTACTTCTATGATAGGGTATTAGGCACTCTTGTGGTATTTCATTTCATGCTCTGTATTTCAAGTCCGCATTTTCAGAAGAGGGGGATCTCTTTGAGTTCATCACTAGTTCGGGAAGGACTTGTCGGTTCCGTTAGGGGGGCTTTAATGCGTCAAGTGGAAGGACTGAGCCCCTCATTGTACTTGTGTAGCACTTCCGAGATGTCTCTTGGTTTCCTTTGACTTCCCCCACTCCTACTGAGGTCGGGAACTTCATTTTCATGTGAAAGGCTGAGGGTACATGTCACGCCCCGCTTTCCACTATACGGAAATACAGACATGCAACTGAGGCCCAGCAAATGATATACATCATCCAGAAGCTGTACAATAATAAGCTCAACAAGATATTTATAACACATTCACACAAGCAAATATAATGATCACATGAGCTGGAACTAGAATAACCATCATCTGGATAATACATCAACATCGGATCAAGATGCGTGGGAATACAAGGTGCCATAATTAAAACAGTACAATAAACAGTTCGCTATAACAACTAGATAAAATAGCGAGTGAAAGAAAAAACAACATGAAGTAGTAATAATGCAGCAACGATCATCTAGAGAGTCTGTTTGTCGGATTCATCAGTACCTGTATAATCATTAACTCAAAGAAAAATAGAAAAGTACCCGTTAGAGAAAACTTCGGGCAGCAAGTAGCAACAAGTAGTAAAAAGGGATAATATAACAAGATATAATATGGAAGAAACAAGAGGTAGCAGTGCAAATACAATATGGAAGGAAGCAAAAACTGGGACAACATGATCATGTAACTAATAACCGTAAACTAGTGTAATCAAGGCTTCAAAGTATAATCAATTGATAACCAAGTCTCAGTTAATCAATAATCATGTAATCAAGAATCGAGAGTCATATAATGAAGAATCATGTAATCAAGATTCATATAATCAAGAATCATGTTTAGTGGAAATCTCAAGTTTATCTGTTTTATTAACTTATCTAATACACGCAATCATGTGTCCCAAACTACAAGTTCGGTGCATATCATTCATGTGACGTTTAGACTTAAGTAGTGAATTCTATAGGATTATGTAATCGGGTCTTCCAGTGATAGTATCAAGACATGTAATGAAGAATCATGTATTCAAGAATTGTGTAATCAAGAATTGTGTAATCAAGAATCAAGAGTCAAGAATCAAGAATCACTATTTCAGGAAATATGAGCCCCCTTCCGAGTATACTCCCTATATTGTCCACTATTAAGTCGTACCCTTATAACCCCGGCTTGTTATTCTTTTACAATTAATTATGAACATGCAGTTGGTACGATTAGTGGAATGGTGAAATCAAGACTGTTAATCTAGAAAAATATCAAGGATAGTAATCATGGTATGAGATGTGAAACAAATACATATATCGAGGATAGTTATCATGGAATTATCAAATGGTATAAAAATGCATTATATGAGAAAATCTATCAGCTTATTATATCTATGCAAGTTATTATTACAAGAACAATAATATATATAGTTTAGTTCGTTAAACATGAAAAATAACAGATTTATATGCAAAAGCGTAGAGATGAATTTTTAGACAACTTGACATATCTGCATTCAAATTCACTTTCCCGTTGTTACAGAAAAGCAAATCTGATTCCGTCAGAGATTCTAGAAAGTAGACTCTCTTCCGGTTCCAACGCATATTCACACGATACATTATAGAGACAATAGCTATGCGTACAAATTCATTCTTCGCTGGTTTTGATATTTCGCGCGCATTCTAGAAGTTAAAAGTCACAATACTAAAATTGCGATTTCTTACAATCTATACATCGGATTGAGAAACTGTAAGATGTTCTGGATATCTAGACTCGAAGGGCTACGATTTTCATGTAGAAAGTTTCTCGATCCAGTATCAGGAATATGGTCAAATTCTCAGTACAAGAGACCGGTTAGTGATGCCGTGCAGGTTCAGAAATTCACGATATGACAGTACTAAAATCGCGATATCTCACAATCTATACATCGGATTGAGAAACCGTAAGATGTTCTGGATTCAAGACTCGATGGGCTACGATTTTCACATGGAAAATCTTCAATTCAGTATCAAAAACATGGTCAAATTCTTAGTGTAAGGTCAATAAATTTAGAGATAGTAAGGTTGAATATTCGATAATCGATAACACGATTCGAAATGTGTTAACGGTTCACTCTTGAGTTGATATCGCATGGAACAAGTGACTAGAACGGAATTTGACAATAAAACATGATAATAACTGACTACTTGCCACGAGTCTAAGAAAAATGCTTGTACGAGAACAAAAAGAGTGTACAAAATACTTGCCTTATAACGTGACGATTACGATGGTGGTGTTAACCATGAAAAGAAGAAGCGATGTCAGCAACGGACGGCGGCACAACACCGGCAAGAATGGCAGCAATACGATAGCAAGCGAGCAACGGTAGCAACGGTGAGCGACGGCGATGAGCGACAACAACAACGAGAAGATGGCGCGGCATGTGGAGACGGAGTGAGTTCGGGTTGTTTTTCGGGGTTCACGGGGCCATAGAAACGGAGTCGTCGGCTCGAAGGTGGAGGATAAAGTGGAGCTCGGGTTGGAGAAGCAAAGAAGAAAATAAGAAGAAGGTGTAGAGACAGTGAGTTGGAGAGAATATGCATGCAGATATATAAGAGAGAGAGAAAGAGATGGGAGGTATGCTGCATGTGTGTGTGTGTGTGTGTGTGTGTGTGTGTATATAAGGAGGGAGTATATGTATGCATGTATGTAGGTGTATTATTATCTATACTACTATAATGGGAGAAGGCCTTAGTGTAATTTGTCCATATCTCAACTCGTGCAACGCACGTTTAATTAAACTCTACAATATACACCAATAAAATACGTATAGTACACGTTCAAATTTATTACCCTTTCCCTATCTCTTAAAAAAACCAAAAACCCTGCCCTCTTCATCTCCCTCTCTCTCTACATGCACCTGCCCCGTGGGAGAAGGATCATGAATAGTGAATGTCAGTTTATTATTTTACGTGTTCCGCACGTACTTTTCCCATTATAATATAGATTGCTAAATAGAATATAAAAAATATTGTTTAGACATGCATTGCACGTGTATTTACTAGTAAAAAGAAAGGGAAAGAGACAGAATGCATGCATGGTGTGAAGAATGCATGCAAGGTGTGAATGCATGTGTATTAGTGTAGTGTTAGGTGTGAAAAAATGAGTGGGGATTAGGTTAGAAAATAAGAATAAGGAGGAGAAGTCAGAGGTAGAGTTAGGCGTAGAATGAGAAAAATGAAGATTTGTCGTATGTGACTGATTAGCGGGAATGAGTTAGGCAGATGTGAGAAATATTGATTAGAGATAATTGGGGTTAGAATTTGTATTTAAACTCCGATCGAAAAATCACAAAATTATGGAATTGACCAGAAAAATATTCTCTGCTCTAGATAAAGAGTCCAAAGAGAAAAATAAAATTGATCTGAAAATTGAAGTACAAAAATTCACGTAATAAAATACGTATAACTAGAACAGGGAGTTACAATCCTACACACCTTACAAAAAAAATTCGTCCTCGAAATTTACTCAGGCGGGATATAGGATAGCTAAGAAGAGAATGCAATACTCTTCAATCGAGTGTACCACAAAAGATAAAAGAAACAAAGAGTACAAAGACACAAAAACAACTTAAGACAAATTGTGCACCATCAACTTTAGCACTCAACAATATGATGTTTGGGCTCAGAATCTGAACCACCGACATCGCTAACATTCCACTTCAGCTGAGTCACAAGCTCATCTCGCTCTGGCGCATACTCCTCCAATTTTGTGAGTAACTCCTTAGGAGATGGAGCTGAAATCAAGATGTGTCTGGCCTTACTAGATATAAATTCCTCAGCCACAGCTAAATCTATGAAGGACAGAAGCGAGTCATAATATCCATCAACATTTAAAAGACCCACCAGCTTGCCGTGAATCCCCAGTTGAGCCCATGTGATCACTTCAAACAACTCCTCAAGTATTCCATAACCTTCGGGCAAGGCTATGAAAGCATCAGCAGTGCGAGCCTTTTCAGCCTTCCTCTCGTGCATGTTAGCGACAACTCTAACATCTCTCACAGTTCCCCCAGTAATCTCTTTTAGCATCAGCGACTTAGGAATCACTCCCAAAATATGTTAGCCACTAGCACGAACGGCATCAGAAACCAGGCCCATCAATCTTATGCTCTCGCCACCGTAGACGAGATCGATATTCCTCTCTACAAGCTCCTTACCGAGCTCAATTGCAACTTCTTGGTAACTAGCTCTCTTGCCAGAGCTACTGCCACAAAATACACAGATCCTGTTGAATCTCGATGAAGATTATAAAGATGAAGAAAGCTTCTTCAGACCCACTTCTCTTTCTTCTTCCACCAATTTTCTCTTTATCCCCACCACCGATTTTTGATCTTTTCTTTCCATTTGCCAAGAAAATCTGAGCTCCTACTCTTTTTTTTTCTTGATCCCGCCTCTGCTATCAGCTTCTCATACTCTCTCTTGCTCCCGAGTTCTCTTCTTAATTCTCTTCTTCCCTTTCTTCCCCGGCTTCTCTCTGTCTCTTTCTTTCTTATCCAACTTCTTTCTCTTTCTTCTTCTTCTTCTTCTTTCTTTCTCTTTTCTTTCTTTCTTCTACTTTCTTCTTTCTTTGACTTCTCTCCTCCTTTCTCTTCTTTTTATTTCTTCTTCTTCTTGTTTTTTCTTCATTAATGCACCGCCCCCTATAACCGGTCTATGAATAACATCTGCACTTTGCCCTCTATCCATTGTAAGTATAACATCGAACCCTGAGATGTTGATGACAATGAAGTTCATTTTGAAATTCATTCTACGAATCAATAAGGGACTCTGCTATGTTTCCGCTGCGCCACTCTGATGGTGATGCTTCTAGCAGCTGGTATCAAGTAATACCGATCAACGAATTAAGCAGAATTAAGAGATTGATAGCACACGGATTCAAGAAAATAGGGCCGGATAGGAAGAAATAACTAGTATGATACTCAATAATGGATTGATCGATGAAGATGAATGCAATGTAAGAAAAGTAACAACGACGCAAGAACTGAAGTATGACTAGATCGAAATATACCAGTAACTGTTTCTTTGGTGGTCTCTTCCTCCTCTGTAATCAGGTTATGAGCCTGAACACACTCTCCAGTCTGTCCTCCACTGGGAGTTGATCCTCCTGTTGGTGTGCCACTCTTTTTCTTAGAGAAATCCCGAACCTTGTGATCATTTGCTCTGCATGCAAGACACAGGTTGTTGGCATTCCAGTAGTTCATGCTATGTGTCCAACTCGATGGTAATAATGGCACTTTCGGTCCTTCTTCGGAGTCGCCGATGGGTAAGGTGATGCTCTAGTAGTCTAGGTCTGAACTGGCCTCCGTATTGGTCCACCTATAGACTGTGCGACAGTAAGGAGATGTAATGCGCCCTGAACGGCATTCCACCTTCTACGGATCTGCTCCTGGGTATCGAGCATGGCAGTGTAACTTTTATGCTCGTGCACAAACAAGTTCCATTGAGTGGAGTTTGCGACATCCTATACCCAATCCAAATTAGCTCTCACCAATTCATTTTGCTCTTGCTGTAGCTCCATCATTCGTTGCATCTCCTAGAGAATGGCGACGATCTCCGATAGTTCATCCATGGGTGGAGAAGTCGAAGAGCCTCCGTGAACCAGTCTGAAATGCATATTCAAATGAGGTTAATCTCCAGAGGGCAAGTTGGTTATAAATATTCATGTTATCCACGTGGTGTGCATATTGTTGAGCTTGACATGGTTCAAACATAGGCTCTGATACCACTAAAAACATGTCACGCCCCGCTTCCCACTATACAGAAATACAGGCACGCAACTGAGGCCGAGCAAATGATATACATCATCCATAAGCTGTATAATTATAAGCTCAACAAGATATTTATAATACATTCACACAGAAAAATATAATGATCACATGAGCTGGAACTAGAATAACCATCATCTGGATAATACATCAACATCGGATCAAGATGCCCGGGAATACAAGGTGCTATAATTAAAACAATACAATAAGCAGTTCGCTATAACAACTAGATAAAATAGCAACTGAAAGAAAAAAACAACATGAAGTAGTAATAATGCAGCAACGATCATCTAGAGAGTCTGTTTGTCGGGTCCATCAGTACCTGCATAATAATTAACTCAAAGAAAAATAGAAAAGTACCCGTTAGAGCAGGCTTCGGGTAGCAAGTAGCAACAAGCAGTAAAAAGGGGTAATATAACAAGATATAATATGGAAAATTAAGAAGTATCAGTGCAAATACAATATGGAAGGAAGCAAGAACTGGGACAATATGATCATGTAACTAATAATCGTAAACTAGCGTAATCAAGGATTCAAAGTATAATCAATTGATAAGCAAGTCTCAGTTAATCAATAATCATGTAATCAAGAATCGAGAGTCATGTAATGAAGAGTTATGTAATCAAGAATCATGTAATCAAGATTCATATAATCAAGAATCATGCTTAGTGAAAATCTCAAATTTATCTGTTTTATTGACTTATCTAATGCACGCAATCATGTATCTCATACCACAAGTTTGGTGCATATCATTTATGTGACGTTTAGACTTAAGTAGTGAATTCTATAGGATTATGTACTCGGGTCTTCCAGTGATATTATCAAGACATATAATCAAGAATCATGTATTCAAGAATTGTGTAATCAAGAATCAAGAATCAAGAATCACTATTTCGAGAAACACGAGCCCCCTTCCGAGTATACTCCACTATATTGTCCACTATTAAGTCGTACCCTTATAACCCCAGTTTGTTATTCTTTTATAGTTAATTATGAACATGCAGTTGGTACGACTAGTGGAACGATGAAATCAAGACTGTTAATCTAAAAAAATATCAAGGGCAGTAATCATGGTATAAGATGTGAAACAAGTACATGTATCGAGGATAGTTATCATGGAATTATCAAATGGTATAAAAATGCATTATATGAGAAAATCTATCAACCTATTATATCTATGCAAGTTATTATTACAAGAACAAAAATACATATAGTTCAGTTCATTAAACATGAAAAATAACAGGTTTATATGCAAAAACATAGAAATGAATTTTTAGACAACTTGACATATCTGCATTCAAATTCACTTTTCCGTTGTTACAGAAAAGCAAATCTGATTCCATCAGAGATTCTAGAAATCAAACTCTCTTCCGGTTCCAACGCATATTCACACGATACATTTTAGAGACAATAGCTATGCGTACAAATTAATTCTTCGCTGATTTCGATGTTTCACGCGCATTCTAGAAATTCAGAGTCACAATACTAAAATTGCGATATCTCACAATCTATACATCGGATTGAGAAACCGTAAAATGTTCTGGATATCTACACTCGAAGGGCTACGATTTTCATGTAGAAAGTTTCTCGATCCAGTATCGGAAACATGGTTAAATTCTCAATACAAGAGACGGTTAGTGATCCGGTGCAGGTTCAGAAATTCGCGATATGACAATACTAAAATCGCGATATCTCACAATCTATACATCGGATTGAGAACTGTAAGTTGTTATGGATTCGGAACTCGATGGGCTACAATTTTTACGTAGAAAATCTTCAATCCAGTATCGGAAACATGGTTGAATTCTTAGTGCAAGGTCAAAAAATTGAGAGACAGTAAGGTTGAATATTGGATATTCGATAACACGATTCGAAATGTGTTAACGATTCACTCTTGAGTTGATATAGCATGGAACAAGTGACTAGAATGAAATTTGACAATAAAACATGATAATAACTAGACTACTTGCTACGGGTCCAAGAAAAATGCTTGTACGAGAACAAAAAGAGTATACAAGATACTTGCCTTATAATGTGACGATTACGATGGTGGTGTTAACTACGGAAAGAAGAAGCGACGTCAGCAACGGACAGCGACACAACAGCGGCAAGAATGGCAGCAAGATGACAGTGAGCGAGCAACGGTAGCAATGGTGAGCGAAGGCGATGAGCGACAACAACAACGAGGAGATGGCACGGCGTGTGGAGACGGAGTAAGTTCGGCTTGTTTTTCGGGGTTCACGGGGCCATAGAAACGGAGTCGTCGGCTCGAAGGTGGAGGATAAAGTGGAGCTCAGGTTGGAGAAGCAAAGAGGAAAATAAGAAGGAGTAGAGACAGTGAGTTGGAGAGAATATGCATGCATATATATAAGAGAGAGAGAGAAAGAGATGGGAGGTGTGCTACATGTGTGTGTGTGTGTATATATATATATAAGGAGGGAGTGAATGCATGCTTGTATCTAGGTGTACTATTATAAAAAGAAAGGGAAAGAGACAGAATGCATGCATGGTGTGAAGAACGCATGCAAGGTGTGAATGCATGTGTATTAGTGTAGTGTTAGGTGTGAAAAAATGAGTGGGGATTAGGTTAGAAAATAAGAATAAGGAGGAGAAGTCAGGAGGAAGTTAGGCGTAGAATGCGAAAAATGAGATGGAGAGATTGGCCGTATGTATGTGATTAGCGGGAGTGGGTTAGGCAGATGTGAGAAATAATGATTGGGGATAATTGGGGTTAGAATTTGTATTTAAATTCCGATCGAAAAATCACAAAATTATGGAATTGACCAGAAAAATATTCTGGCTCTAGATAAAGAGTTCAAAGAGAAAAATAAAATAGATCTGACAATTGAAGTACAAAAATTCACATAATAAAATACGTACAACTGGAACAGGGAGTTACAGTACAGCATGGAGTACTGCTAGGCCTGGCCGACCGAGGATGACATTGTAAGTGGCCTTCACATCGATGACCATGAAGTCTATTGCCTTTGTCCGGGTTGTCGGGGTTTTTTTCTGTGGTCACATCAAGAGTTACTATTCCTTTGATTAAACTAGAACCCCAAAGAACCTGTGGAGCGTGTATCCGGCAGGCTTAAGACAATCTCGAGAAAGCTTGAGGCTTTGGAAGGCTTCTACGAAGAGGATATTAACGGAGTTGTCATTGTCGACTAGGATTTGGTGCACCTCGTGGTTGGCCATGTGGAGATTAATTATGACCGCATCACAGTGGGGAGTTCTATAACACTCCGAATTCCAAATAAGACTGAATTCGAAGTTCCACATGATCTTTACACTTCTCTTCGTACAATTTTACAATGAATTAAAAACTTTTATTACAACAGAGTTTACATCGATGTAGCGGAATTATAAATTACAACATTTATACAGGAATTGAATAATAACTTGAACATTTCTTTAAGCAGCAATCAATCTTTAGTCTTGTCATTCACCTTATCCTGCATAGAAACTGTGGGTACGTCAGTTGCATACAACTGACGCTAAGATATAATACATCAATTTCTCTTACTTGGAAAACACATAATTGTCACAAAACAAACTAAGGGGACTACCCTATTGATGTCGTGTGTGAAAGTGCACTTAGTCCTTAATGCAGTTGTTATTATTTAAATGACACTAATGCGCACATGTTCGGATTCTATGCATCCCATACTACATAGGTCCGAGGGCAAGCCCTTAACCGTTCTTCATCTTATAAGGTTCAAACCCTCGTTATGATTTAAACTACTACAGTAACTGCGGTAAGTATCCGAGATGTTCTAAGAGTTACGAGCCCATGTCCAGACAGCCTGGAGGAGAATCCCATGCGTGACATGACGCATCTTGCAGAGCCTATGGACAATTCAACCTCCGTCATGAACGATGGCACCACCCGTAGTCACCAAACACCCCACAAGCGTCGCCACCGGGACGATAATTTCGGAGTAGTGTTCATGCCATGACATGACGTATCAAACAGGAAACCTATGAATCACTCTCACACCGCCAATCCGATGGCCCTCATACTTGTGTTTTTTTCTTACTTTCATCACATCTTCACTATTGTATTGTCCTTAGTTATTTGAATCATGAATAACATCAATACCATAGAGTTAGCACTTCCTCTATACCGGTCTTAACCATCAATCAACAGTACGACCAAAACTTGGTCTTTCATTTCAATATTTTATCTCAAAGGAATTTATTCAATACCGGTATAAGGCTTAGCTACACTTCAGTCTTTAATCTCATTTCATATTCATAACAAAAATTGAGTATTCACATTCACAAATTCATCCTCATAATTCATCCTGATTTTTCATTTCATTTCCATGCACAAATTTCATATATAAAGTGACAAATTCATTTTTCAAGCTTACCACATTCATGATAGATTTTCACAATTCTCTTTCATTTTCATAATAACATTCTTCACTTATCGAATCAATTCACAATTATCTTTATCTAAAAATTTCCATGACACGACTAATTTAAAATCTCTAAAAGAAAGAGTACTACTTTTCTTTAATTACTCAATAATTCATTTTAATAAATTATATCAAGTTCTCTACTAAAATTGGTCTTGATTCTCATTATAGTGGGTCAAAAAGCTTATAAAAATTTTTCATGAAGTCCAGGTATTTTTAGAATATTTCTAGTATTTTATTCTTAATTTTTCAAACACTTAAAACCCTTTAAAAATCGAATTATACAAAAAAAAAATCTAAATTTTTTTTGCCTCAGCCGGTTTCGAACCAGACACAACAGGCCCCACGTGAACAGTGACGCCACCAAACCGCACCCCCTAACCAGAATGTCCAAAGTGACTAACTGTTTAAAGTAGAACTTAAATTCTATTTGAATTTTGAGTTCGGGTTTTGGATAAAAATCATATTTTTAAAAAAAAAGAAGTCTCTGCCGAGACTTGAACCCAAACCCAACAGGCCGTCGAGCTACAGTAACGCTCTAAGGGCGCACCCAAAGACCACTATGACCTTGGTGGTTAACTGATATGAGATGGGTTGAGTTATTTTTAACTCGACTATCTGTTTATTAATAATCCTTCGTATTTCAAAAGCTCTTTAAACTCTTTTCTCTTCTAAATTATTTCACGAAACTTTCCATATTACTGATTTTATAAATTTGTAACAAAACAATATTCTAAAAATATTATTTTGACATAAAAACATAAAATTTCCTTCTAATTTGCGTTCTAGGTCTATCATTTCGACATTGCAATTTATCATGATCTCTACCAAATTTTAGTATTACAAATATCACGAAAATATTGTCTCTTGCTTTTTTCTTCTTTTATTCCAATAATGATCTACAACATAGTCTCATCTATCAAACTAGTGTCACAATGAATTAATAAATTGTCACGTCCCGCTTCCCAAAATACGGGAATACGAGCACATAACGTAGGCCCAGTGAATGATTATGCATCATCCATAAGCTGTACCAGTCTAACTCAACAATATACAAGATAAACAACCACGCAGGCAAAGAATATAATCACATAAACAATGAATAAACTCAAAGATAATCATGAAATAAATTTACCAATAATAATCCAACATCTGGGATAAAAAAACTTAGGGTCATAAAGCCCAATAATACAAAGTATGATAAAAATAAATACAATAAGAAAATAACAAAAGATAGCTAAGTAGTCTAAAGTCCACAACCAATCTTCAGAGAGTTTGCTCACCAATTTCTTCTAGTATTGCTCCTTCGGTACATGTAAGCTCTTGTTCTAAAAAGAAAGAAAAAAGTGCCCTTAGAGCAAGTCGTGGGCAATAAGTAGAGAAAACAGAGGATAAAGGAAAGCATGTATATCAAAGAGAAGGGACAGGGTCAAAGTCAAAGAGCAAAGCAAAGACAGGCAATAATATCAAAGGGTTCCAATAATCACACATGTAATGCGTGATGTCAAGTCAAGTTCAATACAGGATCAAGTATGCAGGTTATTAGTCATTTTATTAACCTATCTAGTGCACGTACTACTGCGTCCCATTCCACAGGTTCGGCACAAATACACAGTGAACGTTTTAGACTGATGGTGAATTCACGGATCGTGTACTCAACGTCGATAACGATAGTTTTACAATCAATAATTAAAAATCAATACTTCTTCTTCCAATCAATACTTCTCCTCCTTCCAATACAATATTTCTCCTCCTTCCAATACAATATAATGATAAGGCCTTGCCGAATACATTTTCTGATCGTTCACTACCAAGTCCTACCCATCATACCCCAGTTTCTTATTAATTCATTTTCATCCTATGTGAACATGCAAGAGGGTGTCAATGTTTTATAATACTAAGTGTGTCAAATTCTATGCGTTACAAACAAATCATGAAGCAAACAGGTCATTTACACAAAATTCAATAATCAGGACAGCGTGATCTTGCTGTACTAAAATATGCATTACAGCCACTATAAAATAGCAAACTTGAATCCGCCAGAAGGTCGAGAAATTAGAATTCCACACGATTCCAGAGAATATAATTAAGGCATATAAAAAATACAGGAACTAGAGTGAAAACTCTATTCTATTCAGGTTTTATGTTCAGGCAGCATGCAACAAGTTGTGTTCAACTAATTATTTCAGGTCTAAGGACAGAAATCTATAAAAATTCAGGGAAGTACCTGTACATGTCTAGGTCCAGCCTAATTTATTTCAGATTTTTATCTTATTATTAACAGGGTCAAATAAATATAGAACAGCAGGATACACATGTAATTGTGAGTCTGGAATTTCATACATAGCTGTACTAAAATGTTGATATCTAGCAAATGACACGTCAGAACTTAGATCCTTCCAAAGGAAGTTAAACTAGAAATCAGAGGATAAAAATTCATGTTTTTAAAGGAAATTCAAACTATGACATTATCATGGGTGAAAATTTGATTCAAAGTAAACAACTAACAATTCAGAAAATTGTCTTAACATGAATAGGCAATAATTAAATAATACATCATATATTTCATGCAAATTGGCAAAGTGATCCTAGGTGTTAACATGCAAATTTCTAAGGTTTAAGATACAATTATTACAGGCATGGTATCAATTTATCGATCAACTTTAATCTAGCACATACAATTTAACATGTCCAACTTATCAAGTAGTCCTATGCATGAATCTAGTTATTTAAATGTGCATATGCATGAAACAATAGGGACTAGATTTTAGATCAAAGAGACAGTCCGATGTTAAGAGTATGTCGGGTTAGCTCGTGTAAACCCTCGATGAACTTAACAGAATTTTCAAAGCAGTATGATAACGAAAGGGACTGGATCTACTTGCGGGAGATCAAATAAACTTGAACAGAATAAAATGCTAGTTCAAGAAGAGACTTGCATGTTACTTGGTTAATTCGAATAATATAGAATGACGGGATTAGAATCCCGGGCGACGATCCCAAAGCACGAGCGAGACACGTGCGAAACTAAAACAGCACAAGACCAAAACTCCACACTAGATCTTTGCAAAACAGCAAACGGCAAACCCAGATCCACTCCAACAAAATAGCAAACATGGGAACCAACCACTCACACACAGCGGATCAGGGGCAAAACAACGAACACCAATCCTGGATCCATCGTGCCAAAACAGCAAACGGCGAAGGTGACCAATCACCTAACGTCTCCTACTTTCGACAGAGAGAGAAAAGGAGAGAGCGGGAAAGACTCGGTGGGGACACTGCGATGACTGGCGGCACGA
Source organism: Hemerocallis citrina (assembly GCA_017893485.1). Lineage (NCBI taxonomy): Eukaryota > Viridiplantae > Streptophyta > Magnoliopsida > Asparagales > Asphodelaceae > Hemerocallis > Hemerocallis citrina. Next base: position 239,277,227 of record CM030358.1, read on the forward strand.
CGATGGCACCACGGTGAAGGCGACAGCATCAGATCGGGAAGCGATGGCGGCGGCAACAGCTTCGACGAAGAGTAAGCTCTGTTTTCGGTCGAAAACAAAGGAAGACAACGGCGTGGCGATCGGGGGCTTGAACGGCGATGAGGATGTGCTAGGGGATCTGCAGTGGATGTAGGGGTGAACGGGGAGATGATCGGAGCACAGGATGGCGGAGGCAAGGATGAGATGGCGAAGTGGTAATGGGTAATGGGTTACGGCAAGAAAATGGGTTGAACGCGACAGGGACAGGGGATGAGGACGGGGCTAGAGTGACGAGGGCGAGGTGGTGATGATGAGGGTGGCTGAGAGGCGACGGGAGAGCGACGAAGACGGGAGGGTATTTGGGCGAATGGGTAACAGGGAGAGGGAGCGGGAGAGCGGGATGGGGAAACAGGAAGGAACATTAATGGGGATAAAAAAAAGATTACGGGGTTAATGACGGCTAGCGCATTAATATTAGGGTTAGGGTTGAGGGATTAATATATATAGGGGAAAAGATGAGATATTGGGTCTTAGGTAATTGGGTATAAATCCAATAAAATAAAATACATTGTATATAATACAATAGATCAATATAAATCCAAACACCAAGAATAAGATATCGATTAAAATTTGCATTACATAAATTATTTGAAATAATTAAAAATACAATTATCGAATAAGAATTGAATCGTTTTAATAATCAATAATAATAATAAGTAATCTCAATAATCATAAGAATAATAAAATAACCATGTCTATAAAATAATAATAATACTAATAATAACAATTAGTAAGAATAAAACAATAAGAATAAAATACTAGCAATAACAATAGGAATTATCAGAGTAGTGTCATATGTATAAAAGCAGGAATTTGTTGAAATAGTCCAATCAGTAATAATCATTCTTGATTTGAGTTAAAATGTAAATAGTTGATCAGGTAGAAATAGAGACAAGGTTTATTCAAAATAATTATAACTATTGTTTACAAAATGCTTTAACATTAAATTCAAAACGGATTTTACAAATAACGAATTTATAAATATCAAAAATACGGAAAATACCCAGAATATACGTATTGGCAGAAATGCGGGTTACAATCCTACCCACCTTACAAAAAGAATTTCGTCCTCGAAATTCATTCTGACGGGCAACAGGCTAAAACAAAAGCAAACTTAAGAAATAACAAGGCAGGAAAATTAGAAAAAGTGTACTCAAGTGGTGGAAGCATCAGAATAAGAAAGAGCACAGATAAGAATGGAGTGATCAAGAATGGCATTTAGATAAAGACTCAATGAGAGATGACAAATTCAAGCAAGTGAATAAGGGAGTAAACAATGCAAGGAAAGAGAAACAACAAGAGAATCCTGGGACCTGTGGGTTATGAGCCCACCACGCTTCCGCTGCGCTACTCCGATGGTGATGTTCTAAGCAACATACATGTCGCTGTAGGCCACATGACACCAATCGAAGGACTGAGTAGGAAGATGAGAATGAGACACCAGGATCAAAGAGAGTATGGGCTCAAGATAGATATAAGCAATAATGCAAAATGAGCATAAAGTTTAGCTTCAATTTAAATAATTAAAAGATATAATATAGATCAAAACTAATGGCTTTAACAAAAATAATAATAACATCAAATATTAACAATAAAGATAATAATATCAATAATAATAGAATAATAATAACAATAATAGAAAACAACACATATCAATAATAAAGACAATAATATCAATAATAAATTAATAATAACGATAATATTAAAAATAATAATAACAATGATAATATAAATAATAATAACAATAATAATAGAAACAATAATAACAATAACAATAATAATCATAACAGTAATAAAAATCACCATAATCATACTAATAATAATAATAATAACATAAAAATATTTACAATTCTGATAATACTGATAATATCAATAATAATAAAATAACGGTAACAATAATAAAAATAATAACAACAATAAAGATAATGAAAACAATAATAATAACAGCAATAGAAATGACAATAATAATAATAATACCAATAATAATAACAAAAACAATAGCAATAATAAAAATAGCATTATAAAATAAAGTAAGAATTTGGCTTATCAACTCTATAAATAAATCAACTACACTAGTTAAAATTGTATGGAAACATAAACTATAATTGTATAAACAAAATGTCATAAAGAAAATATTTCTTTATCATTTGTTTCATTATTTAAGTAAAAAGTCTTGGAATATCAATTAGCAAATAGGTAGAAAATCTTGCCTTCTTAACGTCAAATTGCATGTTTGCCTTCACGACATCAGGTTGCAGGTTGCCGTCTGGATATTCGGTTGCACATTTTGCCTCTCCGATATCCAATTGCAATTTACCTCTATTGACATCGAATTGCATATTTACCACCTCGACATTAGGTTGCACCGAAATGGTGAAATGAAAGATTTAACCTTCCATATGCACAGGGATAGGGGACATTTAATTTAAGTATGATGTTATGTTTTGAAATTCGTGATATAAAAATAGTAGAAAGGTAAGAAATGGAGTTGAAAGTCACCCAATGGAATATCAAAATAGATGTATAGATTATAAATATCAAATACAATAGTACAAAATACTAGTAGTGAAAATAATTTATAAAAGTAGGGAGAAAAACGGAATGAAATACATGCATAAACACAATACAAATGTGAATGAGAAAATAAATATGTAGTGTAGCAAAATTTACACAATAAATATATCATAAAAAATATATAGTAACGTAGGAATTAAACAAACCTCTAACATATCGATGAAGATCCAAAATAATATACAAATAATAATCTAAATACGGGAAATATTTGGAAAAAATTATAAAGATAAAAATAGGTTGGAGAATGAATCTATACCCAATAAAGACTCAAAGAATTGGATGACTAGAAGGGACAAAAGGAAATCAAAGAATTGAATGTGAAGGGAGAGGAACAATGGGCAAAATCAGAATTGAAGAGAATATAGCAGGGAAGAAATAACTAACATGATATTCAATATTGAATTGAAAAAATATGATAGATGCAAGAACAGAAGAAATAAAAGATGCAAGAACTGAAATGCAACAAAATAGAAAAATACCTGCAATCGCACCTCCGGCAGTCTCTACTTTCTCTGCAATCTCGTTGTGGGCCTGACCACATTCTCCGGCCTGTCCTCCACTGGGAGCTGGTCCTCTAGTTGGTGCACTTCTCCTGTTATTTGGGCAGTCACGAACCTTGTGATCACTCGCTCCGCATCCAAAACATAGGCAATTTGTTGTTCGGCAATCCTTGCGTAAGTGACCAATCTTGCGGCAAAAGTTACATGTCGGGCCCTTCCTTCTAGGGGTTTGTCCCATGATTGTGAAGGCATGATGCTGGGGCGCAAATACACACAGTCGGGTGAGCTGTGCGTTCTCCTGGGCTCTTTCTAGACTAGCTCTCAACAGCTCACTGTGCTCTCGTTGTAGCTCCATCATTCGTTGCATCGCCTGGAGAATGGCGACATTCTCTGATGTTTCAGCCCTGGGTGGAGGAGTCGAAGAATCTTCACGAGCCATAGTCTTCAAAAATATCCAGTTGGTGAGTACCCAGACATATGTTGGCAGATTGACAAATGATAATGAATGAAAGGGATGGAAGGACACAAGGAATCAAAGGATTAGATGCAAAGGAGTCAGATGTGGATCGAATAGGATTAATATTCAGATTATATTAAAGTTATTACATGTTCATATGATCAACGTAGTGAGCATATTATTGAGTTAACCTGGCTAGAGCCAAACTCGACTAATATATCAATCAAAGCCAAACCTTGTAAAGATAGTCATGTTTGATTGACATATTACTCAACCCTGGGCTCTGATATCACTAAAAACCTATCACGTCCCGCTTTCCAAAATACGAGAATACGTCCACATAACGTAGGCCCAGCGAATGATTATACATCATCTATAATCTGTACCAGTCTAACTCAATAATATACAAGATAAAAAAACCACGCTGGCAAAGAATATAATCGCATAAACAATGAATAACTCAAAGATAATCATGAAATAAATTCACCAATAATAATCCATCATCTGAGATAAAAAAACTTCGGGTCATAAAGCCCAAGAATAAAAAGTATGATAAAAAGTAATACAATAAGCAAATAACAAAATATAGCTAAGTAATCTAAAGTCTAGCTCCAATCTTCAGAGAGTTCGCTCACCAATTTCTTCTAGCATTGCTCCTTCGGTACCTGTAAGCTCTTGATCTAAAAAGAAATAAAAGAGTGACCTTAGAGCAAGTCGTGGGCAGCAAGTAGAAAAAAAAAAAGGATAAAGAAAAGCATGTATATCAAAGAGAAGGGACAGGGTCAAAGTCAAAGAGCAAAGTAAAGAAAGGCAGTAATATCAAAAGGTTACAATAATCACACATGTAATGCGTGATGTCAAGTCAAGTTCAATACAGGATCAAGTATGCAGGTTATTAGTCATTTTATTTGCCTATCTAGTGCACGTACTACTGCGTCCCATTCCACAGGTTCGGCGCAAACACAAAGTGAACGTTTTAGACTGATGGTGAATTCACGGATCGTGTACTCGGCGTCGATAACGATAGTTTTACATTTAATAATTAATAATCAATACTTATTATTCCAATCAATACTTCTCTTCCTTCTAATACAATATTTCTCCTCCCAATACAATATAACGATAAGGCCTTGCCGAGTACATTTTCCGATCGTTCACTACCAAATTCTACCCATAATACCCCGGCTTCTTATTTAGTCATTTTCATCCTATGTGAGCATGCAAGAGGGTGTAAATGTTTTATAATACTAAGTGTGTCAAATTCTATGTGTTACAAACAAATCATGAAGCAAACAGGTCATTTACACAAAATTCCATAATCAGGACATGATGATCTTACTGTACTAAAATATGGATTAGAGCCACTATAAAATAGCAAACCTGAATCCGCCGGAAGGTCGAGAAATTAGACTTCCACACGGTTCTAGAGAATATAATTAAGGCATATAAAAAATACAGGAACTATGGTGAAAACTCTATTCTATTCAGGTTTTATGTTCTGGCAGCATGCAGTATGTTGTGTTCAACTAATTGTTTCAGGTCAAACAACTCATTAATAAAATCTATAAAAATTCACGAAAGTACCTGTACATGTCTAGGTCCAGCCTAATTTATTTCAGATTTTTATCTTATTATTAACAGGGTCAAATAAAATATAAAACAGCAGGATACGCATGCAATTCTAAGTTTGGAATTTCTAATATGGCTGTACTAAAATGTTGATATCTACCAAATGACACGTTAGAACTTAGATCCATCAAAAGGAAGTTAAACTAGAAATCAGAGGATAAAAATTCATGTTTTTAAAGGAAATTCAAATTATGACATTATCATGGGTGAAAATTTGATTCAAAGTAAATAACTAACAATTCAGAAAATTGTCTTAACATGAATAGGCAATAATTAAATAATACATCATATATATCATGCAAATTGGCAATCAAAGTGATCCTATGTGTTAACATGCAAATTTCTAAGGTTTAAAATGCAATTATCACAGGCATATTATCAATTCATCGATCAACTTCAATATAGCACATACAATTTAACATGTCCAGCTTATCAAGTAGTCCTATGCATGAATCTAGTCATTTAAATGTGCATATGCATGAAACAATAGGGATTAGGTTTTAGATCAAAGAGACACTCCGATGTTAAGAGTATGTCAGGTTAGCTCATGTAAACCCTCGTTAAACTTAACAGAATTGTCAAAGCAGTATGATAACGAAAGGGACTGGATCTACTTGCGGGAGATCAAATAAACTTGAACAGAATAAAATACTAGTTCAAGAAGAGACTTTCCTGTTACTTGGTTAATTCGAATAATATAGAATGACAGGATTAGAATCCCGGGCGACGATCCCAAAGCACGAGCGAGACACGTGCGAAACCAAAACAGCACAAGTCCAAAACTCCGCACTAGATCTCTGCAAAATAGCAAACGTCAAACCCAGTTCCACTCCAACAAAATAGCAAACACGGGAACCAACCACACACACAGCAGATCAGGGGCAAAACAATGAACACCAATCCCTGATCCACCGTGCCAAAAGAGCAAACGACAAAGGTGACCAATCACCTAACGTCTCCTACCTTCGACAGAGAGAGAAAAGAAGAGAGCGGGAGAGACTCAGTGGCGACAACTGCGACGACTGGCAGCACGACGATGGCACAACGGCAAAGACGACGACACCACGGTTGGGAAGCGATGGTGACGACAGCTTCGACGAAGAGCAAGCTCTGTTTTCGATTGAAAACAGAGGAAGATGACGGTGTGGTGATTGGAGCCTTGAACGGCGACAAGGATGCGCTAGGGGATCTGTAGTGGATGTAGGGGTGAACGGGGAGATGATCGGAGCACAGGATGGCGGAGACAAGGATGAGATGGCGACGAGGCAATGGGTAATGGGTTACAGCGAGAAAATGGGTTGAAGGCAATGGGGACAGGGGTTGAGGACGGGGCTAGGGTGACGAGGGTGAGGTGGTTATGACGAGGGTAGCGGAGAGGCGACGGGAAAGCGACGAAGACAGGAGGGTATTTGGGCGAATGGGTAACAGGGAGAGAGAGCGGGAGAGCGGGATGGGGAAACAGGGAGGAACAGTAATGGGGATATAAAATGGATTAGGAGGTTAATGACGGATATGGGATTAATATTAGGGTTAGGGTTAAGGGATTAATATATATAGGGGAAAAGTTGAGATATTGGGTATTGGGTAATTGGGTATAAATCCAATAAAATAAAATATATTGTATATAATACAATGGATCAATATAAACCCAAACACCAGGAATAAGATATCTAATAAAATTTGCATTACATAAATTATTTGAAATAATTAAAAATACAATTATCGAATAAGAATTGATTCGTTTTAATAATCAATAATAATAATAATAAGTAATCTCATTAATCATAAGAATAATAAAATAACCATGTCTATAAAATAATGATAATACTAATAATAACAATTAGTAAGAATAAAACAATAAGAATAAAATACTAGCAATAACAATAGGAATTATCAGAGTAGTGTCATATGTATAAAAATAGGAATTTGTTGAAATAGTCCAATCAGTAATAATCATTCTTGATTTGAGTTAAAATGTAAATAGTTGATCAGGTAGAAATAAAGACAAGGTTTATTCAAAATAATTATAACTATTGTTTAGAAAATGCTTTAACATTAAATTCAAAACAGATTTTACAAATAACGAATTTATAAATATCAAAATACGGAAAAGTACCCAGGAAATACGTATTGGCGGAAATGGGGGTTACATAAATACAATTCATTTATTTCAATTACTCAACTAGCCATTCACAAGCATAATCTATATCTAGCATGGTTCCAAATTTACATTTCCATAGCAACATGATAATTCTACTACAATAACCCTAATTTATAGCAATTACCAAATAATTCATCAAGCATTCATTTTATTATCTAATTAGTTCCTTTTTAGAGTCGACACATGGTTAATTTACTAGTTTCTTTAGTAATTTCATCAATCAAATCCCTAGCATGATGTCTACATTAGAAGTAGAGAAATCACCCACCTATTTAAAATAACAAATGAAAAGCTCCTAGAAATATCCTTGAACACACGAATGGTCCTCCTCCTCCTAGATTGTGCCACCAAGTTACCTTCTCCTCCTTGTACAAGTGAACCCGAGCACACCTTCTTCTCCTTGATGTAGGCCGGCCTCCAAGAATGCAAGAACACACAAACTAGAACTCCTCTCAATCTTTTTACTCACACTTGTTTCTTTTTGTCACAACTAGAATTTCTTTCTCTTTCTCTTTCTTTCACAAACTTTCTAATGTGTTTCATGAATAGAATTGGGTGTGGGGGGGGGGGGGGGGGGGGACTTTCTTCTAAGGTGGGATGGAGGGCCAAGATTAAACTAGATAGTTGTAGATTAGGGGCTAGGATGAGTTAGGGATTTAGAGCAACCACCCATATACAAATAACCACCTATCCACTAAGCCAACTCTCCCACCTCTCCATGCTTGAATCCGGCCAAGCATACTAGCCATTGCACGTGCATGTGCAATGCACGTGCCACATCAACCACCCCTAGTTACTAGTTGTGCAAGCATTTGTTAGTTGATTTGTTACAAAAATGAGTCTACCCTACAAGTTGTCTCGTTTAAATGTGAATAAAATAGTGGGATTTAGAACCCATGGGATTAATAATTAAAATAATTAATTTAATTATGGTGGGCTAGATTCAAACAATTAGGCCTAGAATTTTAAAATAGGTTTTTGAATAAAAGGAGAAGAATAAGAATACTTTGTTCATGATATGAAAACAAATAATTTACTCAGTGTAAAATGCACATGAATTTGTACGTGCAAAACACGTAAAAAATCAACAAACTTATATTTATTAGAAATTAAAATTTTGAAGATGTTACAAGTTCGGATGCCTTCTAGGTTTTGGTCTGAGAATGTCACTGGGACTCCGAAGCTTTTGGCCAGGAAAAAGTTTCGTACCGAATTCTCTTCTCGGATGAAGGCCTTTCGAGAGGAGTTTGATTCTCCCCCCATAGGCCCTCCATGAATGGAATGGATAATTTCTCCTAGCTTCGAGTCTTGGGACTTAGAGGGCTTCTTGACCCGCTTGTTAGCTCCCCGGGGTAGAGGAGAATCAACTCTGTCCTTTCTGACAAACTTGGCTAGGTGCCCCTGCTGTATGAGCTCTTCGATCTCCTCCTTGAGAGCCCGACAGTTATCTGTGTTGTGGCCATGATCCCTGTGGAAGTGGCACCACTTGTCTATGTTTCTCCTATTCGCTGGGGTATTCATTCTAGGGGGAGCGCGAAGTAGCCCTTTCTTGTCCACCTTCATGAGAATTGCTGATATACTGGTAATGAACAGGGTGAAATTCTCAAAATGAGGAGCAAGACTGCACTGACCATTGTTGTCCTTCTGGAATTTCTGAGATCCTTCTTCGTTAGCACTCTTTCGTTTGTTCTCAGAAGATGGTGTAACACCCCGCAAAATTGAGTTATGACAATTTTGCCCACGGATGTTACGCACATGTATTCTGTACTGTTAAGGGTAATATCCGTAGCGTATTTTAATATAAAATCCAACATATTTTTGTATTTCAATTAATTATATATTTTCCGTCATCTCAAAATTCTTTTTTATCCTATTTTGAGCCAACTCAAATATTTATTTTAATCTTCGTATTTTTACGTGCATTGCACATGCTTTCAATACACGTGTCGATTATGTATATTTTACCGTTACGTGAAATATCTGTAACATTATTAATATACATGTTCGATGTATTTTGTATTTTGACTGTTTTTCCTTCTCTCAAATTTATTTTGTAATGATTCATGCAACACGCATATTTGCAGTGCACTTGTTGATTCCTAAAATTTTCTTGATTCATGAGAATTTTTCCTTTCATTTTCTAGTCACAATTGTGTGATTTATTTTTAATTAAAATCTATTAGGCCTAAATCCATTTTGTATCCCACAAAAATCAATTTAAAGCCCATATTAATTTTGTGCACTAAAGTGTACATGTAAAATATAGTTAGTTTGATACACTTGCCATGTGTAACACACACATCTAATCTAATAAAAATTAATAATAAAATTTGTATGAAGAGTGTGCACACACATTGATTACACGTGCACGTGTTTCTTACCATGGTTAAGAATGAGGGAAAGTGGTATGAGTTAGTGGGAAATAGGGAGTTATTTTGGGAAGTGGGGAACTATTTTGACCACACAATTTTTCTATAAATAGTCCCTACTTTTTTCATGAACAACACAACTCAAAACGAAAACAAAGAAGACAAAAAGGGAGAAGAGTTTGCGGGTTGTGCCAAGAAGAGGTCGGCCATTTTTAGGGACCATGGAGCTTTGGAGCATTACTTTCTAGGAGTTCTACAACTAGAAATTTTACATTTGGAATGGGCATTTCTCCAACTTTCTAATATAGTTTTATTAGTAGAATGTTAGATATGTGTGTTGCTGCTAATTTTGGTGTGGGAGCAAACAGATGAATTTTTGAATTCTTTTGGAAACAATAAAAGCAAACATGTTGACTTTCACCGGCGTTTGACTGATTTCTTACCGCTGTCGTTGACCTGCAAAAAAGTTCGTTACACCGGGATGGATCCCGACGACGAACCCTCCGATGCTCTTGTCAGTAATCAGGAAGATTATGAAAGAGTTGCTAATTTTGGTGTGGGAGCAAATAGATGAATTTATGGATTCTTTTGGAAACAAGAAAGCAAAACTTTTGACTTTCACCGGCGTTTGACTGATTTCTTGCCGCTGCTGTTGACCTACAAAAAAGTTCGATACACCGGGATGGATCCCGGCGACGAACCCTCCGACTCTCTTGTCAGTAATCAGGAAGATTATGAAAGAGCTTTATGTAAAAAAAAGTTTAATTATCTTGTTATGGTGGGGGAGAGGGGTATTTATAGTCGCCTTAGGGACCTGTTTCGAGATGTATCTCTAGTTCTCGGTATTTTTGGATAAGATCTAGCGTTTAAATCGTTTCATAGAGATAACCATAAATTTGAATTATTCTTTAAATATCTATCTATGTTGGTTTGTAACGGGTTGCTACCCATACCCAGTAGGACAAATCTATTTATGGGTTATTGGGCTTTGAAGAAAGACCCAGTTTCTATTTCAGACCCGTTTGTAGGTAAAATTACCGTTTTACCCATGAAAGCTTTAAGATTCGTGCCAAATTCGAACGGTCCCAATTTAATCCTATTTTTAGTCATATCACGAGCCCCCCACTCCTGGAGACTTAATTTTACATTCTTTGAGGAGTAGTTTTTTTTGTTCTAATGGCGTATGAGATTTTATTGGAGTTCTTAGGGGAGTTTGGATCTTGCTCGGGTGTAACGGTGTCAATCTGAGCTTGTAAAATGCCCAAAATTATTCTCAGATTTTTTTGAATTTTTTGTGATTTTTTCCAGATTTTTCTTTTAAAAATTCAATTTTTAATCTTTTTTGAATTTTTTATTCAATTTCCAAATTTAAATAATTAATTATCGAAAATTTTAATTAATTATTCTAATTTAATAATTATTATTTTCAGAATTTAAAATTATTTTCCAAATTAATGATTATATTTTAGAATTTTTTAATTTTTAATTAATTTTTCTGATTTTTTATATAATTAATTCAATTAATTAATTAATACCTGATGACGTAGCGCAATGCTGTTCGTTGATCACGATCAGGGAGCGCGCATTGCAAAGTGGCAGTTTTTCCCCATTTCACGTTTGGAAACCCTTCTGTTCGACACATGTGGCGAACGACTCGTCGAGCAAACACATGGCGGTCAACGGGGCCCATTTACTCTTTTCCTTTTTTTCGCCTTCGACTTCCCTTGCCTTTCTCTCTCCCTCGTCGTCTCCTTCATTCGTCTTTCGACTCATCTCCGCCCTTCTCCTTCGGCATCGTCTTCGACCTTTTTCGTCTTCGACGTCAGTGGAGAGGAGAGCTCCCATTGCTCGGAGGTGGCGAAGGAGCTCAAAGTGGGCTCTTATGGCGGTGAGGAATGGAAGTGAGCTCAGCTATGGGTTCGACCGGCTTCGGTTTATGGCAGTGAGGAATGGAGGTGAGCTCGGAGTTTGGAGGAGTTCGGCAAGGAGTTCGGAGCTCGGAGGCAGAGCTCGACGATGTTTGGAGGAGTTCAACGACGGAGCTCATGGAGGTTGGCGAGGAATGGAGGTGAGCTCGGCGAAGGGGGAGAGCTGTCGAAAAAGATGGTCGACGACAGAGAAGCTCAAGCTCGACGATGAAAGCCGGCAGAGCTCGACAAGTTCAGTAAGGGGTGAGCTTGACGGTCTTGGGATGAGCTTGGCGATCGTTGGAGCTCGACGGTCGAGGGTGGAGCTCATCATTGGAGTTCGACGAGGTGGAGAGCGGAGCTTGATGGCGATGAAGCTTGGTGAGGAGTAGAGGTCGTGAAGGAGGAGAGCTCGACGAGGTGTTTGGGTTGGCGATGGATTTTTTTTTTGGGCGGGAAGAACTGAGGGAGAAGAAGAGAAGTATGGGTTGCTGCTTTGGGCTTCTAACGAGTCCAAACCCGACCCCTTAACCCTTTAGTAAAACCCCCTTTTTTTGTTTGTTTGGCGAATTTCATCTGTTGATTACAATCGATCGCGCATCGGGAGGGAGAGTTTTTTTCCTCTCATTTTTTGTTCGGAAACAGCTCTGTTCGGCGAGAAGCGGTGATCGTGGCAAGCCTGCGTCGAACAATGGACGAGCGACACATGGCTCTAGATCGTTGACTGGTCAACGCCACTTTGCTCATGTTTTGATTGGAACATCGTCTGTTCGACTCGAAGCGGCGAGCGTGGTGAGCGTGCGTCGAACAACAGATGAGCGACACGTGGCTCTAGACCGTTGACTGGACAGCGCCACTTTGCTCATTTTTTCTTCGGATCACCGTTTGCTCGGCTTGCTTAATCCGTTTGGCGAGAGCTAGAATGCGGCGAGCGTTGCGATGGTTGGCGAACAGTCGCGTCTCTTGGCGAACGGTTAAGATGATCGACAAACCGTTGCCATGTTTGGCGAACAGTTGTGTCGTAACCCACTTTCTCGGTGCCAAGGAGGTCGGATCAGGGTGTGGAACCCCTCGCTTCGAAGCTGACTCAAAGGTCTACAACTTTTCTTTAGAAATAAGTTGAAGAATCACCCTTCTTTATGATCAAAATAGTCCCGTAATATCTTTGTCTACTTGATGTTGAGAAGAGCTTTGTATAACTCATCAGAAGATCCATTCTTGGAGGCGAGTTTAGGGAGCGTCTCTAGATGAGTTAGGCTCCGAAGTCTCTTGGAAGAAGGCAGCTCGGTAGGCAAGGGCTCTAGGAGAAAGCCATTTGGGAGGCGAGTTTGAGGAGCAATTCTAGGGGAGAGTCGTGCTCCGAACTTGTTGTTTAAGAAAGTTTCAATAGTTGTGGGAGCAATTTCGAATGGTGAGCTACTTCGCACTTTCTTATTTGCAAGCTGCTAAAGTAGTGTCAAACCAAGTGTTGGACTCCAAACTCGTCTTTTGAACTTAGTAAGTTGTGGGAGCAGCCCTATAGGACAAGCTGGACTCCGAACTTACCATTTAACGAGTCGTAGATGTGACTCAGAGAGACAGAAATGAGGCAAATGCAATAATTTTCAATAGAAAGAAGCTAAGTTTTATTGAAACAAACTAAGTGGCTACTTCAATAGGACGAGCCATTATTACATGTTTTTGGCCGTGTTATAAGCATCGACTTTATTGAAAACTGAAAACCTACATCTCCAATAGGGTGAAGGCCTCTTGGGAGGAGTTTGGTTCTCCCTCCATTGGACCTCCATGGATTAGGTGGAGGACGGCCCCAGATTCGGAACCTTGGAACTCGGCGGGCCTCTCTATTCGCTTGTAGGCTCATCAGGGTGGAAGATCGGCCCCATCTTTTTGTACAAACTTGGCTAGGTGTTCCCGCTGTATGAGTTCTTCGATATCCTCCTTGAGAGCCCGACAATCATCCTTTTCGTGGCTGTGGCCCTTTGAAAGCAGGCACCACTTATCCCTATTTCTTTTCTTGCCAGGGGTATTCATTCTAGGGAGAGCGCGGAGTAACCCTTCCTTATTCACCTCCATAAAAACTACTGATAACTAGCATCGGGGGGGGGGGGGGGGGTGAACTTCTCAAAATGAGGAGTTGGGCGGTGTTGGCCATTGTCGTTCCTTTGGAATTTCTAGGACCCTTCTTCACTCGTATTCTTCCGTTTGTTCCTGGAAGACGATTCCTCAAGAGTAGGGGGGTTGAAAGCCTCTTCCACTCGGATGTACTTCTCACTCCTAAGCAGGAGTTTTGAGAAGTCCCGAGGAGGGTTCTTGGCAAGGGAAGCCTTGAGGTCAGCGTTAGTGACACTATGCCCGAATGCTGCCGAGGCTACTGATTGGCTGAGGGAGGCAATAGATTGGGCTTTGGCGGTGAAGCGCCGAACATAATGTCTTAGGTGTTCACCCTTTCTTTGGCTGAGGGTCACCAAAGATGCACTTGTTTTCACGGCCCGGTGGCTACTCACGAAGTGATTAAGGAAGATCCCATCGAACTGATTGAAAGAGAAGATGGAGGCCGGGACGAGTTGAGAGTACCATTCTCTTGCAGGCCCCTTCAGCGTGACAGGGAAGGTTTTGCAAAGGAGCACATCCGAAACCTGGTGGATCATCGTGAGAGTTTTAAAACTCTCGATGTGGTCGGTAGGGTCCTGACTCCCCGTTGTATGACTCAAAGTTAGGGGGCTTGAAGTTTTCTGGAACCGGGGCTTCCATGATGAACCGGGAGAACGGAAGCCTACTCGGGCGGAAATTCCTCGTCCGTTGTTCCTCTTCCCTGTCAAGTCAGCAAAGGTGCCTCTCCATCTCATGAAGACGGCAGTAAACTGAGTCTTCCCTTCGGTTATATCTTGCCAAGCCTCGAGACTCTTTCTTATGCAGAAGGGGACTGGGAGTGCGGTGGTGATGGATTGGGGCAGGTTGAGGACTAGGCGCACGTTGCTCGTAGTTGGGAGCGACATTGAGGGCCCGCAGAACAGATTCTTGAAAATCCTGGAACTCTGCCCTTGTGACTGGTGCCCCTCCAGCTTGGCAGTCCTTAGGTGTGGCTCGACTTACTGGAGTATGACTTCTCCACCGACGACGTGGAGGGGACTCGCTTCGCCTCCTCGGGGGAGGGGATCTTCTGGTCCTCGGTCTGCGGGGGGTCCAAACTCTCGAGACCCCTAGGTGCTCAGGTTAATGGACTCTCTCAAGGGCTCGCCATCCATTCAAGCAAGTTCGGAGGTCAACCCCCTGTTGGCGGTTAACAATCACTTGACGGAGATCATGCTCAGGAGGGCTTTGAGAAGCCATCGAGTCAAGTGAAGGATTGTGGACCGAAACATGGTCATGAAGAGGATTTTGCTTTGGACGACTCCGACGAGAGCCCCCCTGGGCAGCCCCCTGAGACCCTGGCTGGGCCTGTTGAGGAGGAGGCTGTTGAGGAAGAACATCTTGGACTGGAGGAGGAGGAGGATAAGGAGTGGCTCTTTGGCTGGAGGCCGTTGCCTTCCCCTTCTCTTTCAGATGCATGGCTTGAAACTACTTTTCCTGATGAAGTAAGGTTGGATTGCTTTTTCGTTTTCCACGGACGGCGCCAATCTGTTGCTGCTAATTTTGGTGTGGGAGCAAACAGATGAATTTGTGGATTCTTTTGGAAATAATAAAAGCAAACCTGTTGACTTTCACCGGCGTTTGACTGATTTCTTGCCGCTGCCGTTGACCTGCAAAAAAGTTCTATACACCGGTATGGATCCGGGCAACAAACCCTCCGACGCTCTTATCAGTAATTAGAAAGATTATGAAAGAGCTTTAAGTAAAAAAAAGATTGATTACCTTGTTATGGTTGAGGAGAAGGATATTTATAGTCGCCTTAGTACTCATTTCGAGATGTATCTCTACTTCCCAGTGTTTTTGGATAAGATATAGAGTTTAATTCGTTTCATAGAGATAACCATGAATTTGAATTACTCTTTAAATATCCATTTGGGTTGGTTTGTAATGGGTTGCTACCCATACCCAGTAGGACAGATCCGTTTAAGGGTTATTAGGCTTTGAAGAAAGACCCAGTTCCCATTTCAGACCCGTTTGTAGGTGAAATTACCGTTTTACCCCTGAGAGCTTTAAGATTCGTGCTCGATTTGTACGGTCTCAATTTAATCCTATTTTTAGCCATATCAATGTGTGAATTGTTAGATGCATGATAACTTATATAGATTGAACATTCATATTTAGATTATTTGTTGTTGATTGAATGTGTGAAATTATAATATGTTTAATTTGGGGGCATTTTTCATAAGGTTTTGTTTTGAGTTCTAGTTGCACTTCAAAAATCCAGAAATAGTAAACTTGATGGAATCTAGAGCTAAAAATTTTATAGGAGCATCTCGTATATGTCAAGAAGGTCTCCTTAAAATTTCATAATATTTGGACCTCGTTTGCTGTTTTAATAAAATCCAAACTTGGGGCTGGCTGGCAATTGACTAGTTGCTAGAAATTTGTGCACATTTTGGATTTTGATCATTTCAACATCTTAGATAAAGTATTTTGAGAAAATTAAAAACTAGAAACTTGAAGTACACTCATTAACATTTCTGTAAAGTCTAAGAAATCAAATTTTCATAAAGAATTGAATTTATAATGAATTTTACAAGACTGAACAAGTGGCAGTACTTTAACATTTTGGCCCTACTATAAATTTCAAAGAATTCAGGGTTATAGACACCATAATTTGGGAAAACTTATAACTAAGAAGTTATAGTAGACTTGTATACCTTTATTTTGGTCTAAAGAACACAATTTTTTATGAAGTATATAATTTTCTATGAGTTTTACAAGTAGCATGAGATGTTTTGGATTTTGAACCCACTGTTTTGCTAATGAATTTAGATAAAATAATTGAGGATGAATGTAGATGATCTTAACTACAAAGTTATAGTAGACTCATTTATGATTCCTATAAAACTATTAAATCTATTTTTGGAGTAGTATCAGAATTTATAGTTGATGTCTTTTATCTAGTTGTCCTAAAACTTTTACAACATATAAAATTAGATTTCAAAATTTGGAATGTTAGTAAGATGTACCTTATGAGGAATTAAGAGATAATTAAAGGATCAAGTTGGAATGTTAAACATGTGATGTTCATGAGGGTTTTAACTTAACAAGTGTTATTGAATGTTGATTTGAAATTGTCGAATCAGACTATGAAACTAGTTATGCAAATAACTGAGTTGTGTGAATAAGGGAATAATTGGGAATGTGAATGAATGAAATTTCAAAATATGAATAATGAGGGTATGAATAACCCTTGATGTTGAACATGAAAGGTGTTGATTCTAGAGGCTAAGTGAGACCCAAAGTACCGGCAAAGTGATGAAAGTAATTATTGAGATTTGAAAAGTGGTCAGTATGAGATATCACTCTGGTATATTGTTTAAGACTGGTAGGAGAGTAAGATAGCTTTAGGCGATATTATTATTCATGTTTAAATTTAAGGGTACGTACTAGAAGGAGATGTGATGAAACTTGGGCAAACGTAAGTGGGGCGCCTCTATATAGTCTGACTGTGAACTCCAGGACTATTGACCAAATTTGACGGTGGACTCCGGGACTGTGGTTGCTTGCGGGGTGAGAAGAACTTCAATTAAATCTGAAACTACGATTTATCTGACGGTGGATTCCAGGATCATGAATAGTCGGGCGGATGGGAGGCAGATCACCAATATATATGTATATACTGGGACTAGAGGGGCACTTGCGGGATGTTCACACGACGAAGATTCTGTATGGTTTGACGGTGAACTCCGGGACTGGAATCCGTACTCGTAGAAGGTATAAACCTTGCTTCGTTACGGTAGTAGAATTTTCATAGCGAGAGATTGAACCCTATAATAAGGAGTATGATAAAAGCTTGCCCTCGGACCTATGTAGTATGGGATGCATAGAATCCGAACAAGTATGCATTAGTGTCATCGTAGAGTAATTTCTGCATTAGGCATTAAGTCATATCATACACTGACACTTCTAGGGTAGTCACTTTTCTTGTTTGCATTCAAGTATGTTTTTGCTAAAGTAGAAGAATTATTGTATTATAGCGTTGTGTCAGTTGTATGCAACTGGCGTGCCCATAGTTTCCCAGATGTAGGATTGGACTTGGCATGGAATTGAAGTCACCATGATGAGTTGATTACAAGATTGAAGAACTTTTAATTTTGTAGATTGCATTGTATTCATTTTAATTCCGCTGTGCTGTTGTAAAGAACTTGTTGCAAATAAAAGTTTTAAATTCCTTGTAAATTTGTATGAATTTGAAGTAAAAGATCCTGTATTTGCTATGAATTTCATGTGTTTGGAATTTTGGACGTTACAAATGGCTCTTCTCGACTAGGGTTTGAGAGCCTCTTCAGCTCGGATGTACTTCTCACTTCTAAGCAAGAGCTCCGAGAAGTCCCGAGGAGGCTTCTTGGCAAGGGACGCCTTGAGGTCGACGTTATTGATGTTGTTTCTGAATGCTGCAAATGCTACTGATTGATTGAGAGAGGTAATAGACCGAGCTTCGGCGATAAAGCGCCGAACATAATCTCTTAGGCGTTAACATTTTATTTGACTGAGGGTTAGCAAGGATGCACTTGTTATCTAGGCTCGAAGACAACTAACGAAGTGGGTGAGGAAGAGCTCCTCAAACTGGTCAAATGAGAATAGGGAGGTTGGAGATAAATGGAAGTACCATTCTCTCGCTGATCCCCTCAACGTTGTTGGGAAGGCCTTACAAAGAAGTGCGCCCGAGGCTTGATGGATCATCATGAGGGTTTTAAAACTCTCAATATGATCAGCCGGGTCAGACTCCCCGTTGTAGGTTTCAAAATGAGGCGGTATGAAGGTTTCGGGGACACGGGCTTCCATGATGGTCCTGGAGAAGGGGGGGTGTGCTCATGCGTAAGTTCTTAGTCTGTTGACCTCCTTCGAGGTTGATCTTGCTGAGGCGTCTCTCCATGTTTCAAAGGCGGTGATGAACCGGGTCATCCTTCTGGTCGGATCTAGTCGACCCTCGAGAGTTTCCTTCATGATTGGTAGCACAGTGAGGGTTGTGTGCTTGTCAGTCGTGATTTGGAGCGATGTTAAGGGCTCGCTGGATGTCTTCTATAAAATTTCATAATTTTTCCTGGGTGACCGGTGCTCCTCCATCATGGGGAACCCTTGGTGTTGATCGGTTTGCATTGGTGTGGCGTCTTCGCTGTTGACGGGGAGGCGACCCCTTTTGCCCCCTTGGGGAGGCAGGCCTTCTAGATCTCAGCCTTTAAGGAGAACCCCCGGTGTTCTGGATGAGGGACCTCATCACAGGCTTGTCTCTCATTCAAGCGGATTCGGAGGTCGATCCCTTGTTGACGGTTGACGATGATTTGATGAAGGTCTCTTGACCCCTGAGGACCTTGCGAGGCCAGCGAGTCGGTGGAAGGATTGTGGGTCGAAACATGGCCATGGAGAGGATGTTGTTCTTGATAGCTTGGACGGGAGCCCCTCGGTGCAGCCCCTCTGGACATAGGGCGAGCCTTTTTGGGAGGCGGCTGTTCAGGTTGAGGCTGCTGAACTCGTCGATCTTGCTGAGGGGAAGATTCTCAAGTGGAGCAGGAGAAAGAGGGGTGGCTCTTCGGCTTGACGCTGCTGCCATCCCTTTTCCCTTTGGAGGAATGGCTGAAAACTGATTTTAACAGCGAGTATGGTCGACGGTGCCAATTTGTTGCTGCTAATTTTGGTGTGGGAGTAAACAGATGATTTGTGAATTCTTTTGAAACCAATAAAAGCAAACATTTTGACTACTTGTCGGTGTTGACCGTTCTCAATGCTGCTGCTGACTTGCAAAAAGTTCGAAACACCAGGATTGATCCCGGCGATGAACCCTCCGACGCTCAAGTCGGTAATCTGAAAGATTATGAAAGAGTTTTTATGTAGAAAAATATTGATTACCTATTTCTGGTGGAGGTAAGGGGGTATTATAGTCGCCTTGGGGGTCAGTTTCGAAATAATCATTTATCTCTACTTTCCGGTGTTTTTGGATAAGAAATAAAGTTTAAATCCTTTATGATAAGAAATTTAGTTTAAACCGTTTTTTTAGAGATAATCATGAATTTAAATAACTCTTTAAATAACCTGAGTTTATTTATAATGGCCGTCACCCTAACCCGGTAAAGAAGACCTGTTCTGGGGTTATTGGGCTTGAAAATGACTCAGTTTTCATTTTCGGACCCGTTCGTAGTGGAAATTTTCGTTTTACCCCAGAAAGCTTTGAGAATCGTACCCGATTTGAACGGTCCCAATTTGACTCTATTTCTAGCCATATTAGACTCCCTTGGTCTTGTGGCCTTTATATTGTGCCGAGAGACTAGGTAGAAAACTAGGTTTGCCAGTTTTTCTTAAAAATAATTAATCCGGCCAAACAAATGTCACAAATGCCAAAAACCCCTGGATTAACCCTTTTGCAAATCACTGAGTTTCGAGCCCATATTGAACTTCTGATACTGAACTCCAATTCTGTTGGCTCACTTCTTCAGAAGAGCAATAGATTTACACTTACCTTTCCATTTAGTGTAATAAGGGATACCATAAACTAAATCTCTTCCTTGTCACATGAGGAAACAGAAGATCACAGCGGCAAGGCATTCAACGAGGAAGCTATCCAATAATCAGAACGAGTCCAGCACATCCAACCAATGTAAAATAAACCGGAAATAGTGGACTGAAAAAGAGTAGCCGTCCTCCTCCTGCTTTCTTTCTTGCACCGACATTTAATTTAAAATTTGAAGTCTTCCTTTCCCAACTTTTTTTCCCGTTCTGCTTCTAATGGTGGCTCCTAACCGCTTAACTTTTTTTCCCGTTCTCTTTGCATTACAGTTTTACAAAGTCGAATCAGTGTATTATTGTATCGATGAACATGAAGACTACATCAAAGATATATGTGCATATTTTTATAGTCGAATCGGTGTATTATGATATTGGTGGACATGAAAAATCATATAGTTAATATATCATATCTGCCAATAACACATTTTTAGCTCTTAATGGAAGAAAGTGAAGCATGGCAAATAGCACAGCCCAGTGGAATGTGTCAAATTCTATACTAAACATAAATGAGTCTGAGCAGAACACCAACTATAGTACCTACGATATTCAGGTAATGAACAAGATAATAAAAAATGCAAAAACAATGGAGTACTTCTTGTAGCAGTCATGGCATTAGATGTCGCAGAAGATACATTTTCAGCCATTTACTATTAAAAAAAAGGAGAAATCATTACTAAACATTAAAACCTGTATAATCAATTAATCATTTAATCACAGATATGATCAATGTTCTAAACATGAATAATCAATGTATAACAACAAGTACCAACCATGTATAATCAATATATGACATGTGATGTATAACAGCAGGTACCATTTGACATGTGATGCATATTGGAAATTAAAAAACTAGAACACTAAAAATTAAAAAGGCATCTGTGAACTGTGATGATAGTTGATGATATTGATAGTTGAATTGTCTATCATTCTATGTGACCAAAAATTAAAAACTAAAAATTAGAATACTGGAAAACTAAAAACTTGAACACTGGAAAACAGAGTGACTGTGTCACGTCCCGCTTCCCACTATACGGAAGTACGGGCACACAATTGAGGCCCAACGAATGATATAAGTATACAAATTCATATCATCTATAAGCTGTACAATACCAATAAGCTCAACAACACAGGTAACAATAGTTTTCACATGAACAATGCTGGAATACAATAACCAATATCTGAGATACAAGAAATTCGGGTCAAAATATCCGAGAATAAACAATATACTAAACAGTTTATTACAATGAGGTGGTAGAGAAATAGCTGTAGTAATTCCTTCTTGAGAGTCTGTTCATCAAGTTCCTTCTGTAAATCATCATCTGTCCTATATAAACATTAACTCAAAGAAAATAAGAAAATACCCGTTAGAGCAAGCTTCGGGCAGCAAGTAGCAACAAGCAGTAAAATAATAAAATAACAAGATATAATATGGAAGGAACAAAAAGTAGCAGTGCAATTACTGAAAAACAGTACAATACAATATGGAAGGAAGTAAGGAACTGGAACAATATGATCATGTAAGTAACAACTGTAAACAAGTGTATTCAAGACATCAAAGTATAATCAATTGGTAACCCAGGATCAGTTAATCAATAATCATGTAATCAAGAATCAGGAATCATGTAATCAAGAATCAAGTAATCAAGAATCAAAAATCAAGAATCAAGAATCATGCTTAGTGTCAATCTCGAGTTTATCGGTTTTATTAACTTATCTAATGCACGCAATCCTGTGTCCCATACCACAAGTTCGGATGTATATCAATAATGTGACGTTTAGACTTAAGTAATGAATTCTATAGGATTATGTACTCGGATCTGCCAGTGACAGTATCAATAATCAATACATGTAATTAAGAATCATGTAATCAAGAATCAAGAATCATGAATCACTATTCCGGAAAATACGGGCCCCCTTCCAAGGATATTCCCCTATATTGTCCACTACTAAGTCGTACCTTTATAATCCCGACTTGTTATCTTTTACAATAATTAATCAGGAACATGCAGTCGGTACGACTGGTGAAACGGTAGTATCAATACAAAATCTAGAAGATATCAAGGGCTATGCAATGCATGGTATTATATAGTTCAATTTATTAAATATGGAAAATAACAGGTTTATATGCAAAAATGTAGAGATAAATTTTTAGACACGAGCACCTACCTGCGTTCAAATTCACTTTATCATTGCCACAAGAAAGCAAATCTAATTCCGTCAGAGATTCTAAAAAGTAGACTACCTTCGGGCTCCAACGCATAATCACACGATACACTCTAGGGACAGTAGTTATGCATAAAAATTCATTATTGCTGGTTTATATTTCGTGCGCAGTTTCGGTGTCTAGAATTTATAACATGACAGTACTAAAATCGTGATATCTCACAATCTATAAATTGGATTGTGAAACCATAAGATGTTATGGATTCTAGACTTGATGGACTACAAATTTCATGTATAAAGTTCTTGGATCCAGTATCGGAACATGGTATAATTCTCAGTACAAGAGACAGGACAGTAGGTTTCGTGCACAGTTTTGGTATTCTGAAATTTACAATATCACATTACTAAAATTGTGATATCTCACAATCTATAAATCGGATTGTGAGACCGTAAAAAATTCTGTATTCTAGAATCATAGGGCTACAATTCATATATAAAAAGTTCATGGATTCAGTATCAAGAACTGGATCAAATTCTCTGTGCAAAAGACAGGCCAGTAGGTTTTGTGCACAGTTTTGGTTCTGGAATTTACAACATAATAGTACTAAAATCATGATATCTCACAATCTATAAATCGTATTGAGAAACCGTTAAATGTTCTGGATTCTAGACTCAGAAGGCTACAATTCATATCTGAAAAGTTCTTGAATTCAGTATCGGGAACTAGGTCGAATTTTCAGTATAAATTCGGGCAAACAACAGGACAGAGTTATTCGATATTCGATAATACGATTCGAAGTATATTAATGGTTCAAGATTTAAATCAATAGCATGGAATAAGTAACTAGACAAGAAAATATGACGATAACTAGGCTACTTGTTGAGAGTTCAAGAAAACGCTTGCCTTATAACAACGATTTCGCATGCAATGAGAATTACGGGATAAAGATGGAGATTACACAAGCTCGATAACTTGAAATAGAAGGCTAGTATCTTGAACTTACAACCGCAGCGATGGAGTTCGGCTTCGAGTGTTAGACTACAACTTAACGGCAGCATGAGCAACGATGACTACGGATGTAACACCGCAAAAAATTAAAATGATTTATTTTGCATTATTAAATAATATTAAATCAGTGAAGTTGACTATTTTGACTATTTTCTTGAAATCACAATTTTGCACGTGCAACACACGTGCAAAGTTAGAAAATTTTGAATTCTTAAAATTTTATAGTTAATGATTTATTTTCCTATATATTTATTTTTATTTTTATTTTTCATATTTATTTAAATTAAATTGACTATTTTATGAATTTCTAAATTTTACACGTGCAAAACACGTGTAAATATTTTTTGGGGTGCAAATATCCAATTTTAAATTTCTGAATAAATTCTCTTATTTATAGTTAATTATATCCTAAATTTTATGATTTTTCTGAGTTAAGAAACTATTTTTATAAATACTTAGAAAGAGAGGGGCTTTTATGTAAAAAGCCGATTAGATCTCAAACAAATAATGAAAATTCGTTTTTTGCTGCTTTTTGGGCTGGCCATGGTCATTATTAAATATAAAATTTATTTAAAATACTAAAAGATTCATGGCCATGGTCATTATTTAAAATTTATTTAAAATTTATTTTGTAAAGAATTAAACATATATGGTATTTTTGGAAATATGGAATTTAAGTTAAACCTTGTGCGAATATTTTTCTTGGAAACTAAAGTTCAGAATTTTTTTTTGGAAAATCTAATATTTATTAATTTTCTGGATTTTTCTGATATTTATTTGACATATTTGCAAATATTACAAAGAGATGGACTTTTGTGCAAAATTTTCACTTTGAGTACAAATCCGAAATTTTCTAATTTCTGGGCTATGCTTGATGGTTGGATAACTCAGTAGTAAAAGGATTGGGTTTTATTTTAATTTATTTAACTTATTTAACTAGTTTATTAAAGAAATGTTTATATATGTAAAGTAATAATTTGTTAAGAGATATTTCCATAAACTTGTAAAACCCTAAAAACTCTAGATTTTGGCCTATAAAAGAGCCACTACAGCCGTCCCCTCCTCTGCAAAAACAAAATATATTTTTTTACTATTAATTTCTTGGAGTTTCGAAGTGATGATCTTGGATTTTTTGCAAAAGAAGGGCTTTTTCTAATTTTTTAATAATTCGGTTGATTTCTTCAATAAGGTGCGTGACAAATATTTGATTTCTTGCTATTGTATGCATGTTGTATGTGATAATTTGTCTATTAGAAAGCATGTTAGGAGTTTGTATGATGATATGATGAATATTGAAGGATGAATGAATAAAAATCGAATCTTTTCATGAAAACTATGCTTTTGATGATTAAACCCCTATATAGATGACTTGAGATTGTTCAGAACCTAATAGAAACCATGGGTATGTTGTTTTCTTTATGCTTGCTGAATTGGTCATATATAATGGATCATAAGACTTAAATTACTTAAAGTAAGCAAAATTGAACCTTTACTGTGTATACATATGCATATGATCTTTTCTTGATGTTTTAATGAGAAAAACTTGATGAAGGATTGTTATAATTGCACATATTCATGGGTAAACTATTGTAAGTAGCAGGAACGTAGCTGCCCTGGGCCCAGGGTGTGCAGCTGATTTTAAAAAAATTTCAAAAAAAAATTAATAAAATAAAATATAATAAGGGTTTATATGTAAAATTCCCAACCCATTTAGTCATTTATAGATTTTACTTTACTCTTCTTTCACTCTTTTGTTTATACTCTACTGAACCCAAACCCACTTCATAATGAATTTGTAAGAGGGATTAAAATCTACAAGTGATTAGTAGGATTTGTAGAGGAGGTCAGAAGAGAGAGAGAGAGAGAGCAAGGAGTCAATCGATTCCAAACCCTATTGTAAGTAAATTTTTTGTACATTTTGATAATTAGGGTTCATATGCTGAAATTTCGTGAATTCATATATGATAGGATAATTAGATTGCTAATTTCTGTTTCAGTGTTACTGATTTGTTTGAGAATGGACTGAATTAGTATGATATGTAATAAAATTAGAATCCAGATGGGTACAGATTATAGTGTTAGTTTCTGTCCCAATTTTGAGCTAATTTCTGAAATATTTTATATTTAAACACATGGAGTTTAAAGTTGAATTTTTTATATGCATATCTTATACATGGAGTTTAGAGTTGAATTCTAACCATTAGTTTTTACTCTTTCTATGCATTAATGCATATACTTATGAGATGAACATCTAATGCTTGATGCACTTAATTACTTTGAGGTAGACTGATGATTGAAGTTGAAAATGGAGAAGGTTTAACTACTGGTTTATTTTAATGGTTCTAAGTTGTTGAAAATGCACACCACTTGTTTGATGAAATGCCTAAGAATGATAAGGTTTAGCTTGCATGGGCATAGTTTTACTTTGCCAAACTAGTGTTTTGATCAGCTACCATTTCAGGAGGAGATAAAATGACTATAAGATAGTAATTCCACATATGGATGAATTATTCGTACAACATGGAAGATCCCATCGCAACTTTAAAGGAAAAATAAATTTTCATCATTATCGTATTGATTTGTTTTATGAAGTGATTGATTTGCAACTTCAGGAGTTGAACAATCGTTTTAATGAGGCAAATACGAAGTTGTTGTTGTGTATGGCTTTTCTTTATCCAAGCAATTCATTTTCTGCTTATGATAAGAGAAAATTGCTTCGCTTTGCTGAATTTTATAGATCCAATTTCTATAACATTGAGTTAGTGCACCTTCACCGGCAACTTGATACCTACATTTTGGATGTGCGCTCTGATGACCGATTTTCTGAAGTTGTAGGAATTAGTGGGCTTGCTAGAAAGATGGTTCATTTAAAAAAACATCGTGCATATCCGTTGGTATATTTACTCTTGAAGTTGGCATTGCTATTACCCGTTGCAACCGCAACAGTAGAGAGTATTTTCTACAATGAAAATCAACAAGACTTCATTACGAAAGCGATTGGGAGATGAGATGATGAATGATTGTTTGGTTGCATATATTGAAAGAGATGTATTGGATGCGATTGACAATGAAGATATCAGTCAATATTTTCAGAATATGAAATCTCGAAGGGTTTTATTGCTAAAGAAAAATATTATTTAGTGATTGTAATAGTTTGTGACATTTGATAGTAATATATGATATTTTGAGGCTTGCAAATGTGTTTATTATAATTTATTTTAATAGTAAGTGTCGCGCCCCCTAGATGGAAATCCTGGCTACGCCACTGGTAAGTAGTTGTATGTGTGTTTAATAAATTAAAAGAGGGGTTTATGGATAAAAAATATCTAGTTTTGAGGGTTGGAGGATTTCTTGATTTCGGGTCTGAACATACACAGGTCGAAATTGGACTTTTGTTTTTTATGATGTTTTCGATTGGATCTTGAGTTGTTTTAATACTGAGATTGTTTTAAACAAAATACTACTTATAATCAGTGATTTCCTGATGCTTAACTGATACTATAACATAACTATACACTTATATATACATATACTCATATGTTACTGTTGTCGAAATTGGTTTTTGATGTTTTAATGAAATTTCGATTGAAATCTGAATCGATTTGATGTTGAGTCTTATTTAAACAATATATTAATTATATGTGTTGTTTTCTTGATGTTTTACTAAAGCTTAATCACATATATACACTTATATGAATTATCATGTCCTGTTTTGAAGTATTTATGAAAATTTTCTCTTTTTATGATCTTGATGAGATTTTGAATAGTTTTATAAACTCCTATATGTTATACAAGTTGTATTTGATCATCTCAGGATTTTAGAATTTAGACTTGAGCTTTTAAAAACTATAATCATGTATCAGTCGAAAAAGTGCACAATTTTAAAACTAGTCAAGTAACAGCCAACGGTCGACCGGTCCCATTTTGAACTAAGATGTGCGGCCGACCGACGTTTGAAAGATTGGATTTTCTGGGCTTGTGCAGTCGACCATTATCTTTTTGAATTGTTTCCGGCAATCGACTATCACCTGTTGTTTTGATGATTTCTTGAGTTTTCTTGTTGATTTCTTGAACAATTATTTCTTCGAACTTATGGATTATTGATCTACTATTTTAGATGATGTTTTTACTACAGATTACTGTATTTTACTGACAGTTATATTTTGATCGTAATAGAATTTAAATTGGTATTTCTATGACTTTAAGAAGCAAAATATATACGGTTTTCAAAGGAATTGATGTTTTGTAATTTTCTACGACTTCAAAATATGATTCTCAGTTATTTAGTAGATTTTATATCTTCTTTCAGTTCTGGGAATTTACGAGTATATTGAATTAATTTGGATTTCTATTGATTAAAGAAGTTTTCTTAACATCAACGTTTTGATGATGAAATAAAGAGTTTTAATGAAAGTTTTGTGTTGATGATTGAGTGGTGAGTCTATAGAGGGTGAGTGGGACCCTAGTACACCGACAGTTGAGATTTTGTAGTTTGGCCAGTTGTGGCTTTGTTGATAATCAGTTGAGCTGATTCCGGTAAGGTATACCAACTCTAGGAGATTCGTAATTAATTAATTAACTTCATAAGATAAGGACAGGCACTAGATGATGATATGATGAAATGAGTGCAAACATGGGTTATGGACCTCAGTATGATTTGCGGTGTGAGATAATCCCTAGAATTATCGAGGTGTGAGTGAAATAGTCTCCGAAATTACCTACGGTATGGGATTGATCTCCGGAATTATCGGGACCGAGGCGACACTCATGGGATATTCATGTGATGAGGTGCCACAGCTTGCGATGTAGGGTATTCACGAAGATTCCCAGGTGTGAATGAAATAGTCTCCGAAATTATTTGTGGATAGAGATTGACCTCTGGAATTATCGGGGCATGGACTAGATACTCACAGTTTATCTAAATCTCATATTAGTCATCGTAGTAGGATTTTGCATAATGAAGAATTTAACCCTATAAAGTGGAGAACGATAAGGGCTTGCACCGGACCTATGTAGTATGGGATGCATAGAATCCAACAAGTATGCATTAGAGAGTCATCATCCTGCATTTGTGTTTTCTTGACTTGGTTTTATGCATGATGTTTTCTGTTTTCCTACACATAACACTTAGTCTAATTTCACTTGATGTTTTCGTATTTTATTTATTGTTATTTCATATTCCACTCGTTACTATTATTGGTATGTATTGATTATGACTTTATTCTTTACATTTTATTTATTTTGTATTTTTTTATGTCACTCACACCGTTATGGCTTACCCCTGTTGTTTTGGGAGTTAGGATTATCTCTAACCTCATGTTTTACAGGTAGGTACCTATAGCTTGGGGTTTGAATGCATGTGGTAGAATGATAATATGGCTTAAACAAATTGTAAAAGAAAGAAATTATAATTGAAGGTATTTTATTTTTCGCTGTGCTTTGTAAATAATTGATGTAATAAAAAGTTTTAATTTTTCCTGTATTTGGTTGCTAAGTTTATAATTACATTGAAGTTGATTCTGAAAATTGTGTCACGTATTTCTAATTTTATTTATTGGAAATTTTGGGGCGCTACAAAGTTGGTATCAGAGCATGCTTCAATTAGTAATTTTAAACATGGTATGGGGAATAAACATAAATGGGAATTTGATGTGTGAGAACCTAGGTGGACATTAGATGTGTGAGTACACAAGTGGACATTAAATGTATGAATACCTAGGTGGACATTAGAAGTGTGAGTACCTTGGTGGACATCTGATGTTTATAACTTGATTGTTTGATCATGAAGACCTGTAGTGAGATTTAGACTGTCTGTATGCTTAGACTTGAATAAAATTTCTTTATCGCCAGTGTATTGGTTATTTTTGCATAAAGCATATACTTTTCTCACTAGCTCTTTTTTTGACCTCTTTTGTTCACTTTATGCATTTGATAATTTATTATGTAAGGTATTACCCTTGTATCTTTTCTATCTTACTTACTAATATTCACTATATCTTTCCTATTTTACTCATTGTGTATAATTTTTGGATTCTATGATTTTCCCCAGTATTTTTTCAGTTATTAAATTTAATTATCTTCCACTACATTCTTTTAATTATTTATTCTCTCGTATTTTTTTTAAAATTGTTACCTGCTGATTTCAGTGTGGGGGTAAACAGATGAGATTTGTGAGTTCGAGAAAACCTGAACAGTAGATCCAAGCCTTCTGATTCCTGCCGCAACCTGCAAGGAAGTGCGAGACACTGGGGTTGATTCTGGCGACGCACCCTCCGACGCTCTTGTCAGTAACCAGTGGTGATTAAAGAAAGAGCTTAAGGTGGAAAAAGAGTGATTACCTGGTCACAGTGGTAGAGGGGAGGTATTTATAGTCGCCAGGGGAGTAATTAGGGACCTGATTCCCTGTGTAACTGTCAGGAGTAAAATCCTCACAGTCTGTTTAGGAAACTAACCCCTGATTCCCTGGTGAGAGTAAATCAGGCCCGTTGACTTGGTCAAATCAGTGACCCTGATTTGTCTCTTGTTGGTCTGGGTTCGCCTCTGGTCGGGACCCGTACCCAATCGGAGTGGATCCGTTTGTGGGCTATTGGATCTGTGAGAAGGAGATCCAATACCCGCTTTGGATCCATTTGTATGTGAAATTACCGTTTTACCCCGAGCTTCAAGATTCGCGCCCAATCTGGACGGTTCCGATTTAACCCCATTTGTAGCCATATCACGAGCCCCCCACTCCTAAAGACTGAGTGTGATCAGCCTTTGAGGAGTAGTTTAACTGTTTTAGTGGCTAGTGGAGTTGTATCGGAGTCCAAATAGAGGATTTTGAATCTCGGAGGGGGTAATGAGGTAATTTTTTGATGCCATGTGCTGTTCTCTAGCCATATCGAGTATTTGACGACTTTTATCTATTTTTTCGGGCTATTTATGTAATTTTGCGATGTGTTACTAATCGTTCGGGGGCCTTACCAGTACATTCTAGGCAATAATTGTTCGTTCAGGGGCCCAAAAATATACCCCCGAATTTTTAATTATTTTCTAGAATTTTTAGTTAGTTTTCCCGAATTTTTAGCAATTTTTTTGCAATTTTTAAATAAATAAAACGATTTAAATAAAAAAATGATTTTAAATACCGATTTATGACGTGGCTCGATCTGGGCCGTTGAT
This sequence comes from Hemerocallis citrina, assembly GCA_017893485.1. Taxonomy (NCBI): domain Eukaryota; kingdom Viridiplantae; phylum Streptophyta; class Magnoliopsida; order Asparagales; family Asphodelaceae; genus Hemerocallis; species Hemerocallis citrina. The sequence goes on from CM030358.1 coordinate 239,307,872, forward strand.
CATGGACGAGCACGAATTTTTGAGAGATCCATCGGTTGTTATCGCTCGGAAGCTTTTTCTCCGTTTGCAAGCTCGGGATGGCGCTTGCTCGGCCGCCGACCGAAGGGACAGGGGTTCGGCAGGTCGAGCGACGTGGCACAATCTGAGCCGTCGGATGATGGCGCGCCTCCCAAGAAAACGCTATCTTGTCTTTTAGCGCACGTGGCGCAATCTAGACCGTTCATCATTAGAAGCACGAATTTCCAACGGTCGTAGTTGCTCGGTGTCTTTTTTCTCCGTTTGCAGGATCAGAAAGGCACTTGCTCGGCAGCCGACCGAAGGCATGGGGTTTCGGCAGTCCGAGCGACGTGGCACAATCTGAGCCGTCGGATGACATGGAGCAAGTGTAGGCTCGGAACGGCACTTGTTCGGCCGCCAACCAAAGGTATGGGGTTTCGGCAGTCCGAGCGACGTGGCACAATCTGAGCCGTTGGGTGACGACACGCATCTCGAGACGGGCACACTTCTCAAGAAAACACTATCTTGTCGTTTAGTGTCCTCGGCGAGATCTGGGCCGTCTGATCGAAATCTTACACGAAAGTTGAGGAGAAAGTGAGTTTTCTCCGTTTGCAGGATCGGAAAGGCACTTGCTCGGCGGCCGACCGAAGGCATGGGATTTCAGCAATCCGAGAAACGTGGCTCAATCTGAGCCGTCGGATGTTGGCGCACATCTCGAGACGGGCACATTTCTCAAGAAAACACTATCCTGTCGTTTAGTGTCTTCGACGAGATCTGGACCGTCTGATTGAGATCTTACGCGAAAGTTGAGGAGAAAGTGAGTTTTCTCCGTTTACAGTCTCGGGAAGGCACTTGCTCGGTAGCCGACCGAAGGTATGGGGTTTCGGCAATCCGAGCGTGGAAGAGCGTTCCGAGACGTAGAGGGGGGAACAGATCTCGATACGGTTCAATTTTCAAGGGAATTAATGGCGCTCCAGGATTCATGCGGCGTTCCATCTTCCCAGGGTCATTAATGGCACTCCAGGATTCACCCCAATTAATGCGGGGCGTTTCAACTTCCGAGGGTCATTATGGCTAGTTTTTGGAGGGTGGTTATAAGTACCCCAAATCCTCTTGCAGTTTTAGTCACAAAAAAGTTGAGTTTCAGCCCTCGGGGGCGTCTGCCTTGGGTGGCTGCTCTTTGGCTATGGTCTTCTCTTGGTTGTGACGGCCCCGAAGTGGATGTCACGGCCGGAGGAGATCATAGCAGAAGTAGTGGCGACCGGAGTCAAGGCGGATGCTTTCCCTGCGAAATTTTAACCTCGAGGAGTCCGGATGGGTGGTCACTCTTTTGCCTTGTTCTTCTCCTGATCCTGACTGCTCTGATGTGGGTGTCAGGGTCGAGGGAGAACATGGTAGGAGAGGTGGCGACCGTAATCCGAGCTCGAGGGGTGAATTGCTTCAGGAGGGCGGGTAGTCGTTCTTCCGCCAAAATCTTCTCCTGATTCTGACGGCCCGGCTGGAGGCGTCAGGGTCAGGGGAGATATTGGTAGAATGGTTAACTACCGAAGTTCAGATCAGACTAGTGGTGTGTCTCGGTAGGACAGGTGGTCGTTCTTCCACCATGGTCTTCTCCTGACTCTGACTGCCCCGGTGTGGGTGTCAGGGTCGGGGGAGATCATGGTGGAAGAGGTGATGACCCAAGTCCGGATCCGTGGGAGGAGTTTGCTTTGGAAGGACGGGTGGTCGTTCTTCCACCGTGATCTTCTCCCGATTCTGACTGCCCCGACGTGGGTGTCAGGGTCGGGGAAGATCACGGTAGAAGAGGTGATGACCCAGGTCCGGATCCAAGGGACTGCAGCTTCGGAATGATGGGTCTCTTCCGACCTATGTCTTCCTTCCGGGCTGGTGGCTTTGACGGTTGCCAGTCTGGAGGAGTTAGAGGTGGGAGGTGTGCCGCTCTGCTTTTGACCGGGCCCGGTGGGTCGGCAGTTTCTCTCTAATCCTTGAACAACTTGTGGCTTCGGCTCCGAGGCCGGGGGCTTTGTTTTGCTCACGGGTGAGAGGAATGCCGACCGAGACCTGTGGCCTGGGGGGCTGCCGAAGGCGGCGCCTTAAAACTTTGAATCTAAATTTTTTTTGGCTTCTTCGGACAGAAGTGGGACGTCTGAGGGCACGGTCGTCCGAGCGTCACTGGGCCGTCGGGTAGGCACCAGCTCGGTTGGTCGACCGGGATCCGAGGGCATGGTTGTCCGAACGACGTGGCGCAATATGAGTGTCAGATGGTGTGGCAAATCTTGAGACGGGCTCAGTTACCAAGGAAACGCTATCTTGTCGTTTAGCGTCGTTGGCAAGATCTGGGTCGTCTGATTGAGATCCTACACGAAAGTTAAGGAGAAAGTGAGTTTTCTCCGTTTGCATGATCGGTATGGTGCTTGCTCGGTTGGCCGACCGGGTCTATTGCTGCTGAGTTCAGATTGCATGTGATTCGGATTTAGACCCTGTTGTGCTGAGCCACTTGACTTGGTGAGAAGGCAAAGCGGTTTTGGGCCTTCGTGACATTTCGAGAGTGGCCCACGAGTCGCGCCCTTTCGTTTGGAAGTCCAAGGGACGTTCCTTTTTTTACTATAAATCTTCACCCCCCCTTCAATCCAAGTTTCATTATTCACTTTTACTCTCTCTCTCCAGTTTTTACTTTCACCTTCGAAGTTTTTATCTCCCTGGTGGCGCTGCTAGCTGTCACGGCAAGGCATTCTTTGTCTCCGGCGAACTTTTCCGACCATTGCTGTCACTTCAAGGTCAGTCTCTTTCCTTTCTCTTTTGAAAATGGTTAAGATTACGTCCTCGGATAAGACCCCCATCTCGGACCAAGCCGTAGGCCGAGCGGGCAAAGGAAAGGAGGTGGTGGAGCCGACCGATCAGAGCATCGTTCGGCTGGACAGAGAGGGGGAAGTAGCCGAGGCGCCTCAGGAGGTCGCGGCGGCGTCTCAGAAGGGTAAAGGAGTGGTCACGATCATCGAGCAGCCGAAGACGGTGGGGTCGTTCGGCCGGCAGCCTATTGCCCTGTCGAGCGTGGGAGGTGTTCGGGACTACGCCGAGGAAATCTTAGAAAAGGTGACCCAAGGCACAGCTAAGTCGGTGGAGGAGAATGAACCAAGAGAGTTGTCCGAAGTGGACCATACCATCTCGTCTCTTACGGAGGCCGATCTACATCTGATCCGAAAGGGGTTCCAGATTCCCGCCGAATACAGGCTACTCCTCCCTGGACCAGGCTTCCGAGCCAACACGAAGTCTTCGACAGATGTGTGCGTCTTTCCTGTCGACTCCCTCTCTGCCGGGCTCTGCTTTCCCCTTCATCCGTTCGTTGCCGACGTCTTGAATTGGTACGGTTTGAGCCCCGCCCAGCTGATGCCGAACACCTGGAGGCACGTCACGGTGTTTGTTCTTCGGTGCCAAGAGATCGGCACCGTACCGAGCATGTTCCTCTTTCGGAGCCTGTACCGCCCCTGCTAGCCAAGCCGAAACGAACAGAGGTTCTACCTTTCGCCGCGGATGGGCGTAAAGTTGATCGAGAACCCAGATTCGATCAAACATTGGAAGGAGAAGTACTTCATCATCCGAGCTCCCGTGCCGTGGGCGATACCGATAGTTTGGGCGAAGGATGGCCTGCCCAAGCGAGCCAAGAAGGAGCCGAAGCTGAGTGACGAGGAGGCAGAGGTCCTCAAGAAGCTCCTCGCTCTGCCAGCGCTAAGCTGGAAAGATATTACCGAGGAGGCTCTGTTCCGAGGGGGTCTCAGTCCGATCGACCCTAGTACGCTTCTGGTATTTATACTCTTTGCTTAAAGTTCATGAAAATTTTTCTAAGTTTTTTCATTCGGCTTGTGCAGAGACGATGAAGATGGACTACAAGGCTTTGATGGCGAAGGCCAGGGCAGCGGAACAGCAGGAGACGAGGAAGAAGAGGCCTTCGGCTGGGCCTCAGGGCGGCCAAGCCCCGAAGATACCTTCGGTCAAGAAGACGAGCGACCTGCAGAAGGCCGTTGTTCCGGGGACTGGCCCCGAGCAGGAGAAGTCCGCGGCTACGGATCCTCCATCTTCCAGTGTGCCGGCGCCAGTGGTGGAGGGGGATGCAGCCGGCTCATCGAGCGGTGCATTCGGGGTGAATGAGGTGTTGTCCCTCCAAGTTCCGCCCCTTACTGCCGAGGCAGAGAAGATCTTGACCGAGCGGCATAAGCAGATCTTCGTCCCTGACTGGCAGGTGATGAATGTCGACGGCTTCTTAGGGCGACGGCAACATCTGCATGGAAGTAGTAGGGCTGCAGGAGACCAAACTCGAGCACGGGCGCAAGCTCAATCGAGTTGGTGGTAACAGAATCAAGGAGTGGTTGCTTCGCCCCTCTGTCGGTGCCTCAGGGGGGATTGCTATAGGGTTTAATTCGGATCTTCTGTCCTGCGAAGAGGAACATTGTGGTACGTTCTCCTTGACTGCCCGACTTAAGCAACGTTCAGATGATTGGGTACAGACGGTGACTGTGGTCTACGGGCCGAACGTGGCCACAGACAGAGAGGCCTTCTGGCAAGAATTGGCCGACATCCGTCAGCGCTGGTAGGGACCTTGGATTGTGGGTGGGGATTTCAACATTACTAGATTTGCTTTTGAGCACCAGGGTAGAGGCGCTAGCGACAGGCACCGAGAGGAATTCAATAGAGTTATCACGGAACTTGAATTGATTGATATCCCAATCAATGACAGACTTTTTACTTGGTCTAATTTGCAAGCGGATCCGATTATGGCTAAGTTGGACAGGGTTCTTGTCTCTATGGATTGGGAAGCTTTATTTCCTCTCGCTTCGGCCAGAACGATCCCCAGACCAACCACAGATCACACACCGATCCTCCTCGATGTGGGGAATCGGGGAATTCGCAAGCCTAGGAAATTCAGATTTGAAAAGGCATGGCTGGAAATTTAGGGATTCCATCATATGGTTATGGAGAACTGGGCACTCCCAATGGCCGGCAGGGACGTGGCGTCTCAATGGTGTGGTAAAATTCGAAGACTGAGAAAGAGGCTCTGTAGATGGAATCGGTCTAGATTCTCGACCATCTGGCATGATAAAGAGTCCTATCTGGAAGGTATTGAGGAGCTTGAGAGGGTGGAGGAAACTAGAACCCTTTCGCAGGAAGAGCGAAACAGGCTTTTAGAACTCCGTCATAACATCGCCAATCTGTATAGACTAGAAGAAATCAAATGGCAACAGAGATCCAGGATTTCGTGGCTCAAAGAGGGAGACGCGAACACGGCCTACTTTCATCGGGTTGCAAGTGCCAGAAGGAGATCCAATCTTATCCTTTCAATTCAGACAGCTACAGGAACATCGCAGGACGAAAAGGTGATTTCCACTACATTCCAGTCATTCTATAAGGGTCTTTTCGGGAAGAAGAATGACTTTAGGATTCCAATGGGGGCACACTTCTGGCAGGAGTATCAGATTGATCCAGATCAAAACTTTTCCTCCTTGGAGGAACCATTCACGGAGTCAGAGGTCAAAACGGCCATTGACCAGATGGGAGCTGACAAGTCACCTGGGCCTGATGGCTTTCCTATGTTGTTCTTCCAAGTGTTCTGGGAGGAAATTAAAGGAGAATTTATGGATGTAATGATGGAATTTTTTCACAATAACCTAAGGCTAGGAATGTTCAACTTTGCAGAAGTTGTGTTGATCCCCAAACGGGAGGATTCTAAGTGCGTTAGGGATTTTAGACCAATTAGCCTGATAAACTGCTCGGCTAAGATCATCACTAAGGTCCTAGCCATCTGCTTGGGAGGCATCATGGACAGTCTTATCAGTAGATCTCAGACGGGATTCATTAAGGGCAGATGTATCTTAGACTGCGTGGCTACTGCTGAACAAGTTATCCACCACTGCCACAAGAGCAATTCCAAGAACTTCCTTCTCAAACTGGATTTTGAGAAAGCATACGACTCTGTGGACTGGGAATGCTTGCTAGAGGCTCTCAGGGGGAGAGGTTTTGGGGACAAATGGATTAAACGGATTAAACAATGTCTACATTCTAGCAAAACGGCAATTTCAGTGAATGGGAGGCCTGGTCCCTCGTTCCCGTGCAAGAAGGGACTCCGTCAGGGGGATCCTCTGTCCCCACTTCTATTCACTATTGTAGCGGATGTGCTCAGAGGAATGCTAGATAATTGTCAAAGAAAAGGGTGGATATCGCCTGTGGCCAGCAGCAATGCTAATCAGGGATGCACGATCCTTCAATATGCCGACGACACCCTGATCTTCGGTAATGGGACTAGAGCGGAAACAATCTGCTTTAAAGGGGCCCTTTACTGCTTTGAAGCCTGGTCAGGCCTGAGAATTAACTTCCATAAGAGCGCGCTAGTTCCTATTTCACTCTTAGAAGCTGAAATTCGAGAACATGCCACCATCCTCAACTGCGCGATAGAAGAATTCCCTATCAAATACCTAGGGCTTCCGCTCCATCCAGGGAAGCTCACGAAGGCTGACTGGTTGCCTATTATAGACAGGGTGGAAGACAGACTGTCCGGATGGAAAGGCAAATCACTTTCGCATGGGGGCAGAGTGGTTCTCATCAACTCTGTGTTATCCAATCTGCCCATTTACTACATGTCCTTTTTTGAACTCCCAAAGTGGGTGATCCAAAGGATCGATTGCATCAGGAAAAGATTCCTCTGGAAAGGTGCCGACTCAAATAAGGGAGGCTACCACCTTATTAAATGGAATATCGCATGCATGAAAAAGAGGCACGGAGGGCTAGGCATCACTGACCTCAGAGATATGAATCTGGCACTCCTGGGAAAGTGGTGGTGGAAAGTGTTCCATCACTGCGGGGAAGGATGGCAGGACTTTATCCAACCTTACCTTCGTGGGAAAGGGACAAGAAATCTAGGCTTCCGAGTAGGATCCAAAGTCTCCCGGTTCTGGAAAGGAGTTGCTAAAGCCAGCAGACCTTTCAACTCAGCAATTTCATCTTTGATCGGCAATGGTCGAACCACCAGATTTTGGTGGGACAAATGGTGCGGTCCTCACTCTCTTAAGGAAGATTTCCCAGAGCTGTTTGCTAAAACGAATCGACCGAATATCTCGGTGGCGGAAACATGGAAAAGGGGGACTTGGAGACCCTCGTTCCAAGGAACTCTTTCTCCAAGGTTGCTACAGCAACTGCATGAATTACAAACGCGCATAGTCCTGTCTGGGGTGATATGTGCCCAAGGCCCAGATTTCGTGCGGTGGGGACTCGAGAACAAGGGAGGGTTCTCGGTTAGATCTCTCTACCACCGGATTCACTTCCGAGGATGCAGGCCCAGCTGGGCAGCGGTACTTTGGAAGACAAAAACACCTCTGAAAATTAGAGTCTTCCTATGGCTTGTGCTCAACAATGCCATTCTCACTAGAGAGAACCTTGCCAAGAGGCAACCTCACACTGCAACCAATTGCGGGTTCTGTAACGTACACGTGGAAAGTCTCAATCATCTGTTTCTTCACTGCACTAGAAGCAAGGCCATCCTGATAGAGGTGCTGAGAGCACTAGGAACAAGTGACTACCCAAGAGACTATGAGGAACTGTGGGTTGGTCCCAGATTTGCATCAGTTCGTCACGATATGAAAGATGCATGGTTTATTGCCATTGCGGCAACCACATGGGTGTTATGGCTAGATAGGAACAATTTTTATTTCCGTGCTTCATGTAATTCTATTTCTAGTAATCTTACTCATATCATGCATCTTATTTCCTTTTGGGCTACAGCGGCTGCTTCAGGAGCAAGAGGGAGGATTGCAAGGGTTTTCCAGGTGGATGATTTTGATGACGAGGAGATCGAGATCGGGCCAACTCTAGACTGATGAGTGGACTCTCGCCTCACTATTACATATTTTGTATCAGTCCCTGTATTTTGTATCTGTATTTTGGTTGCCTTTAGGCTGGATGATGTAACCCACCTCCCAGGGTTTTGTTGGGGGTTATGTCTTATTTCCTGCACTGCACTTGTACTTTCCTGGGACCTCAGGGTTGTTTATTAATCACTTATTAATGAAACAGGGTGGCATTATTCCACCTTTTCCTAAAAAAAACATCTGCATGGAAGCGGTGAGGCACCTGCCGACCCCAAAGGATCGAGTGGCCCTAAAGGCCGGGCTAGTAGGAGACGCCACGATGCAGATCGCTCGGAACACCATGTCGGTAAGTGGGCCGAACTCTTTCTCATTGAAACTTTTTCTGAGATTTTTCTAAGTTCCTGCATTCGGACTTTGACGGTTTGTTCTTTTTTCAGACCCTCTGTCACTTCAACTACTTGCTTGAGCAGTTTGCGAGCAAGGAGCAGGAGTATAAGCGGGAGAGAACGGAGCGCGTCAAAGCCACGAAGTTGCTTGATGCGGAGCAGCTCCTTTCGTAAAAAAGGGCTGCTGAAGTGGCGGGGTTGGAGAAGCAGTTGGCCGACGCCATTCAGCTGTCGAAGGACATGGCAGCCAAGCTCGAGGCCTCGGAGAAGGGGAGCGCCGAGCTAAAGGAGGAGCTGGCCAATGCACGATCGGAGGCAGAGAGGGCTCGGAAGAGGGCCGAGAGGATCATGGCCAAGCACCGGTCTAAGGTGGCAAAGGCGAAGAAGGCTGTCCAGAAGGAGGCCGAGCACCACATGTTCAAGAACATGGAGGATGCCTACGGCCGAGCACTGCTCCACGTCGCTGCTCGGAATCCGGGTTTCGACACGTCCTCCTACCGTTTCTACGACCCCGTGGAGGGGGAGGAGGAGGTTCCCTAGGGGATGCTCGGCCCCGAGGGACAGACGGACGGTGTCGAAGGCCCGGGCGAGACCGAGGCCGAGGATGAAGAGGAGGAAGATTCTGAGGAGGAGAGTGGGAGCGAGGACGAGGACGAGGACGAGGACGAAGGCGAGGGCGAGGACAAGGCCGAGGGGTCGACGGACCCGAACGACAAAAAGGTCGATCCCTGACTCGGTTGCCTCTTTAGTCTTTTGTTGTTTTGTTTCTTTTTGTAAGCCTAACTGCGGACTGGCCACCGCTTTTGTAGCACTTTTTGAATTTTGAATGAAAACATCTTTGGTTTGGCCAAAATTTGTCTAAGTGTTTGTCCTCGGATTTTGTGTATGATCAGTTGTAAATGTTTCCAAGTGTTGGCCCATCGGATTTATCTCTGCTTTTCAGGTGAAGTTCGGTCCGATCACGGAGGTTTCGTACCTTCGTAAGGAGCTGACCAAGACAAAATGAGAGCTGTCACTAAGCCGAGATAAGCGCTTTTATATGCTTTTGAAACTGGAGGAGATAAAGGCGCTGGCCAGGGGGCAATGTCGCGAGCTGAAGCAGCTACGAAAACGAGCCCCAGTCCCTTTTCCTGAGGGCGAGGTCGAGCGGCTTAGTAGGGAGCTTGCCGTCGCCGAGCGGAAGAACGATGAGCTCTCGGCCAAGATCCGACACTTGGAGGTAGCGGGGCGAGGTCGTTCGGCGGAAGAAGAGATGCTTGCTTCCGAGCTGGAGAAGGTGTCGTCCGAGCGCAAGAAGCTGTTAGCCGAGGTCGACAAGCTTAGGAGGATCACGATAGATAGGGGGATTGAGGTCACCCATTACCGACGGCTTGCGACCGATAGTGCCAACGCCTCGGGCTCGTCGAGGCTTCCTCGTTTGAAGAAGTTGGCGAAGGACGACGCTTTGAGAGATAGAATCATTAAACTGGAGGAAGAGGTCGTGTCACTCAAGCCTCTGCCTGAGAGGGCCAACGTCCGCAGTACATCGTGTACTCGCGAAGAGAGCGAGAGAGGGATTACATTTTACGAACTTGCGACACGTTTGCCTGTGGCTAGGCGGAGCCCTGCCGACGCTCAGAGTAGCGTGGTCGTCTCATCGAGCGGAGCCTCGGTCGGCGCCACAGTTAGGGTCAGCAGCGAAGGGGGGTCACGTTTCGTTGGTTTAGGATCGAGTTCGGAGGGCAGGCCTCGTCGTCCTCGCGTTTCCTTAAACCGAAGCGTTCCCCATCCGAAGAGGCCCTGATCATGTCGTTTTATGTTTTTTCTGGCTATTGTAAAAACTTAATTGTGGGGTCGGTCTTGTCGTATGTAGAACTATTATATCTGAATACGAATCTGAAAGTTTGTTCAGAAAATTCCCAAGTGTTGGACTTCGGCAGTGTATTGAAATTTTGCTATTCGTTTTCCCTTCTTTTCAGCTCGTGGGGGCAGCCCAATACACTAATTCCAACAGCTCGGACAATGATGCTGATACTGGGGCAACTTCAGGGGCGACGAAGTCGTGCTCGACGAAGTGCCGAGAGCGGCTTTATGGTGTCGAGCTGGAGTTACGCCGAGCTGAGAGCGAGCGGGCCCACCTTCAGTCCGTCCTCAGGCCAACGAGACGCCGAGATCCAACGTCTGGAGAGTAGGATCAGCGAGGCGACCCCCGTGGGGGAGGGCGAAGATTCGCAGACTGCTTTTAGCAACGCTCTTCGGGTCCAGTGTATTCGGCACAACCAGTCAAAGGTGATAGCCGAGCGGGACGATTTGCTCTTTGAGATCCGTCACTTGCAGACCGTGGAGGCGAAGCTTCGGAAGGAAGCAGAGGAGCTATCAGCCGAAGCGGATGGGCTGGCGACCGAACGGATCAGTGAAGACATTTCTGTTTGAAGACCAAGTGTTGTGGGTCGGCGCTGTATTTTTGTTTTCTAATGCCTTGTAACTATGGAAGGATTGCCTTGTGTTATGCCCCGACTATTAATAAAATTTCTTTCAATAATTAGCATGTCTTTTGCTGCTCTGCGTATTTGTCCTGCTCATAAGTGTGTCGGTCGTGCCGAGGTCCCTGAACCGAGGGCATAGTGCCGTCGGCAAGAATCTCGAGGCGAACCAGCTCCTAATGGTACGTTATCTTGTCGTTTAGCGATCCTGACAAGATCTGGACCGTCGGATGATGGCACGAATCTCGAGGCGGCTCAGTTCCTAAGAAAACGCTATCTTGTCGTTTAGCGTCGTTGGCAAGATCTGGGCCGTCTGATTGAGATCTTACACGAGAGTTGAGGAGAAAGTGAGTTTTCTCCGTTTGCAGGGTCGGGAAGGCACTTGCTCGGCGTCCGACCGGAGGCGGCATGGTTTGACCCTTCTTCTTGGGGGTTTCGTCTCCGTGACAAGGTGGCTCGGATTGTGATGCCGAACGGTGCTTCGATATCCCTCTTCTTGCGAAGTCGAGGGGTGAGCCGAGCTCTTTTCCATGGTGAAGTTCGCCGATCATAGCGAATGTTCGACGGTTGTGGGAGCAATTCCGAATGGTGATCTACTCCTAACTCGCCGGGAAGCAAGTTTGAACCAAGTGTTGGACTCCGGAACCATCGGTGTAGTTCAACGGTCGTGGGAGCAATTCCGAACGGCGATCTACCTCTGGCTCGTCCGGGGGCGAGCCGAGGAGGTAATGTCAAGCCGAGCGTTGGACTCCGAACCATCGGTGTAGTTCAACGGTTGTGGGAGCAGTTTCAAACGGCGATCTACCTCTGGCTCGTCCGGGGGTGAGCCGAGGAGGTAAAGTCGAGCCGAGTGTTGGACTCCGAACCATCGGTGTAGTTCAACGGTTGTGGGAGCAGTTCCGAATGGCGATCTACCTCTGGCTCGTCCGGGGGCGAGCCGAGGAGGTAAAGTCGAGCCGAGTGTTGGACTCCGAACCATCGGTGTAGTTCAACGGTTGTGGGAGCAGTTCCGAACGGCGATCTACCTCTGGCTCGTCCGGGGGCGAGCCGAGGAGGTAAAGTCGAGCCGAGTGTTGGACTCCGAACCATCAGGTGTAGTTCAACGGTTGTGGGAGCAATTCCGAACGGTGATCTACCTCTGGCTCGTCCGGGGGCGAGCCGAGGAGGTAAAGTCGAGCCGAGTGTTGGACTCCGAACCATCGGTGTAGTTCAACGGTTGTGGGAGTAGTTCCGAACGGCGATCTACCTCTGGCTCGTCCGGGGGCGAGCCGAGGAGGTAAAGTCGAGCCGGACATTGGACCCCGAACCATTGGTTGAAATCAAATTTAAAAACAAAAGGTAAAGGCGGAGAGAGGCATGCAAATTTATAAGTATGAAAGAGCATTCTTCATTGATAATCGACGGTGAACCGTTTTTACAAATTACAACTTATGAAATAGATTACAAGTTAGAGGAGAGGAATGGCTCGATATCCTGTGATAGTTAGAGTGGCACCGGGGCGCTTTCTTGGTATTTCAGGAGGTGGTCGGCATTCCAGGTCCTCGGAATCTCTCTGCCCTCTAGATCTTCCAGACGATATGCTTCGGGCCGAACTACCCTTGTGATCTTGTAAGGCCCTTCCCAGTTCGGAGCCAGCTTGCTCTTCTGATTGGGGAAGGATATGGCCAGCTTTCTCAAGACTAAATCCCTTTGCTTAAGGTTGGTGGGTCGGACCTTCTTGTTGTATGCCAACTCGACCCTTCTTCGGTAATTCTGTTGCCGAATTGACGCTCTTTCCCTCAGCTCATCTACCAGATCTAAGTTTGCCCTGAGGTCTCTGGCGTTCTGTTCCTCATTGTAGGCTACAAGGCGAGGAGAAGGTATGCCGACCTCGAGGGGTATCACCGCCTTAGACCCGTAGGTTAGGTTGAAAGGGACTCTCCTGTGGGGGTCCGCTTGCTCGTGCGGTAGTTCCATAGGACGTTGGGGAGTTGGTCGACCCATAAGCCTTTGGAACATTTGTCCAGCCTCTTCTTGATACCTGCGAGGATCTGCCGATTAGCGTTTTCTGCCTGTCCGTTCGACTGAGGGTAGGAGACGGACGAGAAGCGCTGCTGGATGGCAAGGTCGTCGCACAAAGCTCGGAATGCTGCGCCAGTGAACTGAGTCCCGTTGTCCGTCACAAAGACACGGGGGATGCCGAATCTGCAGATGATGTTCTTCCAGAAAAATTGAACTACCTTGTTCTCGGTTATAGTGGCGAGGGGCTCGGCCTCGATCCACTTTGAGAAGTAGTCGATGGCTACGACCAAGAACTTGAACTGACCCGGAGCTGGAGGGAAAAGCCCTAGTAAATCCATCCCCCACATTGCGAAGGGGATAGACTTGATAGGGAGGCGAGGTTGGCTTGAGGGAGGCGACGAATGCTGGAGTGTCTCTGGCAAGAGCTACATTGCCGAACGTGTCGCTCGACGTCTTGAAGGAGAGTCAGCCAGAAGTATCCATAATTCAAAACTTTCCGGGCCAAGGACCTAGATCCTGAATGTGCCTCGCCGATGCCTTCGTGGAGCTCCTGTAAGGCATACTCGGCCTGTTCTGGGGAGAGGCACCTTAGGTCTGGTCGACCGTCGATTTGCGAGAAGGAGCGCTTGTACAAGACCCCCTCGATCAAGACATACCGTTCGGCCCTGGTTCTGACTCGGCGTGCTTCTTTGGGGTCCTCGGGGAGGAGCCCGTCCCTTAAGAACTCCACCAACGGCTTCATCCAATTATCTTGCAGCATGACCGGCAATGACTCTACCGAGCCGGAGGTCTCGTCTTCTATGCTCGGCCTTGAGAGGACCTCAATCAAAACGGTCTGCTCGAGACCTTGGAGGGAGGATGAGGCCAACTTGGAGAGGGCATCGGCCTGTGAATTCTCCTCACGAGGGACTCGTTGGATGAGTGCCTCTTCGAACCGGCTCATGAGGGCCCAGACCCTTGGCGAGGTACTTCGCCATTCGCTCGTCTCGCGCCTCGTACTCGCCCATGACCTGGTTCACAACCAGCTGAGAATCGCTGTGAATTCGGAGGCGCTGCACCCCAGCACTTCGGGCAAGTCCGAGGCCTGGGATGAGTGCTTCGTTACTCCGCCTCATTGTTCGAGGCCTTGAAGTTTATACGGATCGCATACTGGAGGACGAAGTCATCAGGGCCGTTCAGGATGATACCGGCGCCGCTTCTTTCGTTGCTGGAGGAGCCGTCCACGAAGACTGTCCAAATGGGGGGTCCGTTCGGGACGTGGCTGACCTCAGGAATGGTGGACTCGACGATGAATTCGGCGAGGGCCTGTGCTTTGATTGCCGTCCGAGGTTGGTAGGATATGTCATGTTGGCTTAGCTCTATGGACCACTTCATTAGTCGGCCCGAGGTCTCAGGCTTATGGAGGATCTGCTTTAGAGGTTGGTCGGTGAGGACAACGACCGAGTGGGATTGAAAGTACGGCCGGAGTTTCCTTGCCGCCATGACCAGGGCGTAGGCCATCTTCTCTATCTTCGGATAGCGGAGCTCGGCGTCCCGAAGTACCTTGCTCACGTAGTAGATGGGCCTTTGGGCCCGGTCTTCCTCTCTCACCAAAACAGCACTTAGGGTCTGCTCGGAAGCAGCCAAGTAGATGAAGAGGGTTTCCCCCGGAACAGGTTTGCTGAGCAGAGGGGGGTTCACCAGGTAGGCCTTCAGTTGGTCGAACGATTCCTGTTGTGGTTGGCCCCATTCAAAACCCTTAGCCCTCCTGAGTGGCTTGAAGAAAGGGAGGCACTTTTCTCCAGACTTCGAGAGGAACCGGCCAATAGCGGCGAGCCGACCCGTAAGCTTTTGCACCTCCTTTACGTTCCGGGGCAGGGCCATGTCTAATATGGCCTTAATCTTCTCTGGATTGGCTTCGATCCCTCGCTGGCTCACCATGAAGCGGAGGAACTTTCCCGATGAGACCCCGAACGCACACTTGTTCGGGTTCAGCCGCATGCTATGCCTCCTTAACACGCCGAATGCCTCCTGGAGGTCGGCCACGTGGTCAGTGCCTCGGATGCTCTTGACGAGCATGTCGTCAACGTACACCTCCATGTTGCGACCTATCTGACTCTGGAAGACCTTGTTGACGAGGTGCTGGTAGGTGGCGCCAGCATTCTTCAACCCGAACGGCATGACCCTGTAGCAGTAGAGGCCCTGATCGGTGATGAAGGAGGTCTTCGGAATGTCCAGGGGGAACATTCGGATCTGATTATAGCCAGAGAAGGCGTCCATGAAGCTGAGGAGCTCATGGCCCGAGGTGGCATCAATGAGGGTGTCGATGTTCGGAAGAGGGAATGGATCCTTTGGACACGCCTTATTTAGGTCAGTGAAGTCGATGCATATCCTCCAAGAGCCATTGGACTTCTTGACCATTACAACAATGGAGAGCCACTCGGGGTAGTTCACTTCTTGTATGAACCGAGCCTTTAAGAGTTTATCCACCTCCTCCTTGATGGCCTACTGTCGCTCGGGAGCGAATTTTCGCCTCTTCTGCTGAACTGGTTTGCACCCCGGTTCGACACTTAGGCGGTGGACTAGCAATTCCTCGGAAATGCCGGGCATATCCGCGGCTGACCAAGCAAACAGGTCGCGGTTATCCCGGATGCATTTCACCAAGTCAGCACACAGTGCCGTCGGCAAGGACTTGCTGATGAGGAATTTTCGACTCGGGTCCTCGTCCGAGAAGAGAACTTCTTCCAACTCGTCCGCCGGTTCGGACGTGGGTCGGACATTTGGCTCGGGGATTTCTAGAGTCTCGAGGGAGAGCACCGGTCCCCCAGTGGAAGTCATATAGCATTTCCGAGCAGTCTCTTGGCTGCCTCTAACTTCTCCCACTCCCGACCGAGTGGGAAACTTCATTTTAAGATGGTATGCTGACGGGACAGCCTCCAGGGCAGCTAGGCCGGGTCAGCCTAGGATGACATTATATGCGGCCGGGACGTCGACGACCATAAAGTCCATCGGCTCGGTCCGGGTAGTAGGGGTCTTCCCAGCAGTTACGTCGAGGGTTATAACCCCCTCGACAGTTACTGGCACCCCCGTGAATCCGTGGAGAGCGTAACCAGCCGGTTTGAGACGGTCCCGAGACAGCTGCAGCCCTCGGAAGGCCGAGAGGAAGAGGATGTTTACCGAGCTCCCGTTGTCGACCAGGACCCTCTGCACCTTGAAGTTTGCCATGCGGAGGTCGATGACGAGAGCGTCGCAGTGGGGAGTTCGGACCCCCTCGAGGTCTTCATCGGAGAAAGTCACTGGGACGCCGAGACCTTTGGGGGGAGGGGCGCTGTGAACCGAGTTCACCTCTCGGACGAAAGCCTTCCGAGAGGAGTTGGAGGAGCCCCCCATCGGGCCTCCATGGATGAGGTGTAGAACTCGTTCTTCCTCAAACTCGGGGGTTTCCTCGCGCTGCTCGGAGCGCTTGTTAGCCCCTCGAGGCGGAGGAGTGTTGCGATCCGCCCGATCGTTTGCCTTCACAAATTTGGCCAACTGCCCCCTCTGGATGAGGGCCTTAATCTCGTTTTTCAACGCCCGGCAGTCGTTGGTGTCATGGTCGTGGTCCCGGTGGTAACGGCACCATCTTTCTTTGTTCCTCCTCTTGGCCGGGGTGTTCATCCTCGGAGCCGGAGGTATGACCCCCTCCTTCTCCACTTCCATCAGGATGGTGGAGACATTGGTGGTGAGGGGAGTAAACTTCTCGAACCGAGGGGGAGGACGGCGCTGACCGCCATTGTCCTTCTGCATCTTCTTGGACCCCCCCTCCTCTGTCGCCTTTCTCTTCGACCCGAGGCCGATCCTCCGAAGTTCGGGAGGCACTCAGCCTCTTCTGCCTGAATTTACTTCTCGCATCTTAGGAGAAGATCGGCGAAGTTGTGCGGGGGCTTCTTGGCGAGGGACGACCGGAGGTTGGAGTTGAGGACGTTCGACTGGAACGCAACGATCGCAACCGACTGGTCTAGGGAGGCGATAGACCTGACCTCTGCGGTGAATCTCTTCACATAGTCCCTCAGCTCTCTCCCCTTTCTTGCCGCAGGTTGAGTAGGGAGAGGCTCGTCTTCTCAGCTCGCCTGCTACTCACAAAGTGAGTTATGAACAGGGTTTCGAACTGCTCGAACGAGAAGATAGAGGAGGGGGCGAGCCTGGAGTACCATTCCCGAGCCGACCCCCTAAGGGTGGCGGGGAAGGTCTTGCAGAGCATGGCGTCGGAAGCTTGATGGATCAGCATTAGGGTCTTGAAGCTTTCGACGTGATCAACTGGGTCGGACTCCCCTGAGTACGTTTCAAACTGCGGAGGTTTGAAACCCCTCAGTATGGGGGCCTCCATGATCGTCCGAGAGAAGGGAGGTCTGCTGGGACGGACGGTCCCTGCTCTAGACTCCTCCTCTCTGTCCATGCGACCGATGCGCCTCTCCACCTTATGGAGACGGCGGTTGAGGGCATCGTCTCTCCGCTGGTAATCAAACGATCCCCTGGACTCTTCTTCATAGGAAGGAGAACGGGGACTGTGGTGCCGATAGTCCTGGGATCGGCGGGGACTATAGTGCTGCTGCTGGCGACTGGGAGTCGGGAGAGGACTTCCGGATCGGTGGCGAGGACTGGGAACCTACGGGGGTGTTGGAACCCTCTGGGCATTTTGGTTGTTGGGGCGAAGGTTGAGGGCCTGCAGCACGGTCTCCTGAAATTGTAGGAACTCAGCACGAGTGATAGGTGCCTCATTGTTCCTCGGATGATGCCGATCCGCAGGGGAATGTGGCCTCCTCCTGTGGCGCTCGGGAGATTCCGCTCGGCCCCGTCGGTCTGGAGACCTCCTACCATCTCGGCGATGAGGAGATCGGTCACCATGATGCTGGCAGGAGGCTCCCTCTCGGGCCCGCCTCTCATCTAGGTGGGTGCGAAGGTCCTCATCCTTTTGGCGGTTCATAACGGTGTTGCGGAGGTCGGGGTGATGAGAAGCCATTGAATCCGAGGAGGCATTATGAACCGAGACATGGTCTGGGTGCAGGGGTTGTTTCTGCCTCCGCCCATTATGGCCGGAAGGGCCATTGGGGGGTTGTTGCTTGGGAAGAGGAGGTT